>QXEO01001633.1:0-13375 GCA_007115705.1 Dactylis glomerata | reverse complement strand
TGTTCCCGCCATCCTTCTTCAATATAATGACACACCTCCTAGTTCACCTAGTCGAAGAGATTAGAATTCTTGGTCCTGTGTTTCTACACAATATGTTCCCCTTCGAGAGGTTCATGGGAGTCTTAAAGAAATATGTTCGTAACCGTGCTAGGCCAGAAGGAAGCATCTCCAAGGGCTATGGAACATAGGAGGTCATTGAGTTTTGTGTGGACTTTCTTCCTGACCTTAAGCCGATGGTGTTCCTGCTGAATCTCGGTATGAGGGTAGGCTGACAGGAAAAGGCACACTAGGAAGGAAAGCAAAAGTATGTATGGACGGGCATTCTTTCTCTCAAGCACACTACACAGTTCTACACAATTCCACTGTGGTGGCTCCGTATATCGTGAGACACAAGAATATTCTACGCTCCGAAAACCCGGGGAAGGCTGACTCTTGGATTAAAGGGGAACACGAGAAGACTTTTGGTAGTTGGTTGCAGACACATCTCATGAATGACGACACCGTTGGAGATCAGCTGTACTGTTTGGCCAGGCCACCATCTTCGACTATATGTACTTTCCAAGGGTACGAGATAAATGGGAACACATTTTACACGGTTGCCCAAGATAAAAAGAGCACCAACCAAATAGTGGTGTCCGCTTTGATGCAACAGACGAGAATGGGCACTGTTTGGAACATATTACGGGTACATAGAGGAGATATGGGAACTTGACTATGGACCTACTTTTAAGATCCCTTTGTTTCGGTGCAAATGGGTGAAGCTGACAGGTGGCGGGGTAGTTGTAGACCAAAGTACGGCATGACAACAGTGGATCTCATAATCTTGCGTACATGGAGGAACCATTCGTCCTAGCCAACGATGTCGCTCAGGTTTTCTATGTGAAGGACATGTCTACAAAACGAGAAAAAGAAATCAGCAAAAGAAGACATCGTCCGATGAGCCAAAGCGCCACATAGTTCTTTCAGGGAAAGAAACATCGTGGGAGTAGATGACAAGACAGACATGTCAATAGATTATAATAAGTTTCATGAAATTCCGCCCTTCAAAGTGAAGACTGACCCAAGCATCCTACTGAATGATGAAGATTCTCCATGGCTACGACCCAGAAGAAAACAGAAATAATAGATAGGATTGTTGGTGCAATAATGTAATAATGTATTAATCTTTTATGTAATGCATGATGTGAATAATTGTATGGATTGGTCATCACCGCTCTTTAGAAAAAAAGTCGGCTCACTAGTTCTTTCGTTCCTATGGCACTCCTCCCGGCGGGCTACTACCTCTCCCCTACCCCTGTCGCCGCTATACCCAGTCCTGATTTCTTCGCCTCGCAGTTCTTATACCACCACAGCCTCCACATAGAAAATTGTTTTGAATTACTTATTCAATTTTAAACACTTTTCATATTCATAGTTTTATCAGATTCTAAATATACATAAAGAATATAAATCAATATAGTTTTAATTGAAAATGGCAAACTAGTTAATAGTTGGATAGTTAAAATAATTAATTTGAAAATAGAAAATAGTTTTGAATTATCTATTCAATTTCAAACACTTTCATTTTTATAGTTTTGTCAAATACTCAAATATGCAAAAAGAATATTAATAACATAGTTTTTAATTAAAAATGGCAAAATATTTAATAGTTAGGATAGTTAAAGTAATTAATTTTAAAATAGAAAATAGTTTTGAATTATGTATTCAATTTCAAACACTTTTCATTTTTATAGTTTGTTAAATTCTTAAATATGCAAACAGATACTAAACAAATAAAAGAAAAAACGAAAATAGGCCTTTAGTCCCGGTCCGTGCCACAGACCGGGACTAAAGGCCCTGGCCGCTGAAATCCCCACCCGAGGCCTTTAGTCCCGGGCGGTGGCACGGACCGGGACTAAAGGCCCCCCTTTAGTCCCGGTCCGTGCCACCGCCCGGGACTAAAGGTCCCGGGGTTTAAATGCTTCATCTTCTTCCCCGCGGCTCCACACTTTGCAGTTTTTCGCGCGCGAGGAGTTTCATCGACGCCGCCAGGCTGCCGCGCTCGCCGCCGTTCGCCGCCAGCCACCGCGCCCCCCGCCACCGCGCCACCGCGCCCCCGCGCCACCGCGCCCCGCGCGCCGCAGCCACCGCGCCGCCGCGCAGCCACCGCGCCACCGCAGCCACCGCGTCGCCGCAGCCGCCGCGCACCCGCGCCGCCGCAGCCACCGCGCCACCGCAGCCACCGCGCCGCGCCACCGCAGCCACCGCGCCACCCGCCACCTGCAAGGTTTTTTTGCAAAACTTTATTTTGGTTTAGTGTAGGGTTAGGGTTAATTAGTTAATTAGTTAGAATTTAGTTTATTTAGATATATATATAGAATATATAGAGTTATAGAATTTAGTTTATTTAGATATAGAATATATAGAGTTAGATATAGAATTTAGTTTATTTTAGATATAGAATTTAGTTTATTTAGATATAGATATAGATATATAGAGTTAGATATAGAATTTAGTTTATTTAGATATAGAATTATATAGAGTTAGATATAGATATAGAATTTAGTTTATTTAGATATAGATAGAGAATTTAGTTTATTTAGATATAGATATAGAATATATAGAGTTAGATATAGAATTTAGTTTATTTAGATCTAGATATAGACTTTAGTTTATTTAGATATAGAATTTAGTTAGCATTTATTTGCAAATAGAATATTTTAGTTAGAATATTTATTTAGTTAATCAATGTCTGTTTTTTGCAGAACTATGGATCCACATAGCAGGAACCTCGAAGAGGAAGAACTTCTCGAGGATATAATCAAAGACGCCCCCGACGTTGAACCTGCAGAATCTCCGTCGTCATATCTAAACCCCTCCGGAGATGGAATGGAGGTTGATCGACACGAAGATGAAGCCAATGGGGCCGGAGATAGCTCCAATGACGGAGAAGGTGATAGCTCCACTGATGGAGAAGCCAGTGGAGAAGCCGGTGGAGAAATAATAAAGTCCGGCGAGGTATACATATGAAGTTCAACAATCACTTGTAATATGTGAAAAATATTGGAGATAGCTCTATATTATATACATATACATTCATTTGACGAATGTTTCTCCCTCTTAGGCCTCCACATCGAGCAAATCTACGAAACGAGGCCCGACTAAAAAGTTGGACGCAAGGACGCATTACACCTTTGAGGTGATATTGCCTACGGGCGAACCAAAGCTTCCTAAGAATGCTGCTGACACATTCAAGAAGCAATGCGGAGTTCTCGTCAGGGATCACGTCCCGATCAGCGTTCGGGAGTGGAACAAGCGCAAAGGGGCAGCCGATAGTGACTATGTCGCCGAAAGGTACAAAGATAATCTTTGGAATGATATCATGTCACATTTCAACCTGCCAGAATGTGAGAATGAAGACGCCGCAAAAAAACTGAGGGCCAAAGTCAAGCAGTGGACTCTAAAGAAGATGGCCGAACTGTTCGTAGCTGGAAGAAGAAGCTATGGAAAGACTATCTGAAGACAAAGAAAGTGCCAGTATTCGAGGGGTATCTAGCCAAGAAGGCGAATCACTGGAAGGCATTTCAGGAGTACAAGCAGTCAGAAGATGCCAAGGCATTATCAGAAAAGAACAAGAAAAATGCCGACAAGAAGAAATATCACCACACGCTGGGGCCAGGGGGCTATGAGACTGCCATCCCAAAGTGGGATAAGAAAGAGCAAGATCTGCTAGCTAAAGGCATCGTACCTGAACCCATCCGTGATGAGTGGGAAATGAGAGCAAGGAATTGGTTCCTTGCGCATGGTGGTTCGTACGACGAAGAAACAGGGGACCTCATCTGCAGTGGCGGTCTTAGGATACCCAGGGAGAATTGGAAAAAGATAGTGAAAGAAATTAAAGAGGGAAAAAGACAGTTCACTGCAGATAGAGAGAAAGATTTGCTCACACTGGTCCTCGGCAATGACGAACATGGAGGACGAACGCGAGGCTTCGGTCCTTCTTACCCGTGGTGGCTTGGGTTTGCCAGAGACCAAGACACTTACAGAAGCCGGGCGAGAGCAAAGAAGCGACAGCAGGATGAGGAGAATGACAAGTTCAACCAGTTGCTTGCCAGGCTTAACGAGCAACAGAAGCAGATTGACGAGCTTAGAGGAGTAGCGCGCCAGGAAGATCCTGGACTCGATATTATCGGCGCCCCATCTAAGCGGAAAAGCAGCGTGGCTGAATCTGAGGCCCCGCCCGACGATGCACGAAGAATGATAGAGGGCGGTCCCGGCTACCCCGTGGATGGAATCAAGGAGTCAACATCATGTGAACTCCATCAGAAATTCAAGAACATATCCATGAAGGTGGCCGTCGGACAAGCTTTACCTTCTGGCCCTGATGCACGCTGGCATGGCCGTGAGATTCCAGCTGGCTTTGCTAAAGTCGGGGTGGATGAAATCATGGCGGGGTTTCATGATATGGAGCTCGACATGGCTGGACCCGAAGATGAGAGGACACTCGGAGAAGTACTGGGTGGAGTCATCCTATGGGACAAGAAACTACATCAAGCTTCCAGGCTCGGCCCCAAGGACAACACCGCCTCCGAGTCGTCGCAGGTCACCTACACCTCCATCACCTCCAAGCCCTCCACATGACGACGGCCACCACAACACGAGTCCATCTCGATCACCGCCGCCGGACTTGGGTCGGCCGTCTCCGCCGCCGCCCGCTAAGGATACTAAGCGGAAGCGTGCCAGCAAGAACGCTCCGTCCATGAGTTCTAAGCGACGGAGCTCCCCAAAGCGCAAACTGTCGCCCCTCCCAAAGGTACCTCATGCTAATCTTCCTATCAGACCTTATGATCGTACCGACGAGGAAAACGCCAGGATAGCAAAGGAACATTATGAGGCGCAGATGAAAAAGAAGGAACCCGAGCCCCGCCCGGAATACACCGAGAAGCAAATAGCATATGCAAAATACTTCATGACCCTTCCATCACAGTATGACTTACACCATAAGCCTGACGACTATACACGCACATTGCAGAAGGAAGGGCAAAAGAGCAAGTCACGTGCAAGTGCAAGTGCAAGTGGGAGCAAATCAAGTTCAACTACAAGCAAAATAAGATCAGACGTTCCTCAGCTTGGACAACAGGCCAAACAGTCGATCCCACCCCTCAGGGTGTTACCCGAGAATGTTCCCTCTCTGGTGCAGGGGCAAGATTTGGGATTAGCAAAGAAGTGGGCGGATGAATGGGGTATCCCGGTTGAAGTCATTCTGGCTTCCCAAGACGACGTGGTACCCAAGGCTGTGGTAGCCCCTAAGCCACAGTTTGTCATGGGAGCGCCTTTGGTCAGCAAAGATAAGTTTGATGATCTCCCAACAAATATGCGTTACTTGCATACATGGTACTTAAGTGAATCAAATAAAGGGAGAACGATGATCGTGGCGCTTGTCCCACGGGAGTACTACGGCCGTCCCGAAGACATCCATATCGACTTTGATGAACTCTTCCAGATGTACAATGCCGACGCCCTCGACAAATCGCTTATGATTTGCTATTGTCTGTAAGTTTTTCAATTCGTTGTCTACATATAACTTGTTCAATTATTTCAATTCATTGTCTACATAAACTTGTTTAGTATTTCAATTCATTTTCTACATATAACTTGTTCCGTTCTGACTTGTACTCTATTATGCAGAATGAAGATTCTGGAATGTAAAAGTAGGAACATCCTAAATATTGGGTTTATTGACCCAGATAAAATACATATAAAGACGCTAACTGATAACCCCAAGGAGACGGAGGAAAACCTTCTAAGGTTTCTAACAGATCAAAATTACTGTGACCACATACTGTTTCCATACAACTTCAAGTGAGGGTCTTACTCTGTTGTGTCCATTCACTTATGATTGTAATTGATAAGTTACTGACACATATATATATACATGTGCAGCTACCACTGGATTCTGTTGGACATTCAAATTGATAAGGGAAGAGTTGATGCCTTCGACCCATTATCGAGACCCTTGGAACAGTTCCAAAGCCTGCAGGACATGCTCCAAGGGTAATTTCAATCATTCTTGCGCTCTATCGGTCTCTTTCGATGATTTTCTGATATATCAATTAATGAAAAACTTAGCAAATCATTTTCCTTGTCGGGCAGGGTTGGAAGCGGTTCAAGTGCGTGACTCCCGGTATCCGGCATGAGAAGCTGACCTTTAGAGCGGCTCAGGTAAGTAGTAGTATGATATACTTCTATTTTCAATACTTTTGTAATGCTAGATTATTATTTTGATTATATATATTCTATTCTCGTAAAGTGCGACCAGCAGCCACGGGGACGCATCTATGTGGATACTATGTTTGCGAGACCATTCGCACGTTTACCTCTGAGCACAAGGATTACAGATACGATGTAAGCAATAAACATTCACACCTCTATTTTTACTCGTCATTCTTTGTTATCATGATTGATATTCATATTCATCTCCTCTTCTTATATAGTACACGGCCATGCGGGAGAAGTACCTACCAGAGCAACGCGCGATTGCTGTTGCAGAGGAGCTGGCGACCTTTCTGAGAATAGAAGCTATAGACGACAAAGACGATTTAGTGTAGCTAGGGGCCATTACTAATGTTGGTCCATGTAATCGAATAGACGGGCTCTTGTCCCGATAATTCTGATCTCCATAATTGTATATATATGCTCGCTTGTAAGATAGTTAATCTTATATATATGCATAAACTAATCCCGAACACCAAGGCACCAAACGATGCATCACGTTAATCCCCCACCTAAAACCTAAAAACCCCTAAACCTAAAACCTACAGCAAAAAAACAAAAATCTGCAGATGACCTTTAGTCCCGGTCTGTGCTACAAACCGGGACTAAAGGTCCTGGCCTGATTCGCTCCGAGGTGCCCACGTGGACACCCTCCAGTCCCGGCTGGTAAGCGGCCGGGACTAAAGGTTCAGCCTTTAGTCCCGCGGCTGGGGTCCCGGTTTGCAAACCGGGACTAAAGCCCCTTACGGGCCGGGATGGAGGCCCCGTCCCCACTAGTGAGTGGGCTCTTGCATTGTAGCTCGGCTACATATAAAACGAGGAAAAAGTAGGCTGCATGCAACCTTGCCCCATTAGCATGCATGCTCTAGTAATTAAATCTAATTTATATCCACTTAAGAGCCAACTAATAGCTTGACTATTGTATGGATGGGCTTTATGATGGCTCTAAGAAGCTGACAGTCGGCTCTACTATTAATCTTGCTCTTAGACTTCGCGTCATCAGCCGTGGGCTGCAGCTAGCTCCGTTGGCCTCGTAGTCACCTTGCCCGCTCACCGGCAGCCATCTAGCCTAACTAATCTGACAGAACAAGCGGTGTAGCTTGAGGGAATGGATGGATACAATGTGATCGTGAACTGTGCTGGTGACACGGGAGGGCGCCTCGCCATCGCCTCAACGAACGCCGTGCCCACGCGCTGGCATCGTCATCAGGGGTCGCAGCGACCCGATGTGCTCGAGGGTGGTGTTGCCTACATCGAGGCGCCCAAGCGGCATAGTTCAGGTGAGGCAGAGGCCGCACTTATCGGCCAGAGCTCCCACAACATCCATGATGGCATGTAGGCGGCGGTGTTGGAAGAGTTCTGCAGCAGGGATTCTGAACAAGCAAGTGCATCCCCATATCACGCCTAAAAGACCCAGCTACCATGGTAAAAGACCTATCTACAACTCAGCAAAGAGCCCGCATGCTGGCCGTTGGGTGGGGTGAAAAATGCGTCATGTGCGTAACGCTGAGCGAGAAAAAAAAAGTGCAAAAAGACATCGTTAGTACCTATGAAAACCCTAGCCATTCCCTTCCTTTGCCGCCGCCGCCTCTCACATCCTCCTCCACCCCATTTGTCCCTACCATCGACCTAGCGCCACTAAGCACGGGGAGGCATCGCGTGGAGGTGACTGCATGGGGAATTACTAGGAGATAGGCGGGTGGAGGCAGAATCGGACATCGATGATACTAGACTTGTTCCTCTCTCTTTGCTACAGTAGACAGAGGTGCTCTCTAGTGAGTTGGCCGATCTCGAGCCCCTCCGGCGTGATGCCGGCCGAAGGTGGCGGAGGTGAGGTGCCGGGGTAGTTCCTTGTAGGGTATTTGGTAGTTCCTAGGCTCTTTGCCAGCTAGATTGGATTAGGGCTCTGTTTTTTCCGGCCAGATCCAGAGCAGGGCATGTGTCGGCGGTGGTTATCCCTCTACTTCGGTGGTCGGAGTGTCGGGTGGCTTCCTCGACATCGGCTAATCTCCTTAATAGGGCCTGCCCTCTCCTTCTCGAGTTCGCGGTGGTGTTGCCTCTTCGCTCCTGGCCGGCCTTGCCGGCTGGGGCATGGGAAGGGCTCGCCACCAGGGTATTGGTCTGGAGGTGGCTGGGGCTGTGTGCCTCCTTGGTGCCCCAGCGCGGCACCAGTTGGCTAGTCTCTGGTGGACTCGTCTCCAATCCATGGTGGATCATCGGCCAGAGTCCTCTAGCTGTGAGGCCCTTCAATAAGGCGCTAGGAGCCGTTTTCTGGCGGCAAGATCTGAAGCTTATGCGCCTCCTTGGCCGACCATGGTGGCGAGGGAGGCTGGCATCGAGGCAGTTTGTGCGGTGTGCTCTCATTCCCGGCCGGCCGTGGAGGTGAGGTGGATCGAGGCACCACACAGTCCTCATCTTTTCTGTCTGATGCTGGCGCTGTACTGGCCTTGGCTGGCCTCTGATACGTTGCAAACGTATCTATATTTTTTTATGGTCCATGCTTGTTTTACACCATTGTTTTATGTTTTGTTTACACTTCGTGGCATTTTTATGCATTTTCTAGAACTAAACTATTAACAAGATGCCACAGTGCCAGTTTATGTTTTTCTGTTGTTTTGTGTTTCAAAAAAGTTACACAGGAAATATTCTTGAAATTGGACAAAACGAAAGCCAAAATTCCTATTTACCTGGCACACAGACGGAGTCCAAGGAGAGACGGAGAGCTGCTAGGAGGCGGCTGCACCATAGGGTGGCGCGGGCTACCCCCTGGCCGCGCCACCAGGTGGTGTGGGCCCCTCAGCCCCCTCTCTGACATCGCCCTTCCACCTATAAATTCCCTTCATCGAGAAAACCCCTAGGGGCCCGAACATCTATCCACGAAACATACGGTAAGTCGCCGTCGTCGTTGACCCAAGTTCAGGATGGTCCAGAAGCTCTTCCTAGCACCCTGTCGGAGAGGGAATCATCATCGGAAGCCTTTCTTCATCGCCATGGCTGCCTCCGGAGCGATGCGTGAGAAGTCCACCACTAGACCATGGGTCCATAGCAATAGATAGATGGTTGTCTTCTCCTCCATGCCCCTCATGTCTAGATCTTGTGAGCTGCCTATCATTATCAAGCTCATGTTTATGTAATTCTACATGTTGTGTTTGTTGGGATCCGATGAATATTGAGTACTATCTCAAGTTGATTGTTGATTTATCATGTCTATGTTATTTGTGATCTTGCATGCTCTCCATTGTTAGTAGATACCTTGGCCAAGTAGATGCTAGTGACTCCAAGAGGGAGTATTTATGCTCGATAGTGGGTTCATGCCTCTAGTAATCTGGGAGAGTGACAATAACTTCTAAGGTTGTAGATGTGCTATTGCTACTAGGAGAAAACAACAATCTTTTGTTCAGGATAATTGTATTGTTTACATTACAGACTTTTGCTTAAGGCGATAATATGTTGCTTGCAACTTAATACCCAAGAGTTGTTCGGATGATATCCTGCGGGTGGATTATTAGTCATAGACGCAGTTGGATTATGGTCTATGTATTATGTTGTAATGCCAAGTGAATCTCATAGTGATCTTCATGACATGTACATGCATTGTATGCATTCTTTATTTTGTAAATTGCCCAACTGTAATTTGTTTACCCAGCATGTTAATATCTTTATGGAGAGACAACCTCTAGTGACCTGTGGACCCCCGGTCCATTATTTTACATTTGTATTACCATCTACTCGCAAACACTATTTACTTTCCGCAAGCATTATTTTACTTCACCACAAACAAACATCTCTTTCCACACTATACGTCTAATCCTTTGTTTTCAACAAACCGATGAGATTGACAACCTCACTGTAAGTTGGGGAAAGTAGTTTGGTTGTGTTGTGTGCAAGTTCCACGTTGCTACTAGCGCCGTCAACCACACACTAGATTGTTTTATGGCGCCTTGTCAAAGTCAGCTAGCAACAACCTCAGAAGTGGTTTTCTTTCTCCTACTAGTCGATTAAACCTTGGTTTCATACTGAGGGAAAACTTACTGTTGTGCTCATCATACCTTCCTCTTGGGGTTTCCCAACTGGTCCTGTGAAACATCAAGATTGTTTTCTGGCGTCGTTGCCGGGGAGTGAAGAAGAATAAACTCCACGTCAACTAGGCACCGTCAACGTGTTTTCTGGTGCCGTTGTCGAGGAGAAAGAGGATTTCTGCAAGGGGAGTCTGATGGTGCAGTGTTGACGGACCAGTTGGGAACCCCAAGAGGAAGGTGTGATGAGCACAGCAATAAGTTTTCCCTCAGTTATGAAACCAAAGTTTAATCGACCAGTAGGATAACGAAACCACTTCTGAAGGTTGTTGCTAACTGGCTTTTGGCAGGGCGCACTACCGGCGCCAGCAGCAACATGGAACCTGCACACAACACAACCAAGATACTTTGCCCCAACTTGCAGTGAGGTTGTCAATCTCACTGGTTTACTGAAAACAAAGGATTAAACATATCATGTGGAAAAAGTTGTTTGTTTGCAGTAAGTAAATAATGGCTTGCAGAATGTAAACGGTGCTTGTAGTAGATGGTAATATATATGTAAAAGAATGGACCGGGGGTCCACAGTTCAGTAGAGGTGTCTCTCCAATAAAGATAAATAACATGCTGGGTAAACAAATTACATTTGGGCAATTGACAAAATAAATAATACATAACAATGCATGTACATGTCACGAAGATCACTATGAGATTCACTTGGGCATTACAACATAATACATAGACCATAATCCAACTACATCTATGACTAATAATCTACCCTCGGGATATCATCTGAACAACCCTTGGGTATTAAGTTGCAAGCAACAGATTATCGCCTTAAGCAAAGTGTGTAATGTAAATAATAAAATTATCCTTCAAACAAAAGATTATTGTTTTCTCCCTAGTAGAACAACACATCTACAACTTAGAAGTTATTGTTGCTCTCCCAGATTACTAGAGGCATGAACCCACTATCGAGCATAAATACTCCATCTTGGAGTCACAAGCATCTACTTGGCCAAAGTATCTACTAGCAACGGAGAGCATGCAAAGAATCATAAATAACATAGACATGATAAATCAACAATCAACTTGACATAGTACTCAATATTCATCAGATCCCAACAAACACAACATGTAGAATTACACAACGATGATCTTGGTCATGATAGGCAGCTCACAAGATCTAGACATGAGCACATGGAGGAGAACACAACCATCTAGCTACTGCTATGGACCCATAGTCGAAGGTATACTACTCACGCATCACTCCGGAGGCAGGCATGGTGATGAAGAAGGCCTCCGGTGACGATTCCCCTCTACGGCAGGGTGCCGGGAAGAGCTTCTGGACCCTCCCGAACTTGAGTCGACGACGGCGGCGGCTTGCAGTATATTTCATGGAAAGTGTTCGGGCCTTAGGGTTTTCCCGATGAAGTGAATATATAGGCGGAAGGGCGATGTCAGGAGGTGGACCAGGGGCCCACACCACCTGGTGGCGCGACCAGGGGGTGGCCTGCGCCACCCTATGGTGTGGCCGCCTCCTGGTCTAGCTCCGTCTCTCCTCTGGACTTCGTCTTCCTTTCAGGTAAATAGGAACTTTGGCTTTTGTTTTCATCCAATTCCAAGAATATTTCTAGTGTAACTTTTCTAAAACACAAAAACAATAGCAACAGGAACTGGCACTATGGCATCTTGTTAATAGGTTAGTTCCGGAAAATGCATAAAAAATGCCACGAAGTGTAAACAAAACACAAAGCAATTGGTGTAAAACAAGCATGGAGCATCAAAAATTATAGATACGTCTGCAATGTATCAAGCATCCCCAAGCTTAACTCTTGCTCGTCCTCGAGTAGGTAAGTGATAACAAATAATAATTTTTGAGGTGACATGCACCAACACAATTTTGATCAACTTAAAGTAAAGCATTGCATGCTAAGATCAAAGTACTCTAAACATGGGCATACGAGATATAATTCTAACCATAGAAGTTAGCAACCATGTTACTACATGAAAAGAAACACAAACAAAAGATCATGAGTAATAATGCATTGAAAGGTGTTTGTCTATTTTGAGCATATAGAAAACATAGCAAAGTGGTATTCAGCTTGTCCCTCATGGAGTAGCAAAACATAAATGCATAGGACACCTTCAAAGTTCAACAGGGTGACTATATACAAATAATTTGAGAACAAGCAATACCATAATCATGAATCAATCAATAATAAATTTTGGGACTATGCATATTATACTCAGAATGACAACTCTACTCTCTTAATCGGTGCATAAATAAAAGATGAAGACTCAACATAAAAGTAAAAGATAGGCCCTTTCGCAGAGGGAAGCAGGAATTTAACATGTGCTAGAGCTTTTCATTTGTAAAATAGAGATAAAAATTGTTTTGAGAGGTGGTTGTTCCTGTCAACGACTGGCAATGGGGTACTTGCTATCTCCCATACTAAACAAGTTGAGAGCGGTTCTGAGTTCTTGAAAAATTGGCATATACATGTTGTTTTATAATGTTTGGCACTCCTCCCCATTTTCTTTTCACAACCATGCCTAACCGAATCCTTCGGGTGCCCACCAACTTTCACATACCATGGAGGAGTGCCTTTTTTTCTTTTTTTTGTTAAGGTTACAATGGCCTGACCAGCTCTCTTGCAAAATTAATGACGAGCAGATGAAGCATGCAAGTTGAGGGGTACTTAATTTAATATGGAAGATAACAATCCCGACCACTATGTCCTCATGAGCTAAAAACAGTGTCACAAAATGAGAAGTATTTTGAAGGTTTTGAAAGGTAGCACATGAAAATTTGCTTGGAATGGTTTGAAATACCATGCATAGGAATTTGTAGTGGAATGTTTGGAAACTTGGTTTTTGGGAGTTGGATGCATGAGTAGAGCTCATATTCAGTACAGGTGAAGGCTAGCAAAAGACTGGGAGCGACCAACTAAGAGAGCAATAACGGCCATAATCATGCATAGCGACAAAATATTATTAATCAAAGCATAAAGTCATATCACAAGTCAAAAACCAAATGATCATAGAGGCTTGAGGCGACTGGTTTATAGTGAAATCATGGTGTAAGCATGCGCCAAGTCAACCCAAAA
>QXEO01001632.1:0-15152 GCA_007115705.1 Dactylis glomerata | reverse complement strand
AGCCCCTCACGAATAGATCTCTATCAATAAAGCCGCGATGCGACCGTACGTTGGTACGTCCGTCGCCGGCGTTTTCATTTAAGCCCCTCACGAATAGATAAATCAATCCGCAGTACAAAAGTTCAGCACTTTTACATTTTAGCCCATCACGTCTATCCACTCTCCTCCACCCAAAGACGAATCCCCTCTCTCCCCTCTCGATGGGAGATGGCGGCGATGCAGGATCAACCCTCACGCCGGCGCCGGCTCTCGCTACTGGCCATGTACAAATTCGGGAGGGCGCTGACCCGAATGGAAGAAAGGGGACGGTGGGATCCTCTGTCGCAGTAGAGAACGGGGCGGGGACACGAAATCCAAGCACGGCGGGGAGGTGGTCAGCCAGGAGCTGGCTAGGCGAGGACGCGCTGGCTGTGGGAGGCCGAAGGCCGGCTCGCAAATGGTGGAGCGCGTGCGGCGGGTTGGTGTGCTTCGCGGCGCGGATGTAGCAGGGACCAGGCGCGGATACGATTCCGGTACTCTGCTGCTGGCGATCTAACCCGTGGGGAAACGTTGCAGTGCGCAGGCCAGAGGTCGCCTCTGCAACTCCTGCGGCCGCGCCCAGGCCAACCCCGACCAGTGGGTCGTCTTCGTCCAGCTTCGCCAGCACGTCTGACACTGCCGCATCGTCCGCTCTACAGCTAGGCCGCGCTCGCCATGTGTAGGCTCGGTGGCGCCGGTCTCGAATTCTTCGGCTCGCTTGCAGGTTGCCTGCCTGTTCGACTTCCTCGATCGAGATCTGCCCCACATGCCGTGAGGACCTGATTACTCTCAGCTCAAACGCCATTGCTCTGCTTGACCCTATCACCCTGCGTGTGCATCATTTTGAGGAGAAAAGTACAATGTGTGTACAACTTCAAAACTGCTCTGACTAGCAAGCGGGTCGTGGTGTACATTGTGCTTGATATTGAGTAAGAGTCACCTGACATTTGCAGCGATTGCTAGAAGCTGATAGTTAGACAAGCGTTATTGCTTTGCTTACTACTGAAGATTTTTTATTGATTCGTACTGATGAGATTTGAGGCGCTTGATGAACCGAGCCACCCAGCAGAAACGCCAGCGCGGGCCACTCCTTCTAGCCGGCGGCCGGTCCCAAGCCGGCGGCGCTGTCCTGCAGGGGGCGGAGGATCCACTGGATGAAGGGCTCGGATTAATGCGTCGAGCAGCTTTCCGCCAGGACTTTGCTGTGCTCCCAGGCTTGGTGCGTGTGGTTGATCGCTGATCCTCTCCGTGCTTGCTTCATGCGTGTCTGGATGCTTATGGACCTGAGTCCTAGCTGATTGTGGATCTGAGTCCTAGCTTATTGTGTGTGTGCGTGGATGATAGCGTACATACTATACTCTGTAAGTGCAAATAATTGATTTGCAATGTCAAAAGTGACATGTTCGTTCCTCCTTCTCAACATGGCGGTCTTCCGGACTTCACCGGAAATCTGCAGGCTACGGTGTCCATTGCTGTTTCGCCACCGGAAATCTGGACGACTTCACCATTGCGGTTTTGCCCTTCAGCCAAATTCACCGGAACTCGGACCGCCCCTGTATCACACGAGGTACGCCGTGTACTCAGTCAAATATCTCCCTCAAGATTTCATAACCAGTTGTTTTCCGAACTGAAATCATACAAGTACTATCTTAGTTGATGGTTAGTACGAGTAGAACGTGAAGATTTCTTGGATGGGGATGGATTGTTTATTAGTCCACCGTGTTCGTAGATGAAGGGATTTTGTTATCAACGGGCAATTGCAAAGTGCGCGACGTTACTTTTTGGGAGGTGACGGAGCGGCACACGCTCTAGCTAAGTCTGTTATGCATGGTTCTAAACTTAGCATAAGTTTGAGTATTCTTCGATGGCTGGCCTGTGTACACTACAGTTTGATGTGCACACGAGTGATATGTAATATAGTTATACGCATACTTAGCAAGAAGATCAGGATATTCAAATAATTATTTGATCTAATTATCATCATGTATCCTATGAAAATCAGGCCAAGTTAACGAGTTCAGTTGGGTGAATAAGGATGATAGCCTCATCTAGAATTTGGTCTGAATTGATTAGGCCGTAGCAACGCACGGGTAATTATGCTAGTATCAATTATTCCGAAAACTTCCCTCTGCACGATCGACTCCTCCTCTAAAAGTGCTCCCATAGCTAGATACTCCCTAGAAAAAATTATTGTCCCTAAAAACCGTTGAGTAATTACTCTGCGTCCCTAAAAATCAGTGAACAATTACTATCCCTAAAAAGCGTTGCCTAATTAGATTAACAATAACTGAGGAGATTTGCCAACAAATTGGATAGATTGATTGCGTGCAAATGAAAAGAACGAAAGGAAGAAAAAATTAGACGGTGTGAATGCATTTGGTGTTGATTTTTTTAGTTAGGGGCATTTTAGGAAATCAAATGATGTAGAGGCAAAGTGGCTTCACCAACTGCAAACCAATAGTAAAGATTCTTGAATGGATTTTTTTTAGGATATTAGTGTTTTATTTATAAAGTCCTTTTTCACCTTTTACTAGTTAATGCCCGTGCGTTGCCACGGGTTTTTGAGTTAATGTCTTCCTCGCGCATGTAAACATATAATGGCAACTCAAGAGAAATACTCTTGATTCTAATTCCAATATTCTTTCTCCTCTATCCCTCACTCTTTCTCTCTGTCTCCCTCTCTGCTAAGGCTATCACTATGTGGCACTATAGTACTTTATCAACGATGTAGACGAGGTATGCGTCTATGTTCTTTTCATCTGCATAACATTATAAATAGGTCAATAACCCTATTAAATGCCAATGCCATTCTATGTGACCGTTTGCATCCAAGATCGAACGGTGCAACAAAGATGGAATATAGTACACTTTATTTTTCTTTTTTCATCAACATGGTATTGCAACCATGAACATGTAAATTTCTGCACAACTATAATAACAAAGCATTTGTCACTAAAAAATCTTATCAACCAAAACAACATGCCATGGTTTTTAGAAGATGTCGAAAGGAAGGGACTGACTAAATGAATTTTGAAATTATAGATAAAAGATGTACAAATTAAACAGAAAGAGTGGAAATATTGGGGCATATAAAAACATCTTTTCAAAGACCAATAAAGCCACTATTTTCTGTTTGTGCCGCATCCTTCTTTCACATAGGTGAAGTACCTTTTCAGAATTCTTCCCTTCTCCATGTGTTGCTCCCTTAGGGCATGTACAATGGGGTGACGTCAGCCTTCCCTTAGAGATGCCATATAGGATTTTCGCTTAGGTGGAAGAGAGAGAAATAAGAAAGGATGGTTGTCTTCCCTTAGCTAAGAGATGATCTCTTAGAAAAAGAGAAGCTATTTTATGCATTGTACTATCTATCTTCCCTTAGCTAATTATTTTCTTACTAAAAATAGCTATTTTGCATTAATTGTTAGGATGACAATAAGAGATAATGCATTGTATAAGTTGTATCTTATGCTTTCTCTAGATGATGTGGAAAGTTAAGAGAATGCATGTCTTTTATACCATTGTACATGCCCTTATTTCTTGTACATGGCTTTAGATCCTCCCAATACATCATGAACAACAAAAATAAATTTTATTCCTTATATATTGACGAAGGAATGACAGATAGGCCCCCGACATTCGCCTACCTGGTTCTCGGTCCAGGTGGGGTGTCTCAGGAGAGGCTTTCGAGGCCCGTCAAGGCAGTGTTTCGATGCGGCCCGGGAGTATTACTTGGTGTACAAGCGAAGTTTCGAAGAGTCCAAGCTAGATTAGGTCTCGGTTGATCCGATCTGTACTTGGCTTGAGAAACACTCCTGAGACCTAGCCTTATCTTATAAAAGGCTGGGAGGGAGGTTTCGAAACCCTAGAATCACTTCCACCCACCTCACGCCGGAGCGCTCGACAACTTAGAGCTCTCTGCTTTGGCCAGATCCAATCTGCGCCGCCATTGTAACACCATCATCGTCGCCACCACCTCAATACAAAAGTCAGACAAGCAGGACGTAGGCCTTTTACCTTTCGAGGGGGCTGAACCTGGGTAAATCCTCGTGTCCTTCTGCTTTCGTCTGATCGCCGTCGAGTTCGCCAGGTTCCCAATACGCTTCCTAGATCGAAAGCCCTTCGACATGGGCATTGCCGGGATAAACCTCGTCAATTGGCGCCGACCGTGGGGACGACGGGATCTGGATCTACGGATTCGCCGGCTCCATCACCAACCGCAACCAAGATCGGCATCGACACCGCCGTCGGCATCGCTGCGCCGACCAACGTCGGCACCCCCGTCAAGATCGACGCTACCATCGGCATCGCTGCGCCGACCAACGACGACACCACTTCCAAGATCGGCATCGACACCCTCGCCGGCATCGCTGTGCCGGCCATCGTCCACACCAGCCCGATGGAATTCGAGACTGGCGCCGTCGAATCGACTGTCGTCGATGGCATCTCGCCAAGCACTATCAACAACCTCACCTCGACGATGAGCGCCATCGACCCCGTCCCGAGCGCGGCAAGGGCAGCGCCCGAAGGCTACGACATGGCCTTCGGATTGTTCAATTTCCATGTGGACAGCAATGGAGCAATGGAACTGCTCTCCATCGGCGAATCGGCTCCGCTCGTGGCCGAAACGACGACACCACCATCCGTCGGGGGCAAACCCTTGGCAAGCGCGTCACTAGCGCCGTCGAAGGAGGAGCTGAGACTGAAGATTTCGACCCCATCAGTAGGGTCGAACGATTTCGAAGATCCGCCTCCATCCCCGACCACCGCATACTGCGTCGACTGCGACGCACCACTACATAGGCGCCGGAGATTTCTCACTCCATGAGATCGCCGGCTGTGAAGATCCGCGGGGAGGTACAGCAGCTATCTACCCAACGATATCCGAGTGCGATCGGGCTCTCAACGCCCTCACGCTTCGCACAGCACCCTATGATCCTGACTACGTCGAAGGATTATACTCGGACTACACGTGCACGACGACGACGATGTCTACCCCGAAGCTAAGGGGAAAATCGGCAATTCGGTGAGCTCTGCCTCGCTATGCGAATCTAACGCATCTAGCGACGGCTATATGGCTGATCATGACTTTGATTTCATGGTCGAAGTCGGACCCTACGTCGAAAGCGACGACGTCTATCCTCCAGCGCTGGAGAAATCAGCGATGACTCGACCCCGTGGCTCGGGGGCCACTGCATGATGGCATCACACAACGAAGGAAACAACAGCGGCGGTCGAAACCGAGCAGACAGCGGTCGACCAGTGGTCACACATGACCAGATTCGGTTCGCAAGAAGGGTCTATGCGGGCGAATTAAACTTCGGACCCAACCCAAGTCCAAGCGATCTGGCTGCACTCCGATTCGTCGTTCAGGAGCAAAAAGATCAGATCAGCGCTGATAGACGAGTGTTGGAACGACGCAGAGAGGAGGCCGACGCATCCAGCAGAAGGCGGGCAGAAAGATCATCGCACTACTCTTCAAGCGTTCAGCACAGATCAAGATCGCGCACTCAGCAGGGGGCCGATATGCATAATGTCACTCGAAACCTGGAGGCAGAATTCAACGAAGCTGAGTTAATGCCCAAGACCAAGGAAGCAGCAATCATGGCTGCAGCGGCATACATTGCTGCGAACGCGTCTAACGGTGACGAACATATGCGACACCTGCGAAATCTAGCACTCGAAGGAGTAAGGGTGCTGCAAGGCACGCCTGGCTCAGCACATGATGCGACAACAGCAAGAGCCGCTCCACCACCGGAACAGGCTAGGCACCCAGCACCAGCGCCAGCCGTAGCGCCTCGGACGCATGTGGTCGAACCTCTCAACGGAGAGCTTCGGCATGGCCTGGCCCAGCATAGAGTCGACCAAGGGCGAGCGCGACGCGAGGCGGAAGCGTTCGGCGGTCCCAGCGACGGACTCTGCGGGGCAGAATGCTTTAGCCTTTTGATCCGCTCGGCACCATTGCCGAAAGGAATCAAGCTCAGCGACGGCGTAGTCAAGTTCAACGGGCAGCAGGATCCCCGAATTTGGCTAGATGATTTCATGACCGCTGTCAAGATCAGCGGCGGATCCAGAGACAACGCTCTCCAGTTGTTATCACTGCACCTAAAAGATAACGCAAGGGCATGGTTGAATAATCTCGCCCAAGACAGCATTCGCTCCTGGGAAGAGTTTCGGCAAGCGTTTATCGCAAATTTCCGAGGCACCTCACGACGCCCTACGTCGTTCGAAGAGCTTCGCTTATGCGTGCAGAAGACCGGCGAAAACCTGAGGTCATACATCTCACGATGGATCAGCCTTCGGAACACGACAGAGAATATCTCGCCCGAAAGGGCCATTGATGCATTTCGGGACGGCTTATTTCGGCGTGACTTCAAGGAGGAACTGGGGCGCTGCAAGCCCAGAACCATCGACCACCTCATGAGTTTGGCGAACGAATGGGCCGATGGCGAGGACTCCATCTCGGCTCCCAGAAGCCGCCGTCGATCAGCAGAACACGATGGCGATGCGAAGGATCAGTTCCATCCCGGATCTCGGAAGAAAGGTCGCCGAAGCCGCTACGACAACACGGAGAACGTAGACATGATAGCAGCTGGCTACGTCCACGAAGACCGCGACGACAATCGCGACTTACCACGACGAGGAAATACTTACTACGGCAGCAGCAGCCGTGACTCGAAACCCAGCAAGGAGTGGCGTCGCCGGCAGCCACAGCTGTCGGCAGAAGAGATGCTCGACAGCGGATGCCCAAGGCACACGTACCTCGACAAGGACGGAGTACGAAAACCTGCACACCTCCTCATCGAGTGCAGGGAATTCCTTCGCCTCAACCGAGCACTTCAGGAGAGGATGAATGTCGAGCAACCAGTGGCAGGGGCGATAGCTACAACGCTCCACCGCCACCACCGAATCCACCAGCAAATGTCGTACAGCAAAGCCATCAGGCCGCTACGATCCAGCAAGCCGAGCAGCGACAGCCGGCCAACGAGGAAGAAGAGTTCCCGCCTCCAAGAGGTTTCGTGCCCATGATTCAGAGGGGGCGCCCGACGAACAAAGTTCGGCGGAAACGCGCGAGAGAAGTATTCCACGCCGAGCACGCGCCACCAGCTACTCCCGAATATCTGAATTGGTCCGAACACCCGATTGGTTTCGACCGGTCAGATCATCCACCGAAGATACCACGCCCAGGACACCATGCTCTGGTTCTTGAGGCGCAGATAGGGGGCTTCACCTCGAAAAAGGTGTTCATGGACGGAGGCAGCAGCTTGAACCTAATCTATGCAGACACGCTGCGAAAGATCAAGATTCCACTAAACAATCTCCTGCCAACAGAGACCTCCTTCCACGGAATCGTCCCGGGAAAGCCAACGTATCCATTGGGGGCGATACACCTCGACGTCATCTTCGGCACTAAAGCAAACTTCAGAAAGGAGAAGATCGAATTCGAGGTGGTCGACTGGCCCTCGCAGTACCATGCCATCCTCGGGCGACCAGCGTTCGCCCGATTCATGGCCGTACCCCACTACGCCTACCTCAAGTTACGGATGCCCGCAAACAGAGGACCACTGACGATCAGCGGCAGCTTTGCGCGGTCAGAAAACTGCGACAAGGACTTCAACGACATGTCCCAGACTTTCGGAGTGCACGAGGAATTGCACCACATTCGAGAAGCCACTGTCATGGACATCGACCCACCGGCGCAGCAGAACGCCCCAGAGCTGTCTTTCGATGCCACCAAAGACACCCGGAACACCAGATCCACCCGACGGATCCAACCAAGACGGCGCGGGTGTCGAACTCCCTTTCCCCCGCATAGGAAAGCGCGCTCGTCGAGTTCCTCCGTGAGCACTGGAGGATGTTCGCCTGGTGTCCAGCAGATATGCCAGGCATCCCCAGGGAACTCGCCGAGCATGAGCTTAAAATATTCCCAACGCGAAACCGGTCAAGCAGTCTATGCGACGGTACAATCCAGAAAGACTAAGTCGATGGGCGAAGAAATCAATCGCCTCCGAGCTAAGTTCATCAGAGAGATCAAGGAAGCCACATGGCTCTCGCCACCGGTCATGGTGGAAAAGAAGGACACCAAGATCTACAGGATGTGCATCGACTCCTTCTAAACAAACACTGCCCGAAGGACTACTTCCCTTGCCCCGAATCGACCAGATTCGATCCACGGCAGGATGCGAGCGCCTCTCGTTCCTCGACGCCTACTCTGGATATAACCAGATACGGCTAAAGGTAGAAGACGAAGACAAACGGCGTTCATCACCCCGCACGGGGTATACTGCTACATGACGATGCCTTTCGGGCTCAAGAACGCTGGAGCTACGTATCAGCGGTGTATGCAAGCATGCTTGAAGGAACAAATCGGACGCAACGTCGAGGTCTACGTCGACGACATTGTCATCAAGACATCGAAAGCAGATACTCTGCTCGACGACCTTCGAGAAACCTTCGCCAACCTCGACAGATATAGCATCAAGCTTAATCCGAAGAAATGCTCTTTCGGAGTACCCACCGGCCAACTGCTGGGCTATCTGATCTCCGAGAGAGGAATTGAAGGCAACCCAGAGAAGATAAAGGCCATCATCAGCATGCACCCTCCAAAGACGCTCCGACACGTCCAGCAGTTGACAGGCCGACTCGCAGCGCTTAGCCGCTTCATCAGCAAGCTTGGCGAAAAAGCACTGCCCTTGTATCGACTGCTCAGAAAAACAGACAACTTCACATGGACCGAAGAAGCGCAAGCCGCCTTCGACGACCTCAAGCGACGACTATCGACCTCCCCAGTTCTCGTTACACCTCGAGAAAAAGAGCCAATGTTGCTGTACATTGCGGCTACAAATCAAGTTGTCAGCTCGGTGCTTGTGGTTGAACGCGCAGAGGAAGGCAAAGAGCACGGTGTTCAGAGGCCCGTGTACTACTTAAGCGAAGTCCTGTCGCCAACCAAGCAAAGATACCCCCATTATCAGAAGTTGGCATACGCCATCTACATGACGGGGAAGAAACTGCCGCACTATTTCGAGTGCCACTCCATCATAGTAGTGGCTTCGAACCCAGTCTCCAGCATCCTCAACAACCCAAACGCTACAGGGCGTGTGTCGCTATGGGGAGTCACGCTAGGACCCTGGGAGATTACGTACCAGCGCCAGTCCGCAATCAAGTCACAGGTCCTACCGGATTTCATAGCCGAATGGACAGAAGCCCAGATGCCCGAACTACCAGACCTGTCGAATAGCTGGACCATCTTCGTCGACGGGTCCAAGCGGGTTTCGGGGGCAGGAGCAGGAGTTATCCTGGTATCACCACAAGGAGACAGGATGCGCTACGTCCTCCGCATGCGTTTCCCGAATCCCTCCAACAACGAGGCAGAATACGAAGCCGTCCTTCACGGTATGCGCATGGCGAAGGCCTGCGGGGCAACCCGAATCAAGATTCATGGAGACTCGAACCTCATCGCTCAGCAAGTCATGAAGGAGTGCGACGCAACTTGCGCGAACATGATCGCATATCGCGCCATGTACGACAAGCTCGAAGGCGAATTCGAGGGCTGTGAAGTAACACACATCGGCGGGAAAGCAACGAGGAGGCAGATAACCTGGCCAATGTCGGCTCAAGATGCCTCCCAATACCGCCAGGTGTTTTCTTCGAGGATATATTCGAACGCTCCGTCAAGATCAAACCCACACCTGACCCGGCGTTAACAACACGTCCGGGGGCTCGGACAACCGACACCGCCCCAGCGGCAGGAGCAGCAGACCTCCCAAAGGATGCAGCCGCGGTCATGCTCGTCGAGGCAATATGGACAAAGCCGTACTTGGCGTACCTGACGAGGGGCGAACTCCCAGAAGACCCCATCCACCGCCGACAAGTCATGCGGCGCTCTAAGGCCTTCACGATAATCAATGGGGAACTCTACAAGCGAAGCACTTCGGGGGTGCTCCAGCGGTTCATAGCGCAGGAAGATGGAATCGCCCTCCTCCGAGAATCCATGAAGGAACCTGCGGTCATCACGCTTGCAGCCGAACCCTCGTAGCGAAGGCCTTTCGGTCCGGATTCTACTGGCTATCCGCCCTCTACGACGCCAGGAACATCGTCCAGCACTGCGAAGCGTGTCAGATGTTCGCCACCAAGCCGCACGCGCCGGCATCGGAACTGCACACCATCCCTGTGGCATGGCCCTTTGCACAATGGGGGCTCGACCAAGTGGGGCCTCTCCCCAAATCATCTCGAGGAGGGCATACGTACTTGCTCGTCGCTGTGGACAAGTTCTCCAAGTGGATAGAAGCTACCCCGGTCACCAACCAAGAGGCGACCACGGCAGTCAAGTTTTTCGAGTCCATCGTCTATCGGTACGGCGTCCCGAACAGCATCATCACCGACAACGGCACCAACTTCACTTCGGGCGAATTCCAGGGCTTCGCTAAAGACCTCGGCATCAAACTCAAGTACGCTTCGGTATCACACCCCAAGTCCAACGGCCAGGTCGAAAAGGCCAATGGACTTGTCTGCGGAGGCCTGAAGAAGCGACTGCTTCGACCCCTCAAGCGCGCAGCAGGCGCCTGGGTCGAGGAATTGCCTTCGGTGCTATGGAGCCTGCGAACAACGCCCAACTCCTCGACAGGCTACACGCCCTTCTTCTTGCTCTTCGGGGCAGAAGCCGTGCTGCCCACGGACGCTACAGCGCGCGCCCCGCGTCACCCTACGACGAAGAAGACGCGGACAAGGCGTTAGCAGACGCCCAAGATCTACTGACGAAGCTCGAGACGTCGCTCTCGTTCGATCGGCGGTCTCTACCAGCAGAGCCTCCGCAACTACCACAGCAGACGGGTACGCGGACGCTCTTTCGAACCAGGAGACCTTGTGCTCCGACTCAAGCAAACAAGCACGTCGAAGCTGGAGCCACCATGGGAAGGCCCGTACCTCATCCACGAGGTCATCCCAGGAGGAGCATATCGCCTACGCAACCCAAAGACGGGGAAAGACGTCGACAACCCGTGGAACGCCGCGCAGCTGCGCCGCTTCTACCCTTAGCTAACAAAGCTGTCTCCCTACCCCCTCTACTATGTAATCAGGCGTCGGCAGCAGTCCGCGCCCAACATTGTGCCTTCGGCACCAAGCAATAAAATTCAAGTTCCTCACTTCATGAGTCAACATATATTCGCCCACGCTCGGGGGCTCAGCCTTTCGACCCACGCTCGGGGGCTTCGACCCACGCTCGGGGGCTTTCGCCCACGCTCGGGGGCTTCGACCCACGCTCGGGGGCTTTCGCCCACGCTCGGGGGCTCAGCCTTTCGACCCACGCTCGGGGGCTTTCGACCCACGCTCGGGGGCTTTCGCCCACGCTCGGGGGCTCAGCCTTTCGACCCACGCTCGGGGGCTTTCGACCCACGCTCGGGGGCTCAGCTTTCGACCCACGCTCGGGGCTCAGCTTTCGACCCATGCTCGGGGGCTTTCGACCCACGCTCGGGGGCTCAGCCTTTCGACCCACGCTCGGGGGCTTTCGACCCACGCTCGGGGGCTCAGCCTTTCGACCCAGCTCGGGGCTTTCGACCCACGCTCGGGGGCTCAGCCTTTCGACCCACGCTCGGGGGCTCAGCTTTCGACCCACGCTCGGGGGCTCAGCCTTTCGACCCACGCTCGGGGGCTCAGCTTTCGACCCACGCTCGGGGGCTCAGCTTTCGACCCACGCTCGGGGGCTTTCGACCCACGCTCGGGGGCTCGGCCATTCGACCCACACTCGAGGACTTCGCCTACGCTCTGGGGCCGCGCTCGATCAGCTCACGTTTGGGGGACGCGTTCTCTCGACCTACGCTGGAGAACTTTCGCCTTCCTAATCGATGCTCGAAGTCTCTGCCTTTTCAACACAGTCGAATATAAACACAGGTATACAATATATGTACAGAGTGAAGATACAGACACAACAACAAAGCTAGTTCATGGTGCCGCAGCATCTCGACTCGCCCTCTGACGATCGCTTTCGACGATAATTTGTCGAGCGATACAATCGCCGGTACTTCTACAAGCAGCATAATGCCGTTCCATGTCGTAGCGACCGCTGGGCGACGGCGGAGGCGTCTTCAGAAGCTCTAGGTCGACTTCAGGGTAGTGCGCATGCACGAAAGCAAGTGCGACCACAGCCCCGCTGCGCAGATGTGCCCGGACAAAGGAATGTATAGCATGGCCGTTCTCGAATCGATCGAGCAGCGCCGGCAAACCTTCGGGCTGATCATTTAGAGGAAACATCGCCTGGTGCACCAGCGCAAGGGCACTTCGGCTCGTCTCAGCCAACGCACCAGCTTGAGCAATCCTATCCTGAAGGAGTGTCAGCTTCATTGCCTTCGATCGATCAGCCCAGAAGTTATCAGCAACGGAGTTGGCATGATTCTGGGCAGCAATAATATGCGCGTTTACGCGCCGGGCCTCAGCTGCACTGTCAAGACACGCATCTGCGAACAAGAGAACAAAGACTCAGTCCTGCAGATCCAAGCCAACGTGCAGCGAAAGAAGTTCGAAGACTTACACTTCAGTGATTTGCCAAGATTTTCGATCTCATCTAGAAGGAATTTCTCGCAGTCCGCAGCATACGACGCCTTCGAAAGAGCAACATCGACCTTGGCAGTAACAACCTTTAGTTGGCGCTGCGCGTTCTGGAGCTGATCGCGCAACGATCGAATTAGTGACAACTCGCTCGTGGAGGGCGCTCTTCGCTCAATGGCACCAGCAGTACTGCCAGTTGTTTCGTACGAAACAGGCCAAGCACCAGAGGTCAGCGAAGGATCCTGCATGAGGAGCCGAACATCACACACAAGCAATGGCAACCAAATGGCGTGAAGATTAACATAACAGCAGCACAAGTTTTACAACCGAAAGAGTACTAATCGGGGTCACAGCCCTCGATGTGCACCAGCGAAACTAATTACAATTGGGCACCAGAAGCACTGCTTGCACTACGCCGAACTACCAGCCTTGCTAGACGGCGCGGCGGATGCGCCACGCTTCCGAGCCCTCGCTGCCGCACGCTTCTCGTTCCTATCGGCCAGGAAGCCCGTCATTCGAGCAGCCAGTTCACGAGCACGCGCGACGTAAGTCTTGGCGGACTTGTCGCGTCCGTCCTTATCCTTTGGGTATGTGCTCGTGACCTTGTCAGCATCGAACTCCACGCCATGCATCATCATCATGGAGAAGACAGACTCGGTGCCGATGGTTACCTGACGGCGTACTGCGGCAAATAACGGATCTTCGCCACCCGCCTTCACCGCCACAGCGTCGAGGATTCCCGCCATGGTGTCGCTAGTCGAGTCGGGTACAGAAGTATCCCGAACGCGAACCAGCGTCGACCGCACCCGCGCTAAGAGGTTGACAACCTCTCGGCTCAGGCGTTCGGCAAATCCGATACTGGACTCGATTCCAGCAGGCCCTTTCATCGCTCCGGCGTCTAATTCGGCAGCAGCTACACAAGCAAGCAGACAGCTAAGTCACAACGCGACTTTTCGCCCCGAAAGTTATTCCGGAAAAAGCTTTGAGAACTTACCACGCAAGGCATCAAGTGAAGATTGTAGGCGCTGGGTCAGCTCTCCTTCGCGGGCTTCGGCGTCCAGGCGGCTTTTTCCGCGCGCTCCTTAGCTTCGGACGATTCGCCCTTCAGTCGGGCGATTTCGTCGTTCAGCTCGGCGACCTTATCCTTCAAACCCGAATTCTCAGTGGTAAGATTGTCCAGCTGAGTTTTCAGGGAAGTCTTATCAGTAGCAGCTTGGGCCCCAATCCCTAGTCAATAGAAGAAGATGTTCAACAACAAAAGCATCATGTCATACGCAAAGGCGAACTGTACAAGGAAGGTGGCATTACTCACTTCGAGTTTCGTCGAGCTTCTCAGACAGCCTACGATTCTCTTCCTCTAAGGCGAAGAAGCTCTGCAAACCTTCGACAGGTCCCTAACAACGGGCTAAAGAAAGTCGGGCGACAAATTAACCTTCGAATCATGTTTCGGAGGGCAAGCCCAAGTGTGAACACTTCGACTCACCCTCGGGGGCTACTAATGGTCAAATACGCGAAGTGCAAGTCGAAAGTCTTTGGACTTACATGGTTGCTAGGACCGGAAGGCCCGCCGGACGAGGAGACAAGCACGAATTCTTGTTCCGTCGCCTTCTTCTTGGAAGAGGTCGAAGGCTTCGTCGGAGCAACTTCGGGGGCGACAATATCAGCGACCTTCTCCTGTGAGTCTGCCGTTTGCTCAAGGGCGTCGTCATGAGGTCGAACCTGGTATCGATCTTGATCCCCCGGACCAGTCGACGTTTCCTCGGTGGAAGATCTGAAGCAATCATCAGCGTTAGAATCGGACAACCAAATCAAAACAAGACCACAAGTTACACGAAAGAAGAACTTACGATGCGTCGATCCCGAACTTCGGAAGGACCTTTTTCTCTGTTCGAGGAGGAGGACGGCGGTTCAAAGGCGAGGCAGGGATGGCGCTGTTGTCGTCATCCCCTGAAGAAAAGTGAGTGTCGTCAAGGTCTTCCGAATCCTCGACAACGTCCGCGACTCGTTGTCTCTTCGGAGCCCTCGGAGGCCGACCCTTCAGGCACCTCGGCGAAGTCACGCCCCGGATATTCGCCCATCTCTGGCTGGGGCGGATAGCATCGGGCTATGTTTATCACCTACATAATGAGAAAGACTGCATTCGACACTGGACGATCCGGCTAAGAAACGAAGAAGGCATTCGAATAAAAGCATAATCATACCTCGGTGCGGGGAAAGGCTTTGCTGAAGGCCACTGCACCGAAGACCTTCGGCACAGGATCCTTCTTCTTGATGTTGGTGACGGCGCGTACGCACTCGTCGATTTCGGCTTCGTGCAGCTCATCCTGAGAGATGCGAGTCGAGTCCCGGCGATCGCTGTAATCCCACATGCAGTGGGCTCGAGCAGCGAGCGGCTGGATTCGGCGCTCGATGAAGGTTCGGATGAGTTGGACTCCCGAAAGTTCCTTCTTCGGAGTAGCTCGAAGCTGTTGGATCTTCTCCATCAGCGGCTCTGTAATCTTCAACTCCTCGTCCGAAAGGTCGTGCCTCCAGGAGACGCGAGGTCGAAGAACGCCGGTGGGATGGAATTCCTCAAGTCCGAAGTTTTCGCCGTCGGA
>QXEO01001631.1:0-15105 GCA_007115705.1 Dactylis glomerata | reverse complement strand
TGGTTCTAGGGTCCCACACCCCCAGGGGACCTCCCTATATTTTTCCCCAATTTTTCTGGTGTGCATTTCTTGTAGCCCAGTGCAAAATTGGATTAAAAAGGATTTAGGGCAAAAATAATTAATTATATGGCAGCAGGCCGAGATAATTCCTAGCCTCCTGGATGTGGCACCCCTGGCAGGTCCCCCACCCATGAAAAATAGAGTGGTCATGTTTTGCATAATGCCCTTGGTGGCCACTTCACAAAAAAGCACCTGTTTCGACCCCTCCGGGCACCTGAAAATGGAAAATGTATTTTTATGTGGAAACTAGAAAAAACACTAGTTGCAAAAGTGGTTTGGAATGCAAAGATGCACATCTCCACCAAAAATGGGACCATGGTTCCAAAGTTTGCTGTGGAACTTGCACAAACCATGGTCATCTGCCAAGGAAGACCAAGAGAACTCCTGCCTGGAAGCACCTCTCTGTGAGAGAGTCCACATGTGAAACCCTTGGGATGGCATGTTTGGTATTTGTGCTAGGTGATGCATCACTCACCATGACTCCATGCACTGTTTTTTCCATTTTTTTTGATTTTTTCTAAATTCCCAGGCCCCCCTCCGAGATCTAGGTCAGACTCGCGGTGCCATCGATGTTTGCCAGGTGGGGTGGGAACCATGGTTTGGTCTTGGTTCTAGGGTCCCAAACCCCCAGGGTACTGTAACAACCCAAATTTTTGGGAAATAGAAATAAATAGATTTATTAAAATACCAAATTTTGGAGATAACAAAAACTTCATTTTGAATACAAGATTAATGTATTGTCTTTTAAAAACTTGTGAATTTGAGCATTTGCTCCCATGCTTCAAATACAAAAGAGTATGAGAAGGGTTTTAAAACAAATCCTTTGAGCCCAAAGTTTTAAATAAGATTTTTGTTAAATTGAAATAGTTTTCTAACTATTAAATTTGATGTATGGTTACATGCTAAACCCATTTGGGTCAATGGCCAAACCAAATTTAAGTCAAGCAATCACAAACAAATAGAAAAGAATCAAGAAAATAAACCGCAACACAAAAACCTAAGTAAGAAAAGAGGAAGTAGTGATCTTAAAAAATTACTGATTACACTACTTTGCCCTTATATATTAAGCAATATTTGAACTATACCATCATGCATCTCTCCACCACACAACTAAGAGCAAGTTACAAAGAATCAAAGACAATAAAGTTTGAAACAAAAATTAAATTGGAGCTCTATTTAATTGTCTGCCAAAGTTTGAATCTGTTACATATGCCATTTGAAATTCAAATCTTAAATGACACCAAAATCTCCATCTCTGGACAAAACCAACATATATCTAGGGTCCTTATCCAGTGCATGGTCCAACCCAACAGGAAATTTCTACAATTTTAAAGTTTGAATTCATGCATGCATAGATTTCTATTCTATGTCTTTTATGATTTCATGTGGGTTTTATTTTGTTGTGCAATGTTTAGTTAATTCAAGCTTAACCATTAGAAGCATTAGAGAAGAACCACAAAGATCAAAGGAACCAGAAGCAAGAGAAATAAAGAAAAAGAGAAGAAAAGATGATCTAGAAAAAGTTAACCACTACCCTACTTTGGACACTTAGAATAAGAAATCTGTAACTCAAGCCAAGGTGTGGTCAGTTAGTTGAGCTTGACCATCTCACATACTAACTCAACCAAGAAGTTTCCAGCAAAACTCAAATCCTAACCTCTTTCAAAATCAGTCCAAAGTTTGAATCTGAAACAGAGACCATACTTCAAAATTGAAATAAGATTTTGCAAAACCTCATATTTCTTCATAACAAAAATATGTTTAGAGTCCTTATCCAATATCTTGACAACCCACGGTGGCAGATTTCAAAAATTCAAAATTTGAATTCTTTCGGGCATTTCAACAAACACATGGTGGGCAGAATTTGCCAAAGGTGCAAGTTATTGCAAGGACCAGTAGCCAGCCCCCCCTCTCTGTCCTTCCCACAGTGACCTAGCTCCCTCCTAGACTCTCTGTTGTCTCCCCTGCCCCAAACACTGGCCGTTAGACATGGAGGAGAAGGAGAAAAACGACCCGGACCCCTCCCCACAGCCATTCCTTGCCCCCTCTGCACCAGACCACCCCGCAGCCCGCAGGTGCGCCAGCAGCACCCCACAGCACGCCGCAGTCCCCCGCCGAAAGCCCCGACCGCCGCATCCCTTCTGTAGCCGACACCGGCCGTGCTCTGGCCGCCGATCCACTCGCCCCGTGCTCCCTCTCCCGCCTATAAAAGGGCCACTTTTCTTCCTGAAAAGATCCGCGCCACCTTCCTCTACCTCCCAGACAAGGTCCCAAGCTCCCTCTCCCTCTCGTTCGAGCCTCCCGTCGACGTCGTCCTCGCAGGTCACCACCCGTCCCCGGCGCACCGAAGCTCCCCCCGACGCGCCGCCTGCTGGAGGTGGCCCAGACGACCACCCTCCGCTGCCAGGACCCCTCGCCGCCGGTCGCTGCCCCCGCCGGTGAGCTCCCCGTCGCCGCCCTTCCTCCCAGTACTCCCTCTCACTTCCGTCCTGTAGCGCCCAGGAAGAAGAAGCCCGTACCGATTCGGTTCACTTAATCTGACCAGCGGGGCCCGTTGTCAGCGTTTTTATTTTTTTTCTCTTGCCACCCGCCAGCCTGCAGCCTAGTGGGCCGGCCCAGCTCAGTCTGTGTGTCCGGCCCGGATATATAAAAAAAAGGGATATTCGATTTCCGATTTTTGAAAAACTCATTCAGATGCTTTCGTATATTTAATATTCCCGGAGATCTACCGATTCAAATTTAACAAATGAATATGTTATGGAAACCTTAGAACATAATCTATCCTTAGAAGTGGTTCAACACAATTAGATTTACACAATAGTTGCAGTAAAAAAGAACAAAACAGGAGCTTTTCCAACTTAGAAAATCCATAACAATTCAAATAAAAGTCCTCAAAATATAAACCCAATTTCAGAAATTCACAATTAGTGATACCCATCTGCCTATACCATTAGATCTCATTTTTGAAACTTACAAAATAAATGCTATTTACCTATATGGTTAAATAGGCATTTGCCATATAGGATCTTATTAAACTCAAACCTATAATCAAAATCTTTATGGAACCTTTATTGTTAAACCACATTTCCAAATACCATCTGTAGGTATTGATCTTAGTCCATGTGAGCTTGTAGGAAGTATTTGGAAATTTAATACTACCTAGTAGTAATTAGAAACTCAAACTTGCACACCTATCTCAAAATCTGGTAATGATATGAAACCAATTCAAATCAACCACATTTCTAAATGTGATCTATAACCCAAGATCCAAGTCAACTAGGATTAATTTTTGGCACTTATAGATTCAAACTTGATCACTAAATACTTGCAAACTAGAAATAGCTTCGATAAAAGAAAAATACTCCACATTCTATGAAGCCTCCTTGGTTGAACCATAATCTTGAATATCTACTTGTGGTCTATGACCATGGTCAATAAGGACTTGCAAGAGATATTTCACGATTCAAGTAAATTAAATCCTCACTTAAGTCAAGAAAGCAATAATCTCATCTTTATGGATTCAAGTAAATCGAAACCACTCTCCATAGACTTCCTAGATCGTTTCTCTTACCCAAGTATCCTTATAGTGAGTATGTGTTGTTTGTGAATTGTGTGGTGATTGTATGCTTATTTACTTTCCTACAATTAGATGATAACGAGAGTAAGGAGAATGGATCCCGAAGTCCACCAAGAAATGGAGATGGAGATCAATCAATCAAAGATGAAGATGAAGACTATTTTGACTTTGCCAAGCCAGGCAAGCCATCTTTTGAATCATACTCCAAATACCTAGTTTTACTATTGCATTCTACCGGTTTTAAGTAAATTGCATGATTGAATTGCTAGAGTAGAATGATAGATGTGTAGTGATATCTTGCTTAGCAGAGCATCAAGCTGAGTTTATCCAACCATACTTAGTGGTATCATCACTCATACTAGTTGCTTAGTCGCTAATAAAATTGAGGCCATCTATAAGGGGAACCGTACTTGGAAGTGGTGACTTGAACTTGAAAGCTTGAATTGGAGACTTCTCCTACATGATGGTTTTATGAAGGAAAAATAACCTTGACTAAGAACTATGGAATGTATTTGGGAAATGACAACGAGTGATGTACTATGTGAGCCAGCCATACAGTACGACCACATTATCCCAGTATGGGACGGGGCTTAGTGGAGTAGTTTGTTTCGCCTTAGTGTAGACCCTACAAATGTGAATGGAGGTCCGACCAAGGACTCCTTTTCCAAGGCACCCTTGGCGGTTGCCGAGTTTCGCCTTGTCCTCCTCTTCATAGGTGGTTGGGGTACAAGCCGAAGAGCCCTCATTGAAAATGTACTGCCGGGGTAGGACTCTATTTCGGTTAGTGGCATTCCGGAGACCAATTGGCTGGGAACCTTGCACCTTCCGGACAGCTTCTTGGAGACTCCGGTGTTGAGGGGTACATCTCTAGGCAGTAGTGTTTATGCTAAGGCGGGCAGGTGAAACATTATGGTCGGCTACTTGTCGTGGCATATGTTGTTATGCGGGGAAGTTGCCCACACGATGAGTAGTCGGATGGTGTGGGTAAAGTGTACAACCTCTGCAGAGTGTAAAACTATTCGAATAGCCGCATCCGCGGTCATGGACAGTTGGCAAGCTCTACTTGACTTTTGTCAAAGATAAAAATAACAATGGTGAGATTGGTGAAGGATCCGAATTGAATTGACTTGACTTGAACTTGATGTTGACACACTTGAAGTCCTCTTTAGATTGAACTTAGAGAACTAAACCTCTTTCTACCAACGAACATTCTGGGGAAACAAAACTAGCTTTTGCAAATAAACTTAGTGCTTAGTCCACCATATCAACCATGCCTATCTCTTTCATCACTTTGTTTATAAGATGGTTTGCGAGTGCATCCAATGTACTCATGGCTGTGTCCCTGGCTATTAACTTGGCCAGACTTGAAGGAGCAAGATCAAGAAGGAAAGACTCATTGACGGCTTTGCGAATTAGGCTCGTTTCCTACTGTCCGCTTTGCCTGTGCGGTTGAAGCTTGACAATATGGAACCAAAGTGTTATTCCGCTGCATGTTGATGTAATGTAAGGTTTGGTCTGTGCGACCACCTATGTAATCCCCTTTATTTACTCTTAATGTCTATGACTGTGATCTCAACTACGTTATGTATATCGCAACAATGACCCTGGGATTTCGGTGGAATACATAACGGGCACTTCGAATTTGTTATCAAATTTGAGGTCGTCACAAGTTGGTATCAGAGCCTAGGCTGATTCTAGGAAACCCTAGTTAGCATGGTCGTTAGAAAATGATATCTCTGATATCACAAGTTTGGTATCAGGACTATCATGACCTTAGGAGACCTTAGTTAGCATGGTCGTTAGCTAAGAAAGTGATATGTTGACAAAAACTTATTTCTACAAAAGAAATTTATTTGCTTTGGTATCCAAAGCCAATCTTATACTCCCATCTTATTCACTTCAAATATCTTACACTCTCAACTTATACTCTCAAGAGATTTTTACAAAGAATTTATTTACCTCTTTAATTACAAAGTCTTTTCCAATATTTGTTTTACTCTATTCCTCATCTACTTCAAATATATGCTATGGACGATAAACCAACCTATGACCGAAGGACTTTTGGAGCAAAAGATGAGGGACTCAATATTTTTCAAGACTTCAACCTTGGATGTTAACTACGACCGCTACCATCGAAAGAGAGTCTCTTCACCTGATCCAGAAATCTTCCAACAAGAGTCAACCCTGTGAGACAAAGACTTCAAGAGCAAATCGAGAGTGATCAGAAATGATGAAGACCCAGCAACCTTTTTGATCCATAGAATTTATAGGAAATGCTCAGTTGATTTCATTGAGCTGCCCTTACCTCACGATTATTAAGTGTGCTTAGTGCCTTGTGTGTTTGAATGATTGATTTGTTTTGGAGATATGTTGCTCATATGCCATTCGGCAACATGTAGTAACCACTCCAAAAACCTGTTGCTCAAAAATGTTTTTGTCTTTCTCACCCAAACTAAACTCTAACCCTACCAATCCCGCATAAGAAACCTTTTGAAAGATGTTCCCTCTCATCTACTGCAGGACTTGACCCCTCTGATGCACCCCATGCTCTCAAATCCACCCTTTCAGGCCAACTCGGAGTTCGAGTTTCACCTCAATAGAATTGCTCGAGAATACCAAAGGAGGTCCCACTTGAACCTAATCCCGAAGAAGAAGCCTGACTGATCTTAGTTTGGTACTAGTAGTCGTGTTTATTTCTTTGTAAATCAAGAGCGAGACTTGTAATCCGCAAGACCATTTTTAATAAAAGCCTATGGTTTAGATGCCAAATGTTTTGTTTTTAAAAGTGTGATTGTTTGTTGAAGTTGCTATGTGATTGATGACGATGTGTTTTTGGCCCATATGGCCTTATCACATTTTGGGTGTACCCAATCTTTCTACCTCGATAGGAATCAATATACACTACATCTCTTATCTGTTAATCTCATCTCTCAATCTATCTCAATCTTAACTTGTGAATCTCGGGACGAGATTCTTTTTAAGGGGGGAAGATTGTAACAACCCAAATTTTTGGGAAATAGAAATAAATAGATTTATTAAAATACCAAATTTTGGAGATAACAAAAACTTTCATTTGAATACAAGATTAATGTATTGTCTTTTAAAACTTGTGAATTGAGCATTTGCTCCCATGCTTCAAATACAAAAGAGTATGAGAAGGGTTTTAAAACAAATCCTTTGAGCCCAAAGTTTTAAATAAAGATTTTTGTTAAATTGAAATAGTTTTCTAACTATTAAATTTGATGTATGGTTACATGCTAAACCCATTTGGGTCAATGGCCAAACCAAAATTTAAGTCAAGCAATCACAACCAAATAGAAAGAATCAAGAAAATAAACCGCAACACAAAAACCTAAGTAAGAAAAGAGGAAGTAGTGATCTTAAAAAAATTACTGATTACACTACTTTGCCCTTATATATTAAGCAATATTTGAACTATACCATCATGCATCTCTCCACCACAACTAAGAGCAAGTTACAAAGAATCAAAGACAATAAAGTTTGAAACAAAAATTAACTTGGAGCTCTATTTAATTGTCTGCCAAAGTTTGAATCTGTTACATATGCCATTTGAAATTCAAATCTTAAATGACACCAAAATCTCCAACTCTGGACAAAACCAACATATATCTAGGGTCCTTATCCAGTGCATGGTCCAACCCAACAGGAAATTTCTACAATTTTAAAGTTTGAATTCATGCATGCATAGATTTCTATTCTATGTCTTTTATGATTTCATGTGGGTTTTATTTTGTTGTGCAATGTTTAGTTAATTCAAGCTTAACCATTAGAAGCATTAGAGAAGAACCACAAAGATCAAAGGAACCAGAAGCAGAGAAATAAAGAAAAAGAGAAGAAAAGATGATCTAGAAAAAGTTAACCACTATCCTACTTTGGACACTTAGAATAAGAAATCTGTAACTCAAGCCAATGTGTGGTCAGTTAGTTGAGCTTGACCATCTCACATACTAACTCAACCAAGAAGTTTCCAGAAAAAACTCAAATCCTAACCTCTTTCAAAATCTGTCCAAAGTTTGAATCTGAAACAGAGACCATACTTCAAAATTGAAATAAGATTTTTGCAAAACCTCATATTTCTTCATAACAAAATATGTTTAGAGTCCTTATCCAATATCTTGACAACCCACGGTGGCAGATTTCAAAAATTCAAAATTTGAATTCTTTCGGGCATTTCAACAAACACATGGTGGGGCAGAATTTGGCCAAAGGTGCAAGTTATTGCAAGGACCAGTAGCCAGCCCCCCCTCTCTGTCCTTCCCACAGTGACCTAGCTCCCTCCTAGACTCTCTGCTGTCTCCCCTGCCCCAAACACCGGCCGTTAGACATGGAGGAGAAGGAGAAAAACGACCCGGACCCCTCCCCACAGCCATTCCTTGCCCCCTCTGCACCAGACCACCCCGCAGCCCACAGGTGCGCCAGCAGCACCCCACAGCACGCCGCAGTCCCCCGCCGAAAGCCCCGACCACCGCGTCCCTTCTGTAGCTGACACCGGCCGTGCTCTGGCCGCCGATCCACTCGCCCCGTGCTCCCTCTCCCGCCTATAAAAGGGCCACTTTCTTCCTGAAAAGATCCGCGCCACCTTCCTCTACCTCCCAGACAAGGTCCCAAGCTCCCTCTCCCTCTCGTTCGAGCCCCCCGTCGACGTCATCCTCGCAGGTCACCGCCCGTCCCCGGCGCACCGAAGCTTCCCCCGACGCGCCGCCTGCTGGAGGTGGCCGAGACGACCACCCTCCGCCGCCAGGACCCCTCGCCGCCGGTCGCCGCCCCCGCCGGTGAGCTCCCCGTCGCCGCCCTTCCTCCCAGTACTCCCTCTCGCTTCCGTCCTGTAGCGCCCAGGAAGAAGAAGCCCGTACCGATTCGGTTCACTTAATCTGACCAGCGGGGCCCGTTGTCAGCGTTTTATTTTTTTTTCTCTTGCCACCCGCCAGCCTGCAGCCTAGTGGGCCGGCCCAGCTCAGTCTGTGTGTCCGGCCCGGATAAAAAAAAAGGGATATTCGATTTCCGATTTTTGAAAAACTCATTCAGATGCTTTCGTATATTTAATATTCCCGGAGATCTACCGATTCAAATTTAACAAATGAATATGTTCTGGAAACCTTAGAACATAAGCTATCCTTTAGAAGTGGTTTCAACACAATTAAATTTACACAATAGTTGCAGTAAAAATAACAAAATAGGAGCTTTTCCAACTTACAAAATCCATAGCAATTCAAATAAAATTCCTCAAAATATAAACCCAACTTCAGAAATTCACAATTAGTGATACCCATCTGCCTATACCATTAGATCTCATTTTTGAAACTTATAAAATAAATGCTATTTACCTATATGGTTAAATAGGCATTTGCCATATAGGATCTTATTAAACTCAAACCTATAATCAAAATCTTTATGGAACCTTTATTGTTAAACCACATTTCCAAATACCATCTGTAGGTATTGATCTTAGTCCATGTGAGCTTGTAGGAAGTATTTGGAAATTTAATACTACCTAGTAGTAATTAGAAACTCAAACTTGCACACCTATCTCAAAATCTGGTAATGATATGAAACCAATTCGAATCAACCACATTTCTAAATGTGATCTATAACCCTGGATCCAAGTCAACTAGGATTAATTTTTGGCACTTATAGATTCAAACTTGATCACTAAATACTTGCAAACTAGAAATAGCTTCGATAAAAGAAAAATACTCCACATTCTATGAAGCCTCCTTGGTTGAACCATGGTCAATAAGGACTTGCAAGAGATATTTCATGATTCAAAGTAAATTAAATCCTCACTTAAGTCAAGAAGCAATAATCTCATCTTTATGGATTCAAGTAAATCGAAACCACTCTCCATAGACTTCCTAGATCGTTTCTCTTACCCAAGTATCCTTATAGTGAGTATGTGTTGTTTGTGAATTGTGTGGTGATTGTATGCTTATTTACTTTCCTACGATTAGATGATAACGAGAGTAAGGAGAATGGATCCCGAAGTCCACCAAGAAATGGAGATGGAGATCAATCAATCAAAGATGAAGATGAAGACTATTTTGACTTTGCCAAGCCAGGCAAGCCATCTTTTGAATCATACTCCAAATACCTAGTTTTACTATTGCATTCTACCGGTTTAAGTAAATTGCATGATTGAATTGCTAGAGTAGAATGATAGATGTGTAGTGATATCTTGCTTAGCAAGAGCATCAAGCTGAGTTTATCCAACCATACTTAGTGGTATCATCACTCATACTAGTTGCTTAGTCGCTAATAAAATTGAGGCCATCTATAAGGGGAACCGTACTTGGAAGTGGTGACTTGAACTTGAAAGCTTGAATTGGAGACTTCTCCTACATGATGGTTTTATGAAGGAAAAATAACCTTGACTAAGAACTATGGAATGTATTTGGGAAATGACAACGAGTGATGTACTATGTGAGCCAGCCATACAGTACGACCACATTATCCCGGTATGGGACGGGGCTTAGTGGAGTAGTTTGTTTCGCCTTAGTGTAGACCCTACAAATGTGAATGGAGGTCCGACCAAGGACTCCTTTTCCAGGGCACCCTTGGCGGTTGCCGAGTTTCGCCTTGTCCTCCTCTTCATAGGTGGTTGGGGTACAAGCCGAAGAGCCCTCATTGAAAATGTACTGCCGGGGTAGGACTCTATTTCGGTTAGTGGCATTCCGGAGACCAATTGGCTGGGAACCTTGCACCTTCCGGACAGCTTCTTGGAGACTCCGGTGTTGAGGGGTACATCTCTAGGCGGTAGTGTTTATGCTAAGGCGGGCAGGTAAAACATTATGGTCGGCTACTTGTCGTGGCATATGTTGTTATGCGGGGAAGTTGCCCACACGATGAGTAGTCGGATGGTGTGGGTAAAGTGTACAACCTCTGCAGAGTGTAAAACTATTCGAATAGCCGCGTCCGCGGTCATGGATAGTTGGTAAGCTCTACTTGACTTTTGTCAAAGATAAAAATAACAATGGTGAGATTGGTGAAGGATCCGAATTGAATTGACTTGACTTGAACTTGATGTTGACACACTTGAAGTTCCTCTTTAGATTGAACTTAGAGAACTAAACCTCTTTTCTACCAACGAACATTCTGGGGAAACAAAACTAGCTTTTTGCAAATAAACTTAGTGCTTAGTCCACCATATCAACCATGCCTATCTCTTTCATCACTTTGTTTATAAGATGGTTTGCGAGTACATCCAATGTACTCATGGCTGTGTCCCTGGCTATTAACATGGCCAGACTTGAAGGAGCAAGATCAAGAAGGAAAGACTCATTGACGGCTTTGCGAATTAGGCTCGTTTCCTACTGTTCGCTTTGCTTGTGCGGTTGAAGCTTGACAATATGGAACCAAAGTGTTATTCCGCTGCATGTTGATGTAATGTAAGGTTTGGTCTGTGCGACCACCTATGTAATCCCCTTTATTTACTATTAATGTCTATGACTGTGATATCAACTACGTTATGTATATCGCAACAATGACCCTGGGATTGCGGTGGAATACATAACGGGCACTTCGAATTTGTTATCAAATTTGAGGTCGTCACAGGTACCTCCCTGTATTTTTCCCCAATTTTTCTGGTGTGCATTTCTTGTAGCCCCAGTGCAAAATTGGATTAAAAAGGATTTAGGGCAAAAATAATTCATTATATGGCAGCAGGCCGAGATAATTCCTAGCCTCCTGGATGTGGCACCCCTGGCAGGTCCCCCACCCATGAAAAATAGAGTGGTCATGTTTTGCTCAATGCCCTTGGTGGCCACTTCACAAAAAAGCACCTGTTTCGACCCTCCGGGCACCTGAAAAATGGAAAATGCATTTTTTATGTGAAAACTAGAAAAACACTAGTTGCAAAAGTGGTTTAGAATGCAAAGATGCACATCTCCACCAAAAATGGGACCATGGTTCCAAATTTGTTGTGGAACTTGCACAAACCATGGTCATCTGCTAAGGAAGACCAAGTGTCGTAGGAATTTGGTGACAGTAGCCATGGGGAGGCTTATCGGAGGGGCTCGACGTTGGTGACGATGGGTCCGGCTCGGGATTGTGCCAACAGAGACACCTCGGTTTACCCAGGTTCAGGGCCCTCCCGGTTGGAGGTAAACCCCTACTTCCTGCCTGCTTCGTATTAATTGGGTAGTAGCGATTACAATGCTCCTCAAGCTGTTCGGCTAGAGGAGGAAGAAGAAGATCCCATCCCCTATGCTAAGGGTCCAGGCCCCCTTATATAGACGGGGGCCTGGTTACAGGTTTCGGTATCGCTTCGGCCGGCTGCCGGCTTCTTGGCGGTGGCGTCCTTGGCCTGATCTCCTCTGCCCACGCTCTGGCAAAGGCACTTTATAAAGTGCCTTTTCCCCAGGCCGGCATCTGGAGAGCATATCCCCTCTCCTTTGCCTCGGATCCTGCCGTGGGGAAGGATCCTCGCCCTCTCATTGGTTGGTCGTGGTCGTGGCGCTCGTCACTCCTGTCTGCGCCCCTGTCGCTCTTGTCGGGGGCGTTCTGCTTTTGGCGAGACGGCCGTTGGAGGAGTTTTGTCTCCATCGCCCGGCTCCTGCTCTCCTCGGCAGAGTCGTCAGCCGGCTGCTGGCGCAGCCGGCCCTCCTCGAGTGGAGCCGGTCTCCTAGTGCCGAAGCCTCGGGGATTCCTGGGACGCCAGCCGGCATGTTGCCTGGCTCGTGGTGCGCCCCCTAAGTCATCCCACGACACTAGCCCCCGAAACTGGCGAAGTCTCATGGGCTAGCATGGGGCTTCGGCGGGTTCCTCTTTTCGCCGAAGTCTTGCTCGTCGTCGTCGAAGTCCCAGGATCTCTTGTCCGGCCCGGTCGATCGAGTCATCGAGGCTAGGCCATGCGGAGTTTTCCCGGCCGTCTCGGGACGAACCGGCTCCGGTGATGGTCCGGCTGATGGCTGTTCCCCGGCCGCCGCTTCCTGGGAACTTGTTCCCTCGAGGGCTGGACCGAGGCTCCTCCTGGCCGCCCGTTGAGGGTTCGAGCACCACCCAAGGTGATGAAGGGAACGACGAGCCCACGGACTCGGGCGAACCCCTCGTCCAATCCAGTAAGTTTTCCGGTCCTTCCCACCTAAGAGATTGGTCCGACGATGACGGTGGTGACACAGGACCGACTGCCACCCTCGAGGGTGTATCTCTCCACGTAGCCGCCGCTGCCGCTGCCGGAGCTCTGGCTCCCCCAATCGTGGATCTGCCGGGGTCTCCAAGGCGGAGCTTTGCCGCCCTAGAGCCGGCAGACCCAGAAGAGGCTGGAGACGAGTTAACCAGCGCCAAGAGAAAAGCCCGGCCGGCTTCCTCCGAGCCGGCTGACAAACGCAAGAGATCGGAGCCGGCAGCGCGGGATCTGCGCTGTCCCAAGATGAAGAAGGTGGCCAAACGGCGGGCTACCGCCGTAGCCGGGTGAGCCTCCCGTTTCCTCGCTTCTTCATCCTTATTTTGCCGTTGCGGTCCCGATGGACTCGGTCGTGGGATGTTTTCTTCGCAGGTCGCCTCTTTCTGTCGATCCGGCTGCCCAAACTCCTCCCACCGTTGCTTCTGAGGAAATCGTGACCCCGGCTCCCGAGCTCTCCCGCCGCAAGAGGCGCGCGGGGAAGAAACGGGCGGCGACTCGGGTCGCGCTGAGGACGTTCGCCGCTCCCCGCGGTTAAAGCTTGTGGCAGGCGATGCTGGGCTAGAAGACTCAGCGCATCCGGAGGTGTCTGCAAGCGCTGCTCCCCCTCCGGCCGCTGCACCTGAGGACAATTCCGCGCACGCCGCGGGGACTACTCCGGTTGGGTTGACATGTCCCCGCTTCCTGCCGCCAAAGATACCACGGCGGGGGACGGCGCCGCTAGCCACGCGGCAGGGGCCGCGGAAGAGGCTTCGGTACGCGCGAGGTCTTCGGAGCTTCCGGTGCCAGCTGCCCAGACTCCTCCCAGCCTTGGGCCCGTGCCGATTGCGCGAGACGTGGTGCCAACAGCCGGGACGAGAACCGATGTGGCCGCTGGTTCCCTGCTCCTTGGGCTGGTCACCGGCTCTGGCGAAGCTTCGCGAGAGCTCCTCACCACTCTGGTGGCAAGGAGTGAACGTGGAGATGGCTTGCCGGCTCCTACTGCGGTGGCCGAGGGCATACCCAGTGGGAAGGCTCTTATCGCCATGGCCGAGTCCAGCGTCGGGAGTTTGAGCTCCGCCAGCCGCCTTCAGCAGGAATGGGCAGATACCGCTTCGAGTGCTGATGTCGGAGAGAAGCTCAAGGTGCAGGGCAGCAAGCCGACTCTGGCGGAGTTGGATAAGCAGTTTACTGCTGCCAGGGGGTCGCTTCAGAACGCCGGCCTCCAACTCCTTGATGCTATACGAGCGACTAACGTGAGCGCGCGCCTTCAACCTTGACTCCTGCTATACATCCTAGCCCCCGAGTTTCGAGGTAGCTGAAGAGACAGCTAGCTTGAAAATGGACTTTGCTAAGAGTCGTCGTCTTTTCGTTCTTCGCAGGAGCTGAACGCGCTTCGTGCCAGTGTCTTTCAGAAGCTGCTGGCAAAGTATCGTGCCGGCAAGGTCCAGTACCAGGACTTGAAGAAAGAACTGGAGAAACTATCAGGTGAGCTCGGGTCCCCTTATTTCGAAAACACTGCTGCTGTCCTTCCTGCTCTTACTCCTCCACTTTCAGATTCTGCCTCGCTCATAGCCTCGCTTGAGTCCCAGTTGGCCGACTCGGTGTCGGCTGCCACTGTTGAGTCGCTCAAGCGGGAGCACGCCGAGGAGCTTCAGGGTCTGCAAACCCAGGCCGTCCGGGCTCAGGGGCTGGAAGCTGATCTGGCAAAAGCTCGGGAGGCGGAGTCGTCGCTGCAGCTAGAGTTTGATCGTCGGCTGCCGAAGAAGAAAAATCCTCTCCGCGGAGTTTGACAGCAAGGTGAAAGAGCTTCACGCAACTTTGGGGCGCAAGGTCGAGAACCGCGATGCCCAGATCGCCGAGCTACAGACTCTTCGGGGGCTCGACAGCGAGCGTTTGACACGGAGATCGGCATTTGGCGCGCCCGCGATCGTAGGGTTCAATCCGGCCTACTGGGACTGGAGGAAGCTCTTCGTGGTATACTTGCTGTCCTCTTTCTCGGCTTTTGCCCTTTCCTACCATCCTCTCACCCCTGACTGCCCTTGCAGGAGCCTTTCCTGACTCCGACGAGTCTGCCGCGGCGGCGCTGAAGGAATTTAGGGCGGAACAGGGGATCGCCCCTCGCAGTGACCCTAAGGCCGAGCTTTCCTCGGGGGAGTTGGTCGCGTTGGCCAAAGGCCGGCTCCACCCGGCTGCCAAGCTGGGCAGAGATCTGCGCGAAGCCCTCGTTTCCGTCTTTGAAGCCTTGTGGCCGGGGAGGGCGGTGCCTGGCGAGATCCGGGCGCTCCTCCAGTGGGTCCTTCTCGCGTCCACCGGCTTGAGGTCTGGAAGGAGTCCGCGGCTCGGGCCGGTG
>QXEO01001629.1:0-24875 GCA_007115705.1 Dactylis glomerata | reverse complement strand
TCCCGGTCGCTCTTCCTTGCAACAAATATGCTATTGCTCTTCCTCATGGCGCTTCAATCATGCTCTTCCTCATTGCACTCATGCTGCTCGTTCTAAAAATCCCACCTCCATCTCCACCAGCCACAAACACATCTGTTAACCAGGAGCTTCCAAGATGAAATAGAATCCAATCTTTTTTCACACAAGGGGTATCAGCCACTCTGAGAAAACCAGCGCTTCAGAATTAGCTAAACGATGATGCGGCGATTTTCATCTCTCCTCATTAAGCAACCAAGAAAAAATAGTGCTAGCCCAATATACAAACTTCAGGATTTCTAATTTAAGGGGTGTAAGATTGGAAACATCTGTTGGCATTTGGCAAATCTAATACACAGCAAGGTCACTAATTTTTTTATCAAACTATTTGTCCATGAAACTTTACTCCACAACACGGATCATTGCGACCAGCTTAGTACACCTTAGATATTGTAGCTCTGCCAAGCATGGTATAAAACATGATGATCTAGCAAATTGAAGTTAGACAGAATAGGACCTCTCTAAGCCTGGCTTCAACCTGGCTGGTTGCATAACTTCTGAACACCTTTCAATATTACCCTCTTTGAGGAATACCTTCGTGCGTGTAGTACAACAAGTAGATGACCTTTTTTTTTTCAGTGGGCGTGATAGGAAAGTAGAGCAGTTTTTTTTAACTGGAGCTGGATTCAGAAACAAACGAAGCAAGAAAGTAACAAATTCAAAGCAAACTTTAGACAAGAAGGGCGTCCTCAACTCCTCATTATAGACGATCCTGGCTCCCTGAAGCGTCCGCCGTGGGCATCACCAAGAAGCTAAGCGTCTGAATCGGCGTTGGAGGAGGAGACGCGGTGGGTTCAGGAGAGGACATGGAGGTAGTCTCAAATAGTCAAATATTTGCAGGGGAGAGAAAGATAAGTTGTTCGTCCTTGTCGTCGGAACTCCGTTGTGCTTTTACCTGCCTAGGACACACCGGTACCAGGACTAACTCCATACCAGCCTTGCCGGAGGAAGGTCTTGAACACGAGGCGCTTCGACGACAGATGAAGGAATCTCCGCCGCGTCGGCTCTCCTCCCCCAGCCTACAGTTCAGTGCCACGGCCGTTTCCGCAGCAGCAGGATCTGACGGGGTGTAATCAGCCGGTGTGGACGATTGCCGGAGTTTGAAGCTTCTGGAGCAGGGATGTCCTCGAGCTGTTGTCGAGTCCTCTGTTTTGGTCACCATCCTTGCCCCTCTGCTCCGGCCTCGCCTTGCCCTCTGCTCCGGCCTCGCCTTGCCCCTCTGCTCCGGCCTCGCCTTGCCCCTCTGCTCACATCACGCACCTACCACCGGCCGCCATAGGGACCTGCCCATGCGTGCAGTTTTACCTACTTGTTCCGACCATGTTCGTGTTTGATTGGGCAATTTTTTCAGCGATGGGCGCGATGTTGGTCGTGTACTCCTATTCTGATCGGGGGAGAAGACAACTCCGGGCGTCCTGGCAGGACGGAGAAGTGAACTTGTCGCCGGAGACGGAGGCGCTCGCCCTCCTCCTTGCACAGCCTCTCCTTCCGTGGCCAATCGATCTTACGCGGCGGTGGGTAACTGCGAGGCGGCCTAGGCGGGGCGCTGCGGGGAGGACTGGGGCAGTGCAGAATCGGCGGTGGCGTCGGTGGGGCAGAGATTTTAATTCTGCCGCGGCCCAGACGCCGCACAGCAGGAGGAATCCTAGGAAGGACGAACACCTCAGCGCGATGGCAAGTCTCGCTCGGGCGACGGACGAAGGCCTAAACAAGGACAGGATGAACGGTTTTTTCACGTACGAAGGATTTTTTTTTTACGGACGAAGCGGTTTTCTAACGTACCACGGTTTGTAACCATCACGACCTCAAGCCGTATTATTAGTAGAGATTATCTTGACAATATACATTTGGTTCCAAGTTCTAACTATTTCTTCCATACGAATTGTAGGAGATTGCTGCAGATTGGTTGTGAGAGCCAAGCTCCTTGGCTTCCTTTCATACATGCACAGGCTAGGTACGTAGCTCTCATCTATATTTGTACTATTGAAACTAAATTGCCCTCATTGTGGTAGAGTAATTCTATAACTTGAGTGCAATTATCAATGTTTATATCACTACTCTCAAGCTTGCTCTTCCATTCAATTTTGAAAAATTAAAACTATTGACTTATATCGCAGAGACAAGGAGATGACGTGGTTCAGCACAATTCATGTTTGCCGACGAAGACGACCATGTAGCGCCACGAGGTGAGGTAATCTCTATCTGAATTCAAGTTTAAGCTCATGCGAGTACGGAAAATATGCAGGTTTGCATGAATTCTGATGTACGTTATGAATGTGATTTCACACAGTTTCTAGGTTAGATGGCATAGCAGAACATCGCCGACGACGGTCTCAAACAGGACACATCTAGGTGTCGATTCTTTATTGGTGATGGCATCTCCAGATGATCTTCTCCACTGCAAACTTAGCAGTGATAAATTTTCTCGTTTTTTGCTATGTAGGTGAGGCTCTCTGATGATCCCTGGATCTGTTTTGCCATGTCATATTTCTTGTTATTACTTGTCTATTTACTCTAGCTCGAGCATTGAGTAATTTGAAAAAGTTAGTTGTTTCAGTACACGGACTACCTTTTTGGTGGCATTCCAGTTAACGCATAGAGTTGATACTTATGTAAGAAAAAATGGCACAACCTACAGAGCTTGAATGCATGGTTGAAACGGATTAGTAGGATTTGAGTAGGATTTTTCAACAGATTAATTGGGATGAGTTCGTCTGATATGGTCAATGTTCTACTTTATGTGGGAGTATTTTTCTCCCTTTCATTTCATATTCATCAATGATATAATTACCATCAGCACATAGTATGTGCTGATCCAGGCATAATCCCGAGTTGTAGTTCTAAAAGAGACTGAAAATGTATTTTTTTTTTGTATTTTTGATTCAGTTAAGATGTTGGACAATTCTGCTACTTTCGAATAATTTTATGTGATGATATAGATCTCTCTGAATTTCCTTTTTTTTTCATTTGTGTTCCAGACTTCCATTATCTCTTCTAAAGATTCATGTGGGTTATCAGGATGTGGGTTATCATTTTGCACGGTGAGCTTCAAAGTGAATATCACCATATAGTTGTGATCGTGATATTATGTGCGTTTTGCACTTGGCTGCTTTGTCTCTCAGCTTCAGTACATGGTACTATATATATTCACTGAAACCTATATATTTCATTTCAGATATTAGGTGAGTATGAAACAATGGAGTTGATGCTCAATTGCTCATCCCTAGAGCTTTAATATGTTTCTAAATTTCCTGGCAAGCTCACTTCCTATGTTACGATGAGGTAATATAGGTACTGTATTTTTGTTGCTTTGGCATCACTAATTAATCATTTACAGTGATTCTTATGATGAAAAGGGATTGGAACATTGATGTCTACGCACTTCTATTCTTGTAGACACTTGTTGGGCCTCCAAGTGCAGAGGTTTGTAGAGCAGCAGCAAGTTTCCCTTAAGTGGATCACCCAAGGTTTATCGAACTCAGGGAGGAAGAGGTCAAAGCTATCCCTCTCAAACAACCCTGCAATTACGATACAGAAAGTCTCTTGTGTTCCCAACACACACCAATACACTTGTCAGATGTATAGGTGCACTAGTTCGGCGAAGAGATAGTGAAATATAAGCGGTAGTGCATTATAGTAGTAACCGTGATATGAAATAAGTATCGCGCGAGCAAACAAGTAACAAACAGCAAGTAAACGGTGTGCAATGCTTGGAAACAAGGCCTAGGGATCATACTTTCACTAGTGGACACACTCCCAACAATATAACATGATTGAACAAATAATAACTTCTCTTCACTATGGTACTCTGAATTGCTCTCCTATTGAACAACACTAATCATTGTGTAGTGGCTACAGAAGCACCCCTTAAAGTTCATCAAGTACTTGACAAACACTACTCATAGAGATATCCAAATCAAAGGACAACTCAAGATAGATATTATTGCAACTTAGACCAAGTACTAACACGGTGCACACACTGTCAACATTACACCATGAAAGGAGGAATAGATCACTTCAATACTATCATAGTAATAATTATTCTCATAATCCACAAGAGATCACAATCATAGCCTAAACCAAGTACCACCATGATGCACGCACTGTCACCGTTACACCATGGCAGGAGGAATAGATTACTTTAATAATACCACTAGAGTACACATAATATATGAAATAACATCTACTTGTTCAACATGATACAAAGCTCACGATCACATAAAGATCACATCATGGAGAGAGAGGTGAACAACATAGCTACGGTAGAGCCCTCAGCCCTGGGGGAGAAACTACTCCCTCCTCATCATAGGAGACAGCAAGGTTGATGGAGATGGCGGTGAGGTTGATGGAGACGGCTGAGACGGCGATGGAGACCGATGGAGATGCTCCGGGGGCACTTCCCCGTCCCGGCGGGGTGCCGGAACAGAGACTTCTGTCCCCGAAATTCGTCGACGGTGGCGGCGGAGCTGCGGAACTGCTTCTGGAAAATTGCCCGAATCCTTTAGAGTTTTCCGTCCCGAGGCTTTATATAGGCGAAGGGGCGTCGTCAGGGGGCAGCCAGGGGCTCCTCACACCAGGGTGGCGCGGCCAGGGCCTGGGCCGCGCCACCTATGTGTGAGGGCGGCCTCTGGCCCCCCTCCGGCTCTCTTTCGGTCTTCGGGAAGCTTCCGGAAAAAATAAGACTTCTGTAACTTGTTTCGTCCAATTCCGAGAATATTTCCTGTGTAGTAGCTTTTCTGAAACACAAAAATAGCAGAAAACAGGGAACTGGCACTGTGGCATCTTGTCAATAGGTTAGTTCGGAAATCGCATAAAAGTGCCACGAAGTGTAACGAAACACAAGGCAAATGGTGTAAAAAACAGCATGGAGCATCAAAAATTATAGATACGTTTGAGACGTATCAGCATCCCAAGCTTAACTCCTGCTCATCCCTCGAGTAGGTAAGTGATAACAAAAGAAATAATTTTTGAGGTGACATGCACCTACACAAACTTTATCATATATGTAAGCATTTGTGAGCTGGGATCATAAGAACTTAAAACATGGGCATGAAAGATATAATCTTGACAATATAAACTTAGCAACCATGTTTAAACATGAAAAAGCACACAAACAAAAGATCATGAATAATGAAATAATGAAAGTCAAATGTGTGTTCAAATCATAAGGAAAAACATACAAATGGTTTTCAGCTTGTCCTTCATAGAGAGCAAAACATAAATGCATAGGACACCTTCAAGTTTAAGAGGGCGACTAGATACAAGTAATTTTAAGAACAAGTGAAACCATGGTTATGAATCAATCAATGAAAACTTGGGACAATACACTTATACTAAGAATGACAACTATGCTCTCTTAATGGTGCATAAAGAGAGAAGGTGGTGACTCAACATAAAAGTAAAAGAAAGGCCCTTCGCGGAGGGAAGCAGTGATTAAACATGTGCTAGAGCTTTTCATTTGTAAAATAGAGAGATAAAAATTGGTTTTGAGAGGTGGTTGTCTTTGTCAACGACTAGACAATGGGTTCTACTATCTTCCTACAAAAATGAAGCAAGTTTTTGAGAGAGAGATTGGCACTTTTGTGCTCTTTTATAAAGCTTGGCACTCCTCCCCACCTTTTTTCCTTTCTCAAACCATGGCTAACCGATTCCATCGGGTGCCCACCAACATTCACATTCCATGGAGGAGTGCCTTTTTTTTTCTTTTTTTCTTTTTTTTTTTTTTTTGGAATAAGCAATATGGAAGATAGCAAATCCGACCACTACGTCCCCATGAGCTAAAAACAGTGGCACAAAACGAGAAGTGTTTTGAAGGTTTTTTCAAAGGTAGCACATGAAAATTTACTTGGAATGGCTTGCAAATACCATGCATAGGAATTTATAGTGGACACAATGGAAAACTTGGTTTTTAGGAGTTGGATGCACGAGTAGAGCTCATACTCAGTACAAGGCGAGGGCTAGCAAAAGACTAGGAGCGACAACTAAGAGAGCAATAACGGCCATAATCATGCAAAGCGACAAAGCGACATTAAAAGAAGCATAAGATGCATCAAAAGTCAAAAACTAAATGATCATAGAGGCTATTGGAGACTTTGTAAGTCTAACATGTGTGAGGCATGTGCCAAGTCAACCCAAATAAAGCATCAAGGAGAAAACCAAAATAATGCCTTCATACAATAAAAACAACGCATGATTTTTTCAAAGGCTCATTAAGCAATCTCAGTTATTTGAGACAAGTCATGCTACAGAAAAACCACTAAGCATACTATCAAAAAGACATCAAGCACACCATGCAAAAGCCTAGGCCACAGTCTACACAAGCTCCTTCTTGTACCACTTTTTTGCATAAAGCTTTTTCTCTTTTCCAACACCATTTGAAATTTTTAAAGACACCTCTTTTGATGAAAACCATAAAGATCAGAGGCAAAAATACACCTTGATGAAAGATATAACAAGGTTTGAACGCAAATCAAGGCGAAAGCGAAAACCAAAAGCAGCAGTAGCAGAAAAAGAAGAACACTCGGTTTTTGATAAAAGTGAAAACTAGAGTGTTCTTGACAAACGAAACGAGTTCATCTCCTCCAAAAGAAACATGATGTGATCTAACCATTTATTGCAGCAAGCAAAACAAAATAAAACAAAAAACAACTGACGCTCCAAGCAAAACGCATAGTGCATGAAGCAATAAAAATATAGTGTCTTGAAAGGTGACCTGATTTTGCCGATGAAGAAGGGGTGCCTCGGGGGCATCCCCAAGCTTTGACGCTTGTACTTCTTGGATATTTATTGGGGTGATCCATGGGCATCCCCAAGCTTGAGCTTTTGTCCATTCTTCAACTCATCTCATCATTCTCCAATCCCTACACTTGAAAAATTCCTTCATACAAAACTAAACACAATTCTATTAGCAACATTAGTGTAGCATAACATATAATCAACCTCTTTTTGCTTCAGTTTTCAACCCAAAACCACCAAATATTAAGCATATACTACTGTAGCAACTTCCCAAAAGTTCCGTGATCAAAAGAACTCAAAAAGAAAGCGATAAAGCGGCAAACACAAAATTGGCAGAAATCTGTCAAAACAGAACAGCTGACAAAGGTCGAATTTTTAGAGGGTTTTCTGTTGCTCAAATCAAAAAGTGTTCAACGAATGAAAGTTTGGATATAACCTGGGGCATATGCACAAAAATCGCAGGTCCAAAAGATATACAGAGAATTTTCACGAATTTTTACGGTGCAGCACCAAAAACAGTTTCAGGACAGCAACATCTAAAAATCTTTACCTCACTCAAATTAGAGGCTTTCTTGGCACAACAACGAAATAAAAAGGATAAGGAGCGGTTATTACAGTAGTAATAACTTCCAAGACTCAAATAAAAGAAAAAGTACTGGAAATAAAATATTGGGTTATCTCCCAAGAGTGCTTTTCTTTAACGCCTTTGAGCTAGGCGCAGTAATTTGCAAAGATGCTCATGTGGGCGCCATATAAGAGCTTGAGGCAAAGGCGCTATATAAAAACTTAAAGCAAAAGAGAGCATCAAAAAGCAAATGTGAAAGACATTTATATCTGAACCACTTCCTATGCATAGGAATCTTGTAAGAAAATAAATCAACGAGGCACATAGTAGCAAGCATGGATAGATAAAACAAGTGCCACTTCAAGATTTGCAACATAAAGAGGGGAAACTTAATATTGTTGAGATCCATCAAACCATCTTTCCCTCTCTCATAATAACTTTCAGTAGCATCAAGAATAGAACTAACAATATAACTATCACATAAAGCATCCCTATCATGAGCCACATGCATAAAAGAATTAATACTCACCACAGGAACAATAGTAATAGGAGCAGATTCAACAGAATAATTATTCTCATCCCATAATCATCATAAATAGGAGGCATATTGTAATCATAACTAATTTTCTCCTCAAAGTAGGTGAACTGAAAATATTATACTCATCATCATAACCATCATAAACTAGAGGTTTAGTATAATCACAAGCTAGAGAGCAACTATTTTGCAAAGCATACTCATCAAACATATCATCATAAGAAGGAACATCATATATGGGAGATAAAATATTATCAGAACAAACTTTCTCCACTAAAGCTGGGGAACTAAAAATATCATGCTTAACAAAACCAGCTTCCCCAAGCTTAACTTTTCTATAGCATTAGTAATAACAGTGTTCAAACATTCATACTCAACACTATTAGCATGCAAATTAAGCTCCAAAGGTTTTTCAATTTTCTCTTCAAACACTTCATATCTAAACTCAGGAAAAAGACTAAAGAACTCTTATTTCCATTAAGCCTAACTAGTGAAAATAAAAACAAGAAACAAAAAGATGTAATTGTAGAATCTAAAGGAAATAACTTCGAGCACTCACCAGCAACTAAAAGACTTAGTAGCCAAAGGATGTGAGTACCTTTTACCTTACCTCCCCGGCAACGGCGCCAGAAAAGAGCTTGATGTCTACGCACTTCTATTCTTGTAGACACTGGTTGGGCCTCCAAGTGCAGAGGTTTGTAGAGCAGCAGCAAGTTTCCCTTAAGTGGATCCCCAAGGTTTATCGAACTCAGGGAGGAAGAGGTCAAAGCTATCCCTCTCAAACAACCCTGCAATTACGATACAGAAAGTCTCTTGTGTCCCCAACACACCCAATACACTTGTCAGATGTATAGGTGCACTAGTTCAGCGAAGAGATAGTGAAATACAAGCGGTAGTGATGATTATAAGTAGTAACCGTGATATGAAATAAGTATCGCTGTGAGCAAACAAGTAACAAAACAGCAAGTAAACGGTGTGCAATGCTTGGAAACAAGGCCTAGGGATCATACTTTCACTAGTGGACACACTCCCAACAAATATAAACATGATTGAACAAATAAATAACTTCTCTTCACTATGGTACTCTGAATTGCTCTCCTATTGAACAACACTAATCATTGTGTAGTGGCTACAGAAGCACCCCTTAAAGTCCATCAAGTACTTGACAAACACCACTCATAGAGATCCAAATCAAAGCACAACTCAAGATAGATATTATTGCAACTTAGACCAAGTACTAACACGGTGCACACACTGTCAACATTACACCATGAAAGGAGGAATAGATCACTTCAATACTATCATAGTAATAATTATTCTCATAATCCACAAGAGATCACAATCATAGCCTAAACCAAGTACCACCATGATGCACGCACTGTCACCGTTACACCATGGCAGGAGGAATAGATACTTTAATAATACCACTAAAGTACACATAATATCTGAATAATAACATCTACTTGTTCAACATGATACAAAGCTCACGATCACATAAAGATCACATCATGGGAGAGAGAGGTGAACCACATAGCTACCGGTAGAGCCCTCAGCCCCGGGGGAGAACTACTCCCTCCTCATCATAGGAGACAACAAGGTTGATGGAGATGGCGGTGAGGTTGATGGAGATGGCAGAGACGACGATGGAGACCGATGGAGATGGCTCCGGGGGCACTTCCCGTCCCGGCAGGGTGCCGGAACAGAGACTTCTGTCCCCGAAATTCGTCGACGGTGGCGGCGGAGCTGCTTCTGGAAAATTGCCGAATCCTTTAGGGTTTTCCGTCCCGAGGCTTTATATAGGCGAAGGGGCGTCGTCAGGGGGCAGCCAGGGGCTCCTCACACCAGGGTGGCGCGGCCAGGGCCTGGGCCGCGCCACCTATGTGTGAGGGCGGCCTCTGGCCCCCTCTGGCTCTCTTTCGGTCTTCGGGAAGCTTCCGGGAAAAATAAGACTTCTGGAACTTGTTTCGTCCAATTCCGAGAATATTTCCTATATAGCTTTTCTGAAACACAAAAATAGCAGAAAACAGGGAACTGGCACTGTGGCATCTTGTCAATAGGTTAGTTCCGGAAATCGCATAAAAGTGCCACGAAGTGTAACGAAACCAAGGCAAATGGTGTAAAAACAAGCATGGAGCATCAAAATTATAGATACGTTTGAGACGTATCAAACATATGATTTATTCCACCGTTGTGTTGTGCGTGACGATTTCTTGCCATTTGGCTATTATGATCTTTATTTTCCTGCTCAAGCAACCAATAGCTATTATCTACGACGGGATGCTAATGCCAGGGATCGTGATGCCTACATTTTGTTTTTTCTATTTTATCTGAAGTGAGATGAGAGGTATCCGGACTTTAACCAGTCTCACTTGAGACTTGGTATAGTTGTTGTATATGAGATAGTCTATGGTTATAAGAATTACCATGGTAATGGATAGGACGTGTTTGGTTTTTGACCTATTATCTTTGGTTTTGTCGAGTTAGATTTACAAATCCTCATGCCATCAGGACATTGAGCATTTCATTTTGTTAGCCGTTTAGGACTATTTGCACTGATAAGTTGTACTGCTTTAATTGTCTGCCAATACTTTGCTTGCAGTTTATGTAATCAGATTGCTCTTCAGTCCATGCTGCACTTCATGCGATCAGCTTTGGAAGATGTGAACCAGCTGCTCATGCACTGCCCTTCAAAATTGCGGGACCAGACTTTGTCAAGCTCAGCGGTTTAGTTGTTTGGAGCCCACAAACCAATATAGTCCAAGAATTGGGGGTACTGAAGGTGACAACAATGGCGAATTATGGGAATGAGAAAATTGTGGCAGGAAAGAAATGTAAGGACTATATATTGACGGTAAGATTGCAACTCTGTAACAAGTTCTATAGGTGACCTTGCATGAATTGGCACTGTGGGAGGTGGCGAAAAGAACAATCTTAGAGGGGTGAGAACTCAGGATTTTAGTTCACATGAGGTGGCTTGTATCAATCTCGTAATTGCTCTCTTCCAAATTTAATACAATGACAAGCAACCTTCTTGAAAAACTTTTGTTTGCACTCAGTGTGAACCTTTTCCTTCTTTTGGTCGTTTGACTAAATTTTGATTATCTTTGTAAGGTGGGTTGCCATTTTGTGAAGGTTAACACAAATTGTTGTGTTACTTACATGGAAGTTATTTAAAGCAATTAAATCATCTCCTATCAGGGCCACCAAATTATGTTTAATATTGTGTTTGCTTTTGCTATTAATACCGCCATATAGTGACATGTATTTGTGCCAAAATTATGGCTTACTTTCTGGCCTGATTTTCCCTTTGCGCCAGTGGCGCAACGGGTCATCTAGTGCTAATAATAAATAGACAAAGACTTAACCACGTGAGAGGTATGCCAGGTCGACTTCTAGCATTTCATCAGAACAAAACAAAATGGTATGCACGTGGGTACCTACACACCCCTCCGTCAACTTTTGATTCAAAATGTGTTAACCTATTTTAGCTTGGTTTCTAGTAGAACACGAAATACTGCTGTGTAAAAGTGGTTTCAAATTTTTTGTATGAATTTTTTTGGGTCAAAGTCAACCCGAAAAACAAAAAGTCAACGAAAAATCTATTTTTGAGTTGACTTTGATAAAAAAAATTCAAATCAAATTCTGAAACCACTTTTGTACACCAGAATCCCGTGCTCTACTAGGAAAACAAACTAAAAATGGGTTAATATGTCTTGAATAAAAATTTGAAAGGGGGTGTGTAGGTACCCAGGTGAGCACCGAATCCACTCTCTTCATCAGAATAAGTTCCTCGCACATTGAACTCTTGAAGACAAACTTGGCTCACCTGGATTAGTGCATTGTTTTATCTAAATTATGTAGTTTCACTTTTTTATTGTAATTACTCACACAAAAAATATGTTTTGTACAATTTAACAATATTTCACTTTGGCGTTAAGTCCTGCAATCGTTGATGGGAGGCACCAGAGGGTGAAGGTCTCTCTTTCATATAGCACGATATGATCACGTGAGAGGCTTAAGTCTCTCTTATATCATTTCCATGCATGACCTTTCCATCCTAAAAGAAAGAGTAAGTATCTTTGCTGGAAACTTGTAATTGATCTATTTTCTTAATCATGTCACTAATTCGCTTCTTTACTTATACACATGTGGTATTCGTCTGAAGATCCTGTCTAAACTTATCTTTCGACTCAAGGCTTCCGAGAAAAATGTAACAAAAGCTACAAGGCTAAATATAAAGATCTAACCAATGAAAACTCATTTGTATATATTAAAATAAAATCTATTGGAAATACATATACATATTTGATGTATGAAATCTGCAATCAAATATAGTCAAAGTTCGCTACTTTGTTTTGCTAAATGGTTGCATGTGTTCGTATAACTGGTGACAAGGGTATAGTTAAGAGATCCCGTTAGTTGAATACCCCTGAGGCCCGCTAAGCTAGGCCCAACTGTAATGATAGTCGAATACGAGTTCTTACCGTGTCGATATTATAATATGAATCGGACCCTACCCGATCCTCGAGACCTAGCCATCTATATATAGGGGCCAGGAGGGGACGGTGTAGGGCAGATTGAAAGCAAGCCAGGTTGAACACCCAAGTTTACTTTCGATATACACTTATCTCGACTAACCTTTACCTTCGAGTTCATCCGACGCCTTATTCCCCGATCCTAAGTCCTTCTTCTTGGACATTGCCGAGTTAACCCTCGTCAATTGGCGCCGACCGTGGGGAGCTTGGGCGTTGGAATCATGAATTCGACGGCTTTTTCACTTTTAGCCAACAGCAGTACAGAAGACGATGAAAATCAAGAGATGGAGTTGACAATCGGAAGTTTAAGCATCCTCATCGGGCCATCGGGTTCATCTCGCCTTTCCGATCCGACGAAACAAGATCCGTCGGCAAGTGAGCCCGAAACAGTAGCAATGATGGAATATTCTGAAGGCTCTTCCAGCGAGGTAAACTCGCCGGTCAGCTTGGAAGAAGTGCAAAAAGGAAAAATCACAGAAGACAACGAAGCAATGGAAAATTTCGACGCAGGGGTCCAACTCGAAGATCTTATGATCCGCCTCGACAATATTTCAGACAAGTCAACAGATACATGGAAGACAGGATTAGAGCTTTCTGAGGATAGTAACTCGATCTTCTCAAGCTTCAAGGGTAACATCGGCAAACAGTGCCAGGTGCTCGCCATTGTAGGAGATAACTCAGAAGAATTCGACGAAAACAACAATCCAGTGCTAAACCCAGCAAATATCGACAGAGGAGCAAATCACCTAGCAAAGGGCAAACAGCAGAATCCCTCACAACCAGGGAAAAAATTCGACTATCAGTCGACGAATGGAGGATAATAAGAGAAGCCGTAGAACATGGCACGCTGATACCATCAAATTCCAGCAAAGACATGCTTCTGGGGTATCATTATGCCCTAAGGCAGAGCAGGCAAAGCAATTAGCAAAGGAAAAAATAGAGATACAGAGAAGAAAAGACTCAGCCATTGCAGCCCAGCAACGCCGCTCGTAAAGCGCGAAGCGACGCATCATATAGCAACGCAAGGAAAAATCGCCGACATGGTTCAAGGTACGATAACCTCGAGTACTCCGACAGGCAAAGCATTTCCAAAAACCTTGACTCGTCCTTTTTATCAGTCGACGAACAAGGAAACATCGTACCAAAACTCCTGAAGCAGCATTAGTGGCAGCTCAAGCTTATCTTCTCACAACCCGACCAAGCTCGGGAGATCCTAGAGAACATATGCACAGAGCAGCATTGAACGGACTAAACATGGTGGGTCACAAGCTATCAGCAAAAGGAGAAGAAGCACACCACCATAAGGAAAACGCACAAGCCAAGATCGCCTCGCCGTCACAGTAGTCCTCGGCGTAGAAGCAGCAATCAACGATCTCGATCGCCATCACCAAAAACACGGAGGAACCCGAAGATCACGATCCCCAAATGAAAACGTGACTATGAAGAAGACGAAAAAGAAATGGGGCATCATGCTTTACCCGCAGGGTTCGCACCACTCCAGTTCCCAAGGGATTCAAGTTACCTCATAATCAGCAAAAGTACGAGGATCACAGGAACCACAATCATGGCTCTCAGATTATCTACAAGCAGTACAAATATTGGGAGGAACCAAAGAAATAGCAATGCAAAGTCTGCAACTATATCTCACCGGCGCAGCAAGGTCATGGTTGAGCAAACTTGACAAGGAAACTATTGGAAGCTGGGAAGACCTCACAAAGCAATTTACAAGCAACTTCAGGTCGACCTACAAGCGGCCAGCATCAATAGAAGAAGTCAAAGCGTGTGTGCAACAACGCGACGAAACACGTGGGCATACATCCAAAGATGGAGTCTTATCAAAAATTCCGCAGTCGAAGTTTCAGACGAAAGAGCAATAGATGCGTTCATCATTGGATTAAGGCGAAGAGACCTAGTCGAAGAGATGGGCAGAATCAAGCCAAAAACAGTGTCAGACCTCATGGACGTAGCAAACAGATTCTAGATGGAGAAGAACGCATGCAACAACAAGCGGACGCGATCCCCAGAGGACGATAGAAGAAATAGATATGGAAGTCAAAGGAGACGGTCCAGAAATTACGACAACTATGGCTCCCATAGCCAAGTCGCCGCAGGATACAAAGACAATAGCTACCAAGGAAGCGATCGAAGAAGTTCAGGATATCGAAGCTACGGAAAAGAGGACTATAAAAAATTCCCCGGAAGAGAATCCAGAGAATACAACCCTTCGCCAGAAGATATGCTCAACGGACCTTGTCATATACACTCAGCGTTCGTCGATGGGAAGCGAGTATCAAGGCACGCAATGAAAGATTGCACAAATTCTTAAAACTACAGAGGCAGCACTAAACAAGCAAACCGAAGCAAGGCGACAAGGATTTGAAGGAAGCAACAATCCTCTGACAAAACAACAAGGAAACAACGGAGCTCCTCAAGGACAAGACCAGCAGAATCAGGGACACGACGACGACGAAGAGTACGTTCCATCCAAAGGACACATCACAGCAATGATACAACCTGTGCCCAAGTCGAACAAGAAAAAAGAGTATCACTCGACAAGTCAACTTAGCAGTCATCTCACCGCCAGCCGCAACGGAGTATCTGCATTGCTCAGAACAACCAATCGAGTTCAACAGAGAAGACCACCCTATAACAGTACCACGGCCAGGAAACGCGCCTTTGGTACTTAAAGCTCAAATTGGCACGTACGATGTCGACAGAATATTTATGGACGCAGGAAGTGGAATCAATCTGATGATATGCAAAAACACTCAGAGCAATGCATATATCACTAGAGTTCTTGAAGCCAACAGACTGTTCCTTCCATGGGATAGTACCAGGAAGCGCTAACTATCCATTAGGTCGAATAGCACTCAACGTTTGCTTCGTCAACCGACAAAACTACAGAAGAGAAAAGTTAGACTTCGAAGTCATGGACTGGCCATCCCAGTATCACGCGATCCTCGGGCGACCCGCGTTTTCGCGATTCATGGCAGTACCTCACTACACATATCTGGTACTCAAAATGCCAGGACCAAAGGGAAATCACAGTAAAAGGAAGTTTTGAAGTCTCAGATTATGCGACAGGGAGTTCCACAAGATGGCGCAAAACTTTGGCATGATAGCCAACCATGCAGAGAAAGCGAAAAGTACGATTACAGAGGGCGTCAAGCTACTCGAAGGACGCGTTGTGGAGCCAGAGATGAAGAAACCACGAGTAGAAGCATCAAGAGAAGACAAAGAAGCAGGAGAAGAGGAGAAGGACACGACGACATAAAACATCAAGAGCAACAGAGTAGAGTAGAAGAATAAGGCTATAAAGGCCACGAGTTATACCAGGGGCAATGCCCTCTAGATCCAGAACACAGGTCACGGGCCGGATCTCTTGGGTCACCCCATGTATCTTACTGAAAGAGCATGGAGCCCCCATGTGTGGTTTTGGTAATTAATGACAATCCCTATGGACTAATGTTTGCATTGAGTTATATTTGTAGGACTTGTCCATAGACAATGCTTGAACCATTTGTTGGTTTCAAGGTTGTATGAAGAAGACAATGAAGAAGATTATGTGATGGCCAAGGTGTTATTCAAGTAGTTATCCAAAGATTGATCATAAACTAGTTGAGCCTATATCAAGTGTGTCTTGAAGAATAAGATTGAGTGAGCTCTCATGTGAATCTTCAAGACACCATCATTGTGGAGAAGAAGAGTTGATTCAAGAATTGATCAAGCCAAAGCGCAAGTTCAAGATGGAATCTAGAAGAGATCATATGCTTGAAACTTGCCATATATTGTGTTCATGGATAAGTGAAGATATGCTTAAAGAGAGTCTTTCCCATAGTGGTGTATGGGGAGCAATTCGCAAGACTTCACGAAGCAAGCAAGAAGATCAAGAAAGGTGTTCCAACTTGAGGAAGACAAGACGGTCATCATCTAGATCAAGTGGATTTTGCTCAAGGCAAAGGTATGATATTGATAGGGTTTTTTTCTTATCGGTCTCATGATGTTAGTTGAGAGACCGGGTTATAGGATTGGTAGCCGTACTATCAAGAGGGGCTCTCGAGTGAGTAACTTAATCGCATCATTCGAAGAGAGCTCAAACCTTTGCATTCTTGGCATCATCTTTCTTGGTTCTTATTTGGCTTTTATCCATGTGAGGTTCTAGAGCTTGTGGTTATTTCTATGACAAGCTCTAGCTCATCAAAACGGATTTTGCATGAAACACTTATTGAGTTTTTGGTGTTTGGAGGTTTTATCGGTTCGTCTTTGAAGAGAGGTCAAACCTCTCATCATTTGGTTTTATCCTCACTTGTTGGACTATGATGTTTCTATGCATATTCTTATAGAGCTCGTTGTTGTGATTCCAACGAGCTCAAGATCATCAAAACGGAGTCCGGACGCTCAAGTTATGGTCGTTTTGGTTTCAGCTGTTTCTGTCTGCCTTTTCCAGGGGCGGAGACTCCGGCCTCGTAGGGCCGGAGACTCCAGCCCAAAATGTGTTTTCGCTGTTTTTCGTCCGGAGATTTGGCCCGGAACCTCCGGGTACTTTTCCAGGCCAAAGACTCCGGCCCTAGGGACCGGAGACTCTGGCCCAAGTCTCCGGACCTCAAAATCTCGAGGTGTCGCTCAGCGCAGAGATGGGGGCGGAGGCTTTTTAGCCCCTGCCCGGAGTCTCCGCCCTCCAAAGGCCGGAGACTCCGGGGTAAGTGCCCAGCAACGGCTAGTTTTCGTGGGGGGACCTATAAAGGCCCCTTCTTCCTCCTTGGGCTGTGCTGGCTTCCTTCTCTCTCTCCTCCATTATTGACCTTGAAGCTTTGCTCTATCTCTCAATCCCTCCTCCAATGATTCTTGCATCTTCTTGAGGGAAAAAGAGAGGAGATCTAGATCTATCTTTCCACCACTCAAAATCTCCTCTAAGTGAGGGGAACCTATTGGATCTAGATCTTGGAGTTCATTTGTTGATTTCCTTTGTTCTTCCTCTCATATCTCTCCATAGCATTAGTTGCTTTGATAGGATTTGAGTGAGAAGGATTTGAGCACTTTGTGTGCTCTTGCCATTGCATTTGGTGCATCAGTTTGAGTTCTCCTCGGAGATTCGGGTAAGTGGAAGTTGTGAGCTTATTACTCTTGGGTTCTTGGAACCCTAGACGGCTTAGTGGCCTTTGTGGCATATACTTGGGGCCTCCAATTAAGTTGTGGAGATTCCCCAACCTTTGTGGTGCCTTTGTGGCAATTCTTGGGAGCCTCCAATTAAGTTGTGGAGATTGCCCCAAGCTTGTACGGGTTCGGTGACCGCCCTCAAGTGTCCCATAGTGGATCGTGGCATCTTGCTTTGTGCGAGGGCGTGAGGAGAATAAGGTGAGCCTTTGTGGCGTTTGGTGTGTAGCGTGCCTCCGCATCTTGAGGTGAGCCTTTGTGGCATTTGGTGAGCATTGTGCTACCACATCTCAAGGTGAGGCCTTTGGGCGTTCGGAGTGCATTAAGCCACCACACCTCTCCAACGGAGACTAGCTTCCTTTGGAAGTGAACTTCGGGATACATCTCTTCTCCTTCGTGCCTCGGTAACTCTTATCCGAGCTCCACTACTTATGCACTTTACATTTGTGATAGCCATCGTGCTTGAAGTTATATATCTTGCTATCACCTTGCTACTTGTCTTGCTTAGCATAAGTTGTTGGTACACATAGGTGAGCCTAGTTTATTAGGTTTTGTAAGCTTGTCAAATTAATGTTAGTTTATTTCCGCATTTGTACAAGCCTTTCGTAAAAGTTTTAATCGCCTATTCACTCCCCCCCCCTCTAGGTGACATCTGTGTCCTTTCAATTGGTATCAGAGCGAGGTCTCTCATTTTAGGCTTCACCGCCTTGAGAGCAAAGATGTCGGCTAGGGGATTAGTGCACAATGACACTTTTATATTCGATGGCACAAATTATGATACTTGGAGAATTCGCATGCTTAATCATTTCGGGTCATGTACCCAAATATAGAGCGAATTGTAGATATGGGTTTTTCTCCTCCTAAGGATCCCACAAATCTATCTTTAGAAGATGAGAAGAACTCTTATCTCAATGCTCAAGCTATTAATGTCTTATCCAATGTTGTGAGCATTGTAGTTGTGACATCCATTATGCCTTTTCGGAATGCTCATGAGTTATGGACAAAGCTTCAAGAAAAATATGATTGTCCAAGTTTATTGAGGATGAGTGTATTCCTTCCACTTCCGGCCGTGATGAACTTTCTTCCACTTCACCGATGTGTGGCAAGACCAAGGTAATGTCATGGTGAGTGGTGATGGAAATTGCAATGTTGATAGTGAGCTTACTTTTGATAATCATTCATCTCGATCTCATTGCAATGCTTCATCTTTGGACATTAACACTTCTAGCACCATAAATGCTTTACATGCTTGTGTTAGTCCTTGCATACATGTGTAAGTTGCTTAAATAAATCTCATGATGATATGCTTGTCTGTCTAGTGGCCATGATAAAAATGCCTCTATTTCCTCTAGTCTTTGTGTGGCTAACAATGTAGAGGAAACCGGAGATTCTATTGGCCAAGACAAAGTTTTGATTGGAGCTTCAAGTAATTCATCCTCATCATCATCTCTCGATTCCCACATATGTCTTATGGTAGGGATTCAAAGGTAACTCCTTCTTTGGAACCCACTATATCTAGTGATCATGAAGAAGAGGATGATTAGTTGCCTCTTTAAAAGAGAAGGGAGAAATAGTCTTTCATGCTATTGGTAAGAACAAAATTGCTTGCTCTAACTTCGTTCATATTTGGTTGCTGCTATTGAGAGCCAGAAAATTATTGTTGAGCTTCAATCTCATGACGAAGAGCAAGAAGAAACTATTGAGAATCTTCATAGTCTTGCCAATGATTTTAAAAGACTCTTTTAAAAGAACAATGCACCAACGAAGCTCTTGAGGAGAATTTTGCTCTAGAATTGTCTAGAGTAAAGGAAACCCATGATAGAGCTCTTGAGTGGCAAATGATTTAAAATTAAAAAAGATAAGCTTGTTTTTGTTAAAGCTAAACTTCTTGAGGATCTTGAGCACCTCAAAAATGGCTCTAGGGTCATTGAGGGTGTGCTCACCAAACTCACCGAGTCACATGAGCAACTAAAAACTTCTTATTTAAAGAGTGTTCCAAGTTGCCTTCTCCTCTTTTGGTTAATCATGATGCTTGTGCTACTAACTCTACTTCTTGTGAGGCATCTATCTTGAAGGAGAATGTTGAGCTAAGGGCTCAACTTGAGTTGCTAACTAGCAAGTATGGGATATTGGAAGAAAGTCATGAAAAGCTATCTAGCTCTAATAAGGATCTTCTAGTGTCCCATGCTCGCCTAAAGTTAGCTTATGAGGATATGTCTACAAAGGTAACATCTTGTGAACCTCATGTGGTCACTAGCACTACTTCCCAAAATGCTATATTGCCATGTGCTAGTCCTTGTAATTCATCCACTCATACTATTGCTACATCTTGTGATGAATTACTCCTTGCCTTGTTGCTCTAACAATATAGCTTCTACTTCCTCTAGTACTTGTGTTGTAACTAACCATGTAGAGGAAATTAAAGAGCTCGAGGCCCAAGTCACTTTGTTGAAGAAGACTTGGTAAAAAGTCATGAAGAGAAGTCCAAACTTGACAAGATGTTGAGTGCACAAAATCCCCCAATGACAAGAGTGGACTTGGATTTATCTCCAACAATAAGAAGAAGTCCAAACTCTTCAAGAAGAAGAAGGGCCAAGAGCAAGTCAAGGATCCGGCCAAGATTGTTTGCTTCAAGTGCAAAATTGAAGGGCATCATGTCAGGTCTTGCCCATTGAAGAAGAAGCATCTAAGTGAGAAGCAACAAGGGAAGCGGCCTCAAGCTCAACTCAAGTCCTTCCTCAAGATGAAGAAAAGCTTCCTCCTAAGAAGAATCAACCCAATGCTCCCATTGTGAAGAAATCAAATGAGAAGAAAGGAAAGATAAGATCTTGCTACATATGTCGTGAGAAGGGTCACCTTTCTTCTACTTGCTCTATTGGTAACTCATCCAACCCTATCATAATCGATGATGCTTATTCACTTTGTAAGGATAAGGTTGGAAATGTGTTTGCCAAATTTGTTGGTACTCAAAGTGGTGTCAAGAAAAGAACCATTTGGGTTGCCAAACCTATGTGACTAACCTCTTAGGACCCAACTTGGTTGGGGACCAACAAGCCAAAACTTGATCAATAGGTGTCTAATGGAGGGCATTGGAGACTTGGCTATATCATGAAGAATTAAGGGATCTTCATTAATTATATTGTCTCAAGTCAAGTCAATTGGATTATCTTATTTCTAATATCCATTGTTCCTCCTTGCGGTAACATGTATTCAATTATTATCACATTGAAAGTTACTCGCCCCTTTGCATGTGTTTGGTTTTTATCTTGCATGTGTTTGTATATGTTGTGCTCCCTACTTGCTTTATTTTGAGTAATCAATTATGTGCATATTGGTTGCACACCATGTATGGTTGTTACTGTTGAGCCTATTGCATCTTGATCTATCTTCTTGGCTCTTGGGAGTGATTAATGACCATCCCATTTTGGGGGAGTGATATGCTTTGGCACTTCACATCCTAAAAATGTGTGTACATGAGGAATACCACTTAGTGTTGATATTTAAAGATTATCTAGTCTCTATGTGGTATGTCTTTTCATGAGAAATTCAAATTCTATAATGTCCATTAATCATCTTGTTGGATTCTATTTGCCTCTTGTTGGTAAAGTTTAATTTTCTAGGTTTGGAGACTCCGTTGGTTCTACCCCGGAGACTCCGGTGGTTCTACTCCGGAGACTCCGGTGGTTCAACCTGGAGACTCCGGTCCCCCTCGGAATTTCTGAGCCCTATGGAAATTGACTTTAACAACTTATTGAAAATTGGTTTTATACATTATGGGGGAGTATTGTGCTTTGTGCATATTACAAATCCATGAAATGTGTATATTTGAGGTCGTGTCACATAGTGTTGATATTGTAATTATCTTGCTTCTATGTGGCATGTTTTCTCAAACAAGTTCCAATTTGCCAAATTGTTTATTGCTCTTGTTTTGGATCTTGTTTGTGCGATACTTTCTGATAGGGTTTTCCTAAAATGTGGAACTACATCAAAGTTGGAAAACCATTTGCTTCAAGCTATCCTAATCATTGCTTTGCGTGATTGGTTAACTATTTGAGTCTATCAAGAATATCTTTGTTTGGCATGGTGCTTAATTCTTATCCTTTTCATATGCTCATTTGTTGTGAAGATGATCTTGGATTTATGTGTAAACTACCACCGGAAATAACTCCATATACCTCTTCTCCTTGGAAAATTGGTAATCTATCATGTGGTATTTTTTTATATTGCATCTTCACTTTGGCTATTGCTTTTAATTGCCTTATCTCTCGCCAAGAAATGTATTGCTTTAACTCCTCCCATTGTCTTTCTTGACTCTTGTGATTCCATTTGATTTTGTTGAACTTATTTTGTGTTATTTCTATGTAGTAGATGTGATGATCCCATTTGTGTGCATTTTGTATTCAAATGCAAAATCATAAATAATGCACTAATCTTGGGGGAGCTCTCCTATATTTGTTATAACAACTCTTGTGCTTATTTCAATTGGTTTTTATTATTGTTGGAAGTCAAATCTTTTCTTTTGGTACTTAGTGTGCCATCATAAAAAGTGTGGAGAGTTTGGTTTGTTGTTGGAACCTTGCTCTCTTTGGGAGTTGCTTATCTCATTCCTTGTAATTTGTTTTTCACTCTTAAAATGAGATATGTCTTTGAGCATGTGTGTTTTAGTTATCCTTTATGCTCATTGGCTTTTGCTTAGTTCACTAGTTGAACTTTGGAGTCAATCTTGTGTTGATTTGATTCTTTGATATAATTTGGACAACCTTTTGTAGCTTCACAATTTCGTGTGCTCGCTTGTGCTTCTTGGTGTTTTGTCCAAATTGTATCTCCTTTGGCTCTTGAAAGTCTTGTGCATGCAATTTACTAAATGTATATTGTATGGCATGCTTTTGCTTTCTTTGATCTAATATATAGGAAAGCTCCATCAAATCCTAAATCGGCTAAGATGTGCATGAAATTCAATTTCATTTATATATGCACATATTTATATGGAGTTTGTCCTATATGTTGTAGTTCCTAACTACTTTGGACCCAATGAGTTTGGGGACCATCTTGTACTTGAACTTTGTTTTAGGTACATGAGATATATTGGTGCTTGTCTCAATAATAAGGATGAAGTGGTGACTAAATGATAATTTGAGGCAAGCTAGGATTATTGAAGAACTATCTACTACATCCTACCTTTAATATCTCGGTAACAAGTATCTTATCATGCATACTTTTCTAGTATCCAACCTTGTGTAGGTTGTTTCATGGCATGGAAAATCATTATTTGCAAATGTTGTGCTTCTTGCAAAGGTCTTAATGAAACCTCTTTATTGCAATTGTGAGTAATTTGAGATGAGTGCATATTATTGGGAACATATAAAATCATGCTCATGATCTCCTATCCCATATGTCAATTTAGCAACTTTATTGCATATCAATTCCTCAAGTTCTGACATGTGCAATATGGTTGAAAGTGTAAATTTATTACTTTCTTTTGGTATTCATCTTTGTGATACTTGTTGCTTTTCTCAAAGCATCCCAACTATCTTCTTTCCCTTGTTGATATTTGTGATGTCTTTGACTTGTTTGTGGTTGAAGTTCATCATATAAAAAGAAAATTTGAGCCTTTGGTCGTGCTTTAAAGCAAAAATTCTCATTGGTATATTGCATGACTTCATTTTGGATATCATGTTCTATTCTTAGTATCTATTTTATGTGTACATGTTTCTTTGTGATAATTATCTTTGTGATGTTGTCTACTTAGAAACTTATACACATGAGAGATGATATCTCCTTATTTGATATCTTATTTGAACCTTATGTGTTGGGATGGAATGCTAAGCAATTTCATTCATTAAAGACGATGTGGATGCTCTATGCTTATCCTTGTATTAGTCTTATAATATGCTTTGTCATTCATATCACACATTCCTTTGGTTGAGCCTTTTAATATGTTGTCCCTTGCTTGTTGCTCAACCATTTGTTTAAAGCTAGTGTTAAGCTTAATTTCTCCTATGATCTCTTGCAAATGGTTGCGTTTTAAATGTTATTGAGGGAGTGAGGATTCCATGTTGTGCAAATTGTATTCAAATGCAAACATTCCATTTTTTTCACGTACCTTGGGGAGCTTTCTCATTTCATTTAAAGCACCATTTTGCGGTCATCATAGTATTTTACTTCACTTGGTATCATTTTGTTTTGAATAATATTGAGGGAGTGATGATTCCATGTTTGTGCACCTTATACTTTAATTCAAATAGAATATTTTGCACAAACCTTGGGGAGCTTCCTCATATTATTTAGAGCACCCTTTTGGTCTTATCATAATATTTATTCAATTTTTCTTTGGATCGATGATTGCTCTCTTCATTTGTTGAAGTTTATCCACCATGTGATCTTATTTTATTTGCAATCTTTGATCCTCAATATAGGTTGATTTCCTCCGAGTTTTCATATTTGGATATGTGCATATGTTTTCAATTATACTTTTTGTTTATGCACACATTATGGAGGAACTCTCACTATATTGGCCTTCTAAGTTTTTCCGCCCATTTCGGCAATTGGTGCCAATGGGGGAAAGTTTCGAGGGTTTAAAGGAGATTGGGTTTTATGCTTTGGTTTTGTTCTTAAGAATTTGCCTTTCAAGCTTTGCATGGTTGAGTATATAGAGGAAACTCCACCATCAACCTTCGTTGGCAATATGCAATGAAATCAAGATCATTCACACGTGCATAGATTGTGGGGGAGTTTGCTCTATATATGGTGGTTCTACTAATATCACACATACTTTTGTAGTATTTGATGTTAGTGCAACCGTTTTGGTTCTTTAAATTCATTATATAAACCCCTCAAAGAGATTGTCATCAATTACCAAAATGGGGAGATTGAAAAGCATGGAGCCCCCATGTGTGGTTTTGGTAATTAATGACAATCCCTATGGACTAATGTTTGCATTGAGTTATATTTGTAGGACTTGTCCATAGACAATGCTTGAACCATTTGTTGGTTTCAAGGTTGTATGAAGAAGACAATGAAGAAGATTATGTGATGGCCAAGGTGTTATTCAAGTAGTTATCCAAAGATTGATCATAAACTAGTTGAGCCTATATCAAGTGTGTCTTGAAGAATAAGATTGAGTGAGCTCTCATGTGAATCTTCAAGACACCATCATTGTGGAGAAAGAAGAGTTGATTCAAGATTGATCAAGCCAAAGCGCAAGTTCAAGATGGAATCTAGAAGAGATCATATGCTTGAAACTTGCCATATATATTGTTCATGGTGTCGGGGGGAT
>QXEO01001628.1:0-294517 GCA_007115705.1 Dactylis glomerata | reverse complement strand
CATTCTTGGGTGGTTCCCATTCTGTTACTGCGGTCACTTTGGCTGGGTCGACTGCAATTCCCTCCTCGGATATAATGTGTCCAAGGAATCCTACTTCGTTGAGCCAAAACTCACATTTGTTGAATTTAGCATATAACTTGTGCTCTCTGAGTTTCTCCAATATTGCACGTAGGGGCTTTTCATGATCCTCTTTGCTTTTTTAGCAGACCAGTATGTCGTCAATGAAGACTACGACAAACTTATCTAGAAATTCCATGAACACTTTGTTCATCATGCTCATGAAGTATGACGGTGCATTGGTTAAACCAAAGGGCATCACCGTATATTCATACGAGCCATATCTAGTGACGAAGGCTGTCTTGGGAATGTCATGTTCTCTAATCTTGAGCTGAAAGTATCCAGATCTAAGGTCGATCTTAGAAAACACGCTGGCTCCTTCCAACTGATCAAACAAATCATTGATTCTTGGTAGCGGATATTTGTTCTTGATGGTCACTTCGTTCAACGAACGATAGTCCATTACTAAACGTTGACTCTTATCTTTCTTCTCAACAAACAGAACTGGTGCTCCCCATGACGAGGAACTCTCTCTAATGAATCCTTTTCCTAACTGTTCTGCTAGTTGTTCCTTGAGTTCTTTCAACTCATCGGTGGACATAGGGTAAGGTCTCTTTGCTATTGGCCCTGTGCCAGGTAGCAGATCAATGAGAAACTCTACATCTCTGTCAGGTGGCATTCCTGGTAATTCCTCCGGGAACACATCGGGGTACTCATTCACTATGTGTACTTCATCTAGGCTAACCCCCTTAAGATGGTTTAGCCTAATATCATTAAAATCCAGTTGGGATTTGTATCTAATTCTTCTCCCTTCCGGGGTGGTGAGTGTTATGGCTCTGTTCACACAATCTATGACTCCTCCGTAGGTAGTCATCCAATCCATGCCCAAGATTACATCTAAACCCTGCGAGTCTAGAATTATTAAATGGGTTGGAAACTTATATTTACCAATTTCCATAATCAGATCCCTGCAACCAGCGTTGGTTATCAACTCTCCACCAGGGGAACTCACTTTAATGGTTTTTCCTATGTTTGTAGTAGGGAACCCATTTTTGTTTGCAAAAGTCCTTGATATAAATGAATGCGATGCTCCAGTATCAAATAAAACTAATGCCGTAAATGAGTTGAGAGGAAACATACCCATCACTGCATCAGGTTCATTCATCACCTCTTCCACATTGAGGTGGTTCACTTGGCCCTTCTGGAATGGATTGGGCTTGGCAGGTTCAACGATCTTGTTTTCTGGGCAGCTGGAGGAATAGTGACCATTCTTCTTGCACTTGAAGCAAGTGATGCTAGAGAGATCCTTCTTGGGTTCAGTGTTGTGGTGATGCTGACCATTGTGTCCGCTATGATGACCACTGGAGCTATTTCCCTTGAATCCTCCGTTGTGCTTATGGCCGCTGAAGTGATTACCATTTCCTTTGTTGAAACGATTTCCATGCTTGTGGAAGTTGCCATGACCACTGCTCTCAGATGTGTGGTACTTCTTGTGGAATGGTTCCACATGGTTCTTGTTGTTACTGAACTTCCTTTTCGGTTCTCTTCTTTCTTGATGTTGTTGTCCAGAGTGATGGCCTGATCAAGTAGAGACTGATAGTTTGGAGCATAGGCCACAGACAGGGGTATTTTGAGTTCTCCCTTAAGCCCACTGAGGAACTTTTCCTTCCTCTTTGCATCAGTATCAATATCTTCAGGCGCATACCTGGACAGAGCACAGAAGTCGTCCATGTATTCTTTCAGAGTTCTTCCACCCTGACGCAGACCACGAAATTCTTCCTTCTTCACAGTTATAGTGCCCGAGGATATGTGGGCAGTGCGAACTCTTCTCTGAATGTGTTCCAGTCCAGATCATCTACTGGATGGGTAACCTGATATGTCTCCCACCACATAGCTGCCGGTCCTTCCAGTAAGTGAGCTGTGAAGCGCACCTTTTCAGCATCAGTGCATTCGCAGTTGGTCAGATCCTTGTTGACCGAACGCAGCCAGTCATCAGCTACTATTGGTTCTGTAGTTGATGAGAACTTGTTGGGTCTCAGCCTCAGAAACCTTGCCAACCTATCCACCTGGGGTGGGGGTGGCGGCGGTGGTGGCAGAGGATTATTATTGTTGTTATTGTTGTTTGCATTCGTCTGGAAGAACTGGATCATCATTTGCATTAGCTGGGCCTGAGCTGCCACTAGTTGCTGAATTGCCGTATTGGTGTCATTGTTGTTGTTTCCATCGTTGTCATTGCTGTTTGGTGCATGTCGTGGCGGCATCTGAGGCAAGGTACAGCATAGATGAGTATTAGACAGATAAAGCTAAAGGAGTAAAGATCCTACCCATGCACAATACAACAAGCCAACCACAAACAATAAACAAGCATACAACCTTGGATTTTTAAAATCTTTAAACTTTGAAGCGTGCGACTTGACAAGTTTAGAAGTAAGTACTAATGGTTTGATATAGTAAGCGATTTGATGGTACTGTCATACCAACACGGTAAGACAATACAAACGTGCTATCGTAAACGATACAAGACGATGATGGTGGTCAACTAGCCTCTCTTAACCCTCTTGAGGCATGAGAGGGGTAGAGGGTGATCCCTACACAGGCGCCCAGTTAAGTGGCTGCTACTTGGTGGTGATGGCGAGTTGATGTGGAAGCAGACGTCCTTGTGCGTGGTGCTTGACCAGCCCGTTGGGAAACCCAAGAGGAAGGTATGATGAGTGTAGCGGCTAGTTTTCCCTCAGTTAAGAAACCAAGGTTTATCGATCAGGAGAAGAGAGACGGTGACGACTGAAGGTGTTTGTGGAACCTGCACACACACAAACAAATACTTTGTTCCCAACTTGCGATGAGGTTGTCAATCTCACCGGTTTGCTTGAAACAAAGGTTATGAGTGTATCGAGTGGAAAACAGTAGTAATATGCTAGTAAAGTAAACAGTGCAGGAATAGTAGACAGTTGATTGCAATATGATTAAAATAGGACCGGGGTCCACAGTTCACTAGTGGTGTCTCTCCATAGATAAAATAACATGCTGGGTAAACAAATTATAGTTGGGCAATTGATAGAATAGAGCTAACGTGTTATGTCAAGAAGATCACTATGAGATTTACTCTGGGCATTACAACAAAATACATAGACCGCCATCCAGCTGCATCTATGACTAATAATCCACCCCCGGGGATATCATCCGAACACCCTAGAAGTATTAAGTTGCGAACAACAGATAATTGCATTAAGCAAAGTGTGTAATGTAAACAAAGCATATGCCCTTGAGCATATGAATGTTGTTTTCTCCCTAGTAGCAACAGCACATCTACCACCTTAGAGGTTTCTGTCACTCCCCCAGGTGAAATAGAGGCATGAACCCACTATCGAGCATAAATACCCCCTCTTGGAGTCACTAGCAACTACTCGGCCAAGATAGCTACTAACAACGGAGAGCATGCAAGATCATAAACAACATAGAGATAATAAAAGATATAATTCAGTACAGCAACTTAATCATAAACACCAATATTCATCGGATCCCAACAAACCAACATCATAGAATTACATAACAATGATCTCAATCATGTAGGGCAGCTCATGAGATCTAAACATGAAGCACATGGTGGAGAAGACAACCATCTAGCTACTGCTATGGACCCATAGTCCAAGGTAGACTACTCACTCATCGCTCCGGAGGCAATCATGGCGATGAAGGAGACCTCCGGTGGCGATTCCCCTCTCCGGCAGGGTGCCGGGAAGAGCTTCTGGACCCTCCCGATCTTCGGGTCGACGGCGGCGGCGGATCGCGATGTATTCTGGAAAACTGATCGGGCCCTTAGGTTTTTCTCGTCAGGGGGTATATGTAGGCGAAAGGGGGCTGTCAGAGGGTGGACCACGTGGCCTCACAAGGGGGTGGCGCGGCCAGGGGCCAGGCCGCGCCGCCCCTGTGTGTGGGGGCCACGTGGCCCCCCTCCGTCAGGTCTTCGGATGTTTGGGAGCTCCCCGGTGAAATATGACTTCAGGAACTTGTTTCGTCCAATTCCGAGAATATTTCCTGTGTATCACTTCTGAAACACAAAAACAGCAGAAAACAGGAAACTGGCACTGTGGCACTTCGTTAATAGGTTAGTTCCGGAAAGTGTATAAAAATGCCACTAAGTGTAACGAAACAGTAGGCAAATGGTGTAAAACGAAGCATGGAGCATCAAAAATTATAGATACATTTGAGACGTATCAAGCATCCCCAAGCTTAACTCCTGCTCGTCCTCGAGTAGGTAAGTGATAACAAAAGAATAATTTTTGAGGTGACATGCACCTACACAATCTTGATCATATATGTAAGCATTGGTGAGCTGGGATCAATAGAACTTAAAACATGGGCATGAAGATATAATCATGACAATAATAACTTAGCAACCATGTTGTAAACATGCAAATGAACACAAACAAAAGATCATGATAATGAAACAATGAAAGTCAAACGTGTGTTCAAATCATAAGGAAAAACATACAAGTGGTTTTCAGCTTGTCCTTCAAAGAGAGCAAAACATAAATGCATAGGACACCTCAAAGTTTAAGAGGGCGACTAGATACAAATAATTTAAGAACAAGTGAAACCAACAATATGAGTCAATCAATGAACCTTGGGACAATGCATATCACACTAAGAATGACAACTATGCTCTCTTAATGGTGCATAAAGAAAGAAGGTGGTGACTCAACATAAAAGTAAAAGAAAGGCCCTTCGCAGAGGGAAGCAGTGATTTAGCATGTGCTAGAGCTTTTCATTTTGTAAAACAGAGATAAAAACTTGATTTTGGGAGGTGGTTGTCTTTGTCAACGACTGGCAATGGGGTTCTTACTATCTTCCATACAAAAATGAAGCAAGTTTTTGAGAGAGAGATTGGCACTTTGGTGCTCTTTTTATAAAACTTGGCACTCCTCCCCACCTTTTTCCTTTCACATACCATGGCTAACCGATTCCATCGGGTGCCCACCAACATTCACATACCATGGAGGAGTGCCTTTTTTTTCTTTTTTTTTCTCTTTTTTTTTTCTTTTTTGGAATAAGCAATATGGAAGATAGCAAATCCGACCACTACGTCCCCATGAGCTGAAAACAGTGTCACAAAACGAGAAGTATTTTGAAGGTTTTTGAAAGGTAGCACATGAAAATTTTACTTTGGAATGGCTTACAAATACCATGCATAGGAGTTTATAGTGGACACTTTGGAAAACTTTGGCTTTTAGGAGTTGGATGCACGAGTAGAGCTCATACTCAGTACAAGGCGAGGGCTAGCAAAAGACTAGGAGCGACCGACTAAGAGAGCAATAATGGCCATAATCATGCAAAGCGACAAAGCGACATTAAAAGAAGCATACGATGGCATCAAAAGTCAAAAACTAAATGATCATGAAGGCTATGGCGACTTTGTAAGAGTCTAACATGTGTGAGCATGCGCCAAGTCAACCCAAATAAAGCATCAAGGAGAAAACCAAAATAATGCTTCCATACAATAAAAACAACGCATGATTTTTTTCAAAGGCTCATTAAGCAATCTCAGTTATTTGAGACAAGTCATGCTACTGCAAAACCACTAAGCATACTATCAAAAAGACATCTAGCATGACATGAAAAAGCCTAAGCCGCAGTCTACACAAGCTCCTTCTTGTACCACTATTTTGCACAAAGCTTTTTCTCTTTTCCAACACCATTTGAAATTTTTAAAGATACCTCTTTTGATGAAAACCAATAAAGTTCAGAGGCAAAAATACACCTTGATGAAAAGATATGAAAAGATCTCAACGCAAATCAAGGCGAAAACGAAAACCAAAAGCAGTAGCAGAAAAAGTAGAACGCTCGATTTTAAATAAGAGTGAAAACTAGAGCGTTCTTTGCAAATGAAAACGAGTACATCTCCTCCAAAGGGATTTGTTGGGGTCCAACCATTTATTGCAGCAAACAAACTAAACAAACCAACTAAGAAAACTAAAACAACTGACGCTCCAAGAAAAACACATAGTGCGTGAAGCAATAAAAATATAGTGTTTTGAAAGGTGACCTGATTTTTGCCGATGAAGAAGGGGTGCCTCGGGGGCATCCCCAAGCTTTGACGCTTGTACTTCTTGGATATTTCTTGGGGTGCTGGGCATCCCCAAGCTTGAGCTTTTGTCCATTCTTCAACTCATCTCATCATTCTCCAATCCCTACACTTGAAAACTTCCTTCATACAAAACTAAACACAATTCTATTAGCAACATTAGTGTAAGCATAAAATATATTCAACCTCTTTTAGCTTCAGGTTTCAACCCAAAACCACCACATATAAAGTATATACTACTGTAGTAACTTCCACAAGAGTTCCATGATCAAAAAGAACACAAAAGAAAGCGATAAAGTGGCAAAAACGAATATTGGCAGAAATCTGTCAAAACTGAACAGCTAACAAAGGACGAATTTTTGAGGGATTTTCCGTTGCTCAAATCAAAAAGTGTTCAACTAAGAAAAGTTTGGATATAACCTGGGGCATATGCACAAGAAATCGCAGGTCCAAAAGATAAACAGAGAATTTTCACGAATTTTTACGGTGCAGCACCGAAAACAGTTTCAGGACAGCAGTTTCCCCAAATCTTTACCTCACTCAAATTAGAGGATTCTCTTGGCACAAAAACGAAATAAACAAGATAAGGAGCGGTCATTACAGTAGTAATGACTTCCAAGACTCAAATAAAAGAAAAAGTACTGTAAAGAAAACATTGGGTTATCTCCCAAGAGTGCTTTTCTTTAACGCCTTTGAGCTAGGCGCAGAAAAGTGCGAATCAAGTAATATCAAGTGATGAAGTGCTAGTTACCTCAGTAGGCTCTTTGAAGGTTCCCGAAGATGATTCAACCTGCAAGTCACCCTTAGTGGAACTAAGAGTCTTACCAATTTTAAGAACATGTTGAGATTTAAGCGCAGAAACCTTGGGAACATACATAAATTTTTGCTCTTTTCCAACAAACACTTTCTCCTTCTTAAATTTAAGAGAAGAGAAGATTAAGCTAAGAGTTTCCATGGACTCCTCTAGTTTCCCGATCCTTAAGTTTTGATTGTCATGAGTAGTGCTAGCCTCTAACATGGTAATTCTCTTACCAATATTTTCTATAAGTTCACTAACGCGGCTAGCATTTTCTAGGATACTTGGCAAACTTTTCTCTAAAGAGCTGAGCTTTTCTACCACCTCCTCTAAGGTGGTCTCAGTTTTGGCAACATGAATAGGTGGTACTCCCACTAAACTTTCAATTATAGTGCATGCTTCTCCCGCGGGAGTACCCAGAAAATTACCTCCTGTAAGAGTATCAAGAACATACCTATTCCAGCTAGATATACCAACATAAAAATTTCTAAGGAGGATCATGGTGGAGTGCTTTTTGGTACACCTATGATGAGCATTATTAATACGGTACCAAGCATCTTTTAAACTTTCTCCCCCTTGTTGCTTGAAACTACGAACTTCTACTTCAGGATTACTCATTGTAACAAAACTAAAAGCAGATAAATAAAAACAACTACCAAGGATTCTAATTTTTTTTGGGTTTTTGATATAAAAGCAATGCAGGTAAAATAAAATAAAGTAAAGCAAACAAATAACAAAGTAAAGAATGTGTGTGCGAAGAACTCCCCTCGCAGAAGTCTTCTCTCTTCCCTGGCGACGGCGCCAGAAAATTAGCTGATCCCTACACAGGCGCCCAGTTAAGTGGCTGCTACTTGGTGGTGATGGCGAGTTGATGTGGAAGCAGACGTCCTTGTGCGTGGTGCTTGACCAGCCCGTTGGGAACCCCAAGAGGAAGGTATGATGAGTGTAGCGGCTAGTTTTCCCTCAGTTAAGAAACCAAGGTTTATCGATCAGGAGAAGAGAGACGGTGACGACTGAAGGTGTTTGTGGAACCTGCACACACACAAACAAATACTTTGTTCCCAACTTGCGATGAGGTTGTCAATCTCACCAGTTTGCTTGAAACAAAGGTTATGAGTGTATCGAGTGGAAAACAGTAGTAATATGCTAGTAAAGTAAACAGTGCGGGAAGAGTAGACAGTTGATTGCAATATGATTAAAATAGGACCGGGGTCCACAGTTCACTAGTGGTGTCTCTCCATAGATAAAATAACATGCTGGGTAAACAAATTACAGTTGGGCAATTGATAGAATAGAGCTAACGTGTTATGTCAAGAAGATCACTATGAGATTTACTCTGGGCATTATAACAAAATACATAGACCGCCATCCAGCTGCATCTATGACTAATAATCCACCCCCGGGGATATCATCCGAACACCCTAGAAGTATTAAGTTGCGAACAACAGATAATTGCATTAAGCAAAGTGTGTAATGTAAACAAAGCATATGCCCTTGAGCATATGAATGTTGTTTTCTCCCTAGTAGCAACAGCATATCTACCACCTTAGAGGTTTCTGTCACTCCCCCAGGTGAAATAGAGGCATGAACCCACTATCGAGCATAAATACCCCCTCTTGGAGTCACTAGCAACTACTCGGCCAAGATAGCTACTAACAACGGAGAGCATGCAAGATCATAAACAACATAGAGATAATAAAAGATATAATTCAGTACAGCAACTTAATCATAAACACCAATATTCATCGGATCCCAACAAACCAACATCATAGAATTACATAACAGTGATCTCAATCATGTAGGGCAGCTCATGAGATCTAAACATGAAGCACATGGTGGAGAAGACAACCATCTAGCTACTGCTATGGACCCATAGTCCAAGGTAGACTACTCACTCATCGCTCCGGAGGCAATCATGGTGATGAAGGAGACCTCCGGTGGCGATTCCCCTCTCCGGCAGGGTGCCGGGAAGAGCTTCTGGACCCTCCCGATCTTCGGGTCGACGGCGGCGGCGGATCGCGATGTATTCTGGAAAACTGATCGGGCCCTTAGGTTTTTCTCGTCAGGGGGTATATGTAGGCGAAAGGGGGCTGTCAGAGGGTGGACCACGTGGCCTCACAAGGGGGTGGCGCGGCCAGGGGCCAGGCCGCGCCGCCCCTGTGTGTGGGGGCCACGTGGCCCCCCTCCGTCAGGTCTTCGGATGTTTGGGAGCTCCCCGGTGAAATATGACTTCAGGAACTTGTTTCGTCCAATTCCGAGAATATTTCCTGTGTATCACTTCTGAAACACAAAAACAGCAGAAAACAGGAAACTGGCACTGTGGCACTTCGTTAATAGGTTAGTTCCGGAAAGTGTATAAAAATGCCACTAAGTGTAACGAAACAGTAGGCAAATGGTGTAAAACGAAGCATGGAGCATCAAAAATTATAGATACGTTTGAGACGTATCAGAGGGTCTCAACGTTCTGTCTTCTTGAGCTCTCTCAGTGCCTTTGCTTCCCATTCCTCATAGGATAGACCATCACTAGAGGAATACACAATTCTCTCCTCAGGATCCTCTTCTTCCTCGGATTCCTCTTCCTCCTTACTTGCTTCTAACTCTGCAAGCTTCATCTTTAGCTTCTCATTCTCAGACTTCAGCTCATTGTTAGCTTCCTCAATCTGCTTCTTCTCATCTCCCAATTTCTGCAAGTTGTCATACTGCAGCAGTAATGTCTTCTCCAGAAGATGGGACCAGATGTCATCTTGGAGAATTTTCCCGCCTAACTGCAAGGGTCCTTCAACAATCTTGAGCTTGTTCTCCAGTTGAGTCTTCTTCTCATCCAACATTATGAGAGCTGATTCAGTCTCCATGATCTTCTTGGTGGTGAGATCCATGAGGTCTCTGAACTGGTCCTGGTTGATAATCTGCTTCTTCAGCATGTCTTCCAGATTGACTGTGCAGCGCTCCCTCTCAGTGAGGTAGCCTCTCAGAAGGGAGTGGAACTCCTGGCCTCGACGATCCACAACATGTCCTCCAACAGATCGCTCTCCAATCATCCCATAAGCTGAGGGACGTGGGATGTGAGCTCTGTACTTGTGGCGAATGCGGGCGATGGCGCCCTGCATGGCAATCTCCACCGAATACCTCCAGTCCACATACGCTTCGGTGTACTCCATCGTGGACTCTCCTTCTTCATCAAGTCTTCCTTGGATAGTGGTTTGGATTAACCACTTCTCCATACCATACTCCTTGTACTGCATCTTCCCACAGAAAACCGGAGGTGGTATCTGAAGCTGGGTGGCGAGGTCTAGTAGCACCTCCGAGAAAAGGTAATCTCCCTCACCAGCTACCACTCTCTCATCGTAGGTGTCCATCTACAACATTTTGAAAAGAAATGGGAATGATCAGAACAAGAAGAGAAATAGAAGTAAGAATGGAATGGTTAAGACAACAAGATCATGATTATTAGTTTAGCATTTTGAAATAAAACTTGGGTCCTACGGTCTTCCAATCCTAGGGTCTCGATCCTACAGGCAACACTATGCTCTGATACCATTCTGTGACGCCCCACCTTTGGATTAAGGCGGAACACCTGTGTTATGTGCTATTCCCTGGATCAATGATAGCACCACAGAACAAAATATAGTATTCATCACATAGTATCGAGATTACACGCAGATCCAGATACATAAGTCTCACGCTTATTACAAGTCTTTGGTCTCGTAGACCGATAAGAGAAAACATAGTTCAAACTTAAACACAACGGAACTATGATAGTAGCGAGCCTCCATCTTCAGCATGCGCCACAGGCAGTCATGTTGGTATGTAGACCCGAGATCCTAACACTTCACTCCTCATCAGAAGAACCTGCACATTTGATTATGCAGCCCCAAGTATGGGGGTCAGTACAATGATGTACTGGCAATTGACACATATTTGGTGGCTATTGTGAAAGATCTAGCTACATGCTATTTGGCTGGTGGATCTCTGGGCAAGATTTGCATAAAGCCAATTTTGTCCTATTTAAGTCAAGATTTTATTTCAAAGATTTCATTTTAGAAGGGTTGAAATAACCCCCAAATACTACATAGTTGCAAGTTATGTAGCACTGGGCGCAATTCAACAAAGTTGGAACCTCAGGCACCACCACCCCTCGGAGTGTATGGTCTTTAGTTCCGACCTAGGGTTTCTAGACAAAATTTTAATGATTCAGAAACGGTGATGAGATTATTCCGTACATTCCATGTCTAGAGACTCAATTGTCCATAACCGAGGACACGGCTAATCGATTAGTTTTATACACCTTGCAAGGGTTGTGCACGTTCACCTTACGATTAATTTTATGCCCATACATAAAATGAAACGAGACCTTTTAGAGGAGAGGACAACTAACTGGGCAAGATCCGCTCCCAACCTATAATTCAGCTACCACCATCTTCTTGCCGACAAGTTGTACTCCCGCATCTAATCAGTCAAGACAGAGCCCATAATGTCATAAGGCTACACTGGAAGTACACTAAGCATGGAAGACATAGCCATCTCTTTGTTCCTGGGTGACCATCCACAAGTGTACGCCCAGGCAGCAACTACATGTAGTGTAGCCCCAGGTCGCCACTCAACATCGCCTCCATCATCAAACCAATCCACCCAGGTGTTTCATTTTAGTTGAAGTTCTTAAGTTGTTCACAAAACACTTTTCAAGTGATCTTAGCATGGCATCAGTTTTTTTCAAAGTATTTAGCATGCTAACAGGTGGGGTTTGAGGGATTGCTACACACTACTAGGATCTAAGCATTTGATAAAACAGTCGAGTAAAACACCTACCATGCATACTACAAGAAGTGAATATACTAATGCATAATAAAATAGGTAAGGGATATGTGTGTCACTTGCCTTGGTAACAGCTTGCACACTCACAACAGTCACAATAGTAGCCTTGCTCCTCTTCACAATCTATCCAAACCAAACAATCAAGCAATCAATATTCTATTTCTAATGACAATCATAGACATGTATGCATGTATGCGTGTATGCAAATGACATTTTAATTTCACACACTAAGTGAGTGTGTGATATGTGGTATAGGATGGAACATGAGGCTTTTGAAAACAAGTGTGGTGTTAGAAAGGTCTTTAATAAATAAATAACAAGGTATTTACAAAAGTGCATTTGATGCATTAAGATAGCACTTTGGGAAAATAGGTTCGGGTTGGTACTGTCCTGCAAAAATAAGTCTGAGTTACCACTGGTTAGGTGACAGTAACTTGTAACTACTGCAAGTGGTTTCACTCAAAAATAGTTTGTAGAAAACATTTGGTAAGGAAAAAGGTGATTTTAACATATTTAATAGTAGCAAGTTTGTGCACGTATTAACTTTGAAAGCTTTTGCTTCTGAAGTGTTCTAAATGTTCCAAGGATTCCATAGACTACAAATTTGTAGCGTTTGGACTCACAGAACAAAAGTTACGAATTTATTATGAATCCAAAGGTTTAAATCAGATCTGACAATGGATTCAAAATGAACCCATAAAATAACAGGTTTTATTGGATCATTGGATTCTACACATTCTAAGGATTCCAATGAGGTATCATTTGTAATTTTTGGATAAGTATTTCATTTTCTATTGATTTTACAAGATCTGCAACGAAACAGGGATTTGAAATTGATTTTGACTGGATTTGACTGGGGCAGACTGGTCTGGGGCGATGTGGCGCGACGCCATTGGTCGATACCGATTCGGTAAGCAGATCTAATTTCGGCCATTGGATTTGGATCTGAGGGATGTGGGTGTTCAGCGGGGGTTTGCTCACCGGCGCGAAGATTTTCCGGCGAGGTGGTACTGGAGCTCGTCGTCGGCGAGGTTCTGGCGTGCGGCGACGGCGATGAAGTAGCGGACGAGGTTCAGAAGACGACGGAGATCTCGAATCCTTGATCGCTGATGACTGGAGCTTCCCGAGGCGACGGTGACGCGCGGCTGGAGTCGACGGCGGCCTCGGTGGTCGTCGGCGTGCTCGAAGTACTGTGAGAAAAAGCGGGGCAAGGGTGTCATTCGGTGTGCCAGAGAGAGGGAAGAAGGTTAGGGGGTTCGAGAGGGAAGGTGGAAGCTAGACCGCGTCGGAATCGGCGATGTCCGGCGGCAGTACCTGCGGGCTCCGGCGATGAAATTGAGCAGCCTGACAGCTTCTTCCGCAGAGAGAAGGGGGAGGGGCAAAGGAGGGGAGCCGGGGCTTTATAGGGGCAGGCATTGGTGGCCAGTTAAGGCGCTAGTAACTGTAACAACTCAGAATTTGTAACCCAACTCTTATTACATAAAGAGTCAAAAATTGGACCCAAATAAAACTTTTTTCTTCATTATTGTATGCATACATGTATTCTCTTTATTTGTATTTCTATGATTTTATGTGTGTTCTTTTGCTTGAGCATTGGTTAAATAATTCTAAGCGAACCAAGAGAAACAACTAAGAAAGATATTAGGAACCAAAAGAACCAAAAATAAAAATAGGTAAGAAAGAGATAAAGTTAATATGATCTAGAAACTGTTAATGACTACACCACTTTGAGCCCTTATATTAAGAAATCTGCAGCTCACCTTCTTGTTTGGCCAACTAGTTGAGCTTAACCAAGTTATGGACTAACTCAACCAACAAAGATCTACCAAAATTTCAAACCAGAACCTCACTCAAACTTGAGCCAAAGTTTGAATCTGAAACAGAGACCATTCCAAATTTGAAATACAAATTTTTGCAAAACTCATTATTTCTCCAGAACAAAAATATGTCTGGGTACCTTATCCAATATGATGAGCACCCAAAGTGGCAAATTTGAAAAATTCGAATTTTGAATTCTTGTAAGCATTTCGTCGAACACTGGCAGCAGAAAATAAAATCAAACCAAACTTCACTGTGGTGCACTGTTCCAGCTCGCTGCAACCCTGTTGCCACGCCTCTGGACGGTGCCCTGGTCGAACCCAGTCCCCTCTGCCCCGACCCAAGCCCTGGAAGAAGGAGGAGAAGAGAAGCCAGCAACCCCGGACCCCCCTCTTCTTCTTCCCAGTAGCCTGCACGTCGGCGACCACCCTGCCCTCGCCAGCGCCGACCCACAGGACCCCGCGGCCGAGACCAACCCCTTCCAGCACGCGAGTAACGCCGACGAGGCCAGTGTCGCCCGTGCACGCCGCCAGCATGTCCTGCGCCGGTCGTTCACTGGACGCGCTCGCCCCCGTCGCTCCGGCCTATAAAAGGCCCCGTCGATCAAACGCAGAGACTCACCCAGCCACCAGCTACCTCCCGGACATCGCCGCTTAGCCCAGCTCGCTCTGGTTCGTCGACGCTCGCCACGCCGGCGAGGTACTGGACGCACGGAGCGCCGCCGCGTTAGACCACCTGGGAGCTCGCCGCCGCAGGGAATCGGAGGAGGAGGAGCACCACAGCCGATCCCGCACCCCGCCGTCGAGTCCTGCTTCCTCTACGCCACTCCCTCGCCGTCGAACGGTCTTCGCTGCTCGCAGGTGAGCTCCGCCCCTTTCTCGTCGAGACGATGACTGGGAGCCGTCCGATTCTAATCCGACGCTAGCATACCGATTCGGGAACCGTTAAGTGAACTGACAGCGAGACCCCACCTGTCAGCTCCCCTGTTATTCTTTTTTCCCCGCGCGAAACGTTTTCTGGGCCGGCCCGTTCGGGTTTCGTCTGGACTGGGCCTGGCTAGTGAAGTTTCGGTCCGAACCGTTTTAATTAATTCCCGCCCTTTTCTTTTATTTCAAAACTGTTTCTAATGGGATTTTCAAATTCAAATTCCTAGAGTTTTATAAGTCCAAATTTAGCAAATAAATATTCGTTGGAAAGCTTAGAAAATACTCTATCCAATAGTACTGGTTAGATTTAAAAATCAGTTAAGAATAAAATTGGATATGAATAGTGTGACCCTAGCTTGTTAATTAATGAAAGATTTCTAGAAAATTATTTAAGCTATCAAAAATCATGAAAATTAAAATGTGAACTTACTAATGACCCCTCTTACTGTTAGTCAACACTAATCTACCCCAAACCATATTAGTGTGATCATTTAGATCCTAACCCAAACCTATTGGTTAGCATAAAATGATAGAGCCCTAATGCACACTTAGAATTAATTGCCCTCATTCCCAATTCACTTAGTGGATCATTCCCACTTAAACTTGCCCTAGCAACCTTAAATCAACCCCAATGCTGCACAAGTGAACCCCTTATGCTACTTAGTAGAGAAACTAGCTTGCACACTTGAAGAAAAACTTAGAAGAAAAACTTACAATCCAACCCCATAGCAATGCAACCTAAATGCTTGGTTAGCAAACAAGAATGTGTGCTTGGTGTGTTGTGGGTTTGGTGAAGTGATGGTGTGTTTTGTGTTTGTTCGTTCTTAGACGCTAGTGTTGCCGAGGAGGATATTGGAGGGGATTATTATTATCAAGAAGAAGAAGAAAACCCCGGACACTTTGCCAACCAAGGCAAGCCATCTTTTGATTCATACTCCCACTACCGAGTTTTAATATTGCATTCTCCTTGTTTTAAGTAAATTGCATGATTGAATTGCTAGAGTAGAATGATAGAAGTAAATTGCATGATTGAATTGCTAGAGTCGAATGATAGAAGCATATTGATGTCTTGGTTATCAAGAGCATCAAGCTGAGTTTATCCAACCATAGTAGTAGTACCATCACTCAATGTAGTTGCTTAGTCGCTAATAAAAGTTGAGGTTATCTCTGGAGGAACCCCATTTGAAAGGTGGTGACTTGACATTGAAACTTGAAATGGGAGATTGCTCCTACGTGATGGCTTTATGAAAGAAAATAATCTTGACTAAGAACTATGGAATGTATTTCTCAATTGACAACGAGTGATGTACATGGGTGCCAATTATACCGTACAACCACGTTACCCCTATATGGGAAGGGGCTTAATCCGTAGCTTGTTGATCTTAGTATGGGAGGTCTTGCATAAAATCTTCATGGAAGGACTCCACGGGCGGATACTTCTTGACCAAGTGGATTCCACTAACCCGGTCTCCGGGATGGGCATAACTAGAGGCGCCGGAGCGGGAAGTCCGTATCCCGGGCTCTAGGGAAGGATCCTATACTAGGATGAGCAAGTGAAAGAATTTGTTTGATTATCTGAAAGCCGCATACCTTTGTGTATAGCAAACCGTGGATTTCTCCCGGCAGATGTATCGAATCTTGTGGGTAAAGTGTACCCCTCTGCAGAGGTTTCAAACTATTCGAATAGCCGAGTCCTCGGTCATGGACGGTTGGCAAACTCTACCTGGCTTTTGTCAAGAATAAAAATAACAAGGGTGAACCTGGTGAATGACATGAACTTGAATTGACATGACTTGACCTTGATCTTGACACATTGAAGTTCCTCTTTAGAATGAACTTAGAGAACTAAACCTCTTTTCTACAAATGAGCATTCTTGGGAAATAAAACTAGCTTTTGCAAATCAACTTAGTGCTTGGTCCACTATACCCAACCTTGCATATCTACTTCATCTTTTCATTTACAAGATGGTTTGCGAGTGCATCCAATGTACTCACGGCTGTGTCCCTGGCTATCAACTTGGCCAGACTATGGGGAGGAATACCAGGAGGAAGGGTATGAAGAAGAGTACCAGAACTAAGCTCGTCTCCGTGAGTCGCCAATTGCCTGTAGGGAGGAGGCATGGGCCGAAGACGTTATTTCCGCTGCTATATTGTGTTGTAATATGACTTGGTCTATATGACCATTGTATTTGAATCACCGTATTGTAATGTCTATGGAACTGGTTACCAACTACGTTATGTATATCGCAACAATGATTCTGGGATTGCGGTGGAATACATAACGGGCACTTCGAATTTGTTATCAAATTTGAGGTCGTCACAAGTTGGTATCAGAGCCTAGGTTGACCATAGGAGACCTTAGTTAGAATGGGCGTTAAACAAAACCTTGAAAAAAGAAAGATACAAGAACGGTTGCAAAAATTGCTTAGTCTTTCCTCTCTAGTTGCAAAGTTTTATACATACTTCAGTTTTAGCTTACCTAAAATTTTGCACACTTGAGTTGATCACTAACTTGAACTAATTTAAAATTTTGTAGATGGCCCTGGTATTCACTGAGCAGTACCAGTTGGGCCAAGGTGGCAGCCTTTGTTTCGAGCGCGACCTCACCACTTTGACCTTGTTCCTGAACCGTTTGTACCCGGAGTTCAAGGGAGCCGTGCTCAATGAGCACCCAGATGGAGAGCTACGGTGGCTCATCCGAGCTAGTTGCCGTGGCAAGAAGGGGATGTTGGGTTCTCCAAGGGTCAAGTTTGAGCTCGTGGAGAACACTTGGGCCGATGGTTTGGTCCGAGCGATGCAGGAGATGCACGCCCGCTTATGCGGACTGCACGTTGAGGAGGTTCAGGGAGGACGCTTCAAGGACTTTGCTCGGCGTGATGCGGATGGGCGTCCCGCAAGCATGCCCGGGCAGAATGAGCCGAGTACCTACATCGACCACATGGACTTCTTGCTGTACTCCACTCAGCAGGAGGCCGACCGTGCCCGTACTAGGGCCAACCTCGAGCACGTTGCACTGGTGGAAGCAAGGAGCACTATCAGGATTCTTGCGAAGGAGCGCAAGAGCCTTCGTCGCCAGCGCGATGAGAAGGAACAGGACCTTGAGGAGTTGAAGGCCAATGTGGCGGAGTTGACTGCGTACATTGAGAGTCTTGAGGATCACCTTGGTGAGGAGGAAGGCATTGATCTCCGCAAGGAGGATAATGCCCTCATTAGTGATGAGGATGACTTCATGGAGGACCTCGATGATCCGGAGGATGGTGGTCACAATGGATTCATTGTGAGTGACGAGGAGGAAGACCCCGAGGAGCCCGCTGTTTAGATCCGAGATCCACGTGTTATCTAGCTATGAGTTCCAATTTATGAGCACTTCGTGTAGGTGTGAGTTGTATCCCCCTCTCTAGTAGACGAGTCGCAATGGTTTGATGTAAACCATTTGTAATGTGTGAACTCGTATGTATGATATGTTTGATGAGTGATGAATGAAATTTGAATTTGGCCTCTAAGGCCTTAGTAAAACAAAATTGCATCATCCATGTACCTCTAAATCTTAGCAAATTAGCTTTTCCCTCTTGCCTTACACACCTTATCTTCAGATGCCGCGAGCACCCCCACCCCCGAACCCGGAAATGGCTGAATTGCTAAGGTTGATCATGGAAGACCGGGAAGCAGCCCGAGCTGAGCGCCAAGCCAACTTGGCCACTCTTCAGCAGTTAACCCAGATGGCAACGAACCACAACAATGGAAATGGCAATGGTGAAGGAGAAAACCATGGCAATGGAGAGCACCGATCCAAGTTAAGGAGTTTCCAGAACACCAACCCTCCTATATTCACTAAATCTGAAGAGCCCTTAGATGCCGATGATTGGCTTCGTACCATGGAGAACAACTTGGCAGTCGCCGAAGTTGGGGAGAATGAGAAGGTCTTGTATACCACCCACTATCTTGCTGGAGCGGCAAGAGCTTGGTGGGACAGTACCCGTGCAATGCAAGTCCCAGGGTATGTGATGCCGTGGGAAGAGTTCAAGAGCAAGTTTAGCAAAGCCCATGTTCCCAAGGGATTGGTAAAAAGGATGAGAGATGAATTCAGAAATCTGAAGCAAGGTTCCATGTCTGTGGTGGATTACCGTGACAAGTTCCTTACCTTGTCTAGGTATGCCCCAGATGACACCAACACCACTGAGAAGAAGCAAGAAAGGTTTCTGGATGGACTTCATGATGAGATGCAATGTGTCCTGGTTAGTATTCCCTTTGCCGACCTGGAGTCATTGGTTGACTCTGCCATTCAGATGGAAGGCAAACTCAAGCAAGCTACCGAGAACCGCAAGCGCCGTATGATGTATCAAGGCAACCCGAGCAACTCGCAGAAGCCAAGGGGAAATGCACCAATGGGTTTCACCCCTAGACCAATGAGGCCGTCTGCACATGCTCCGCGTCCCAACTATCCTAACCGCCCACCCGGCAACAACTTCAACCGTGCACCCCCAAGACCTAGTGGCAACAACTTCAACACCAATACTCCAAGGCCAAATGGCGCCCCTATGTTACCCAAGCCTGGTGACAAGTCTGGTGTTACATGTTATGAGTGTGGACAAAAAGGGCACTACTCCAATGAGTGCCCCAAGAAGCTGAATGATGCATCCAAGACTACTGTTCCTGCTCAGCAACAGCGCCGTGTGGGAAATGGCAAGAACTATCCACCAAGGAACCAGCCTCACTCTCGAGGCCGTCTGAATCACATGAATGTTGAAGAAGCTCAGGAAGCAACAGACGTCGTGCTTGGTATGTTCCCTGTTAACTCAGTTCTTGCAAGGGTTCTGTTTGATTCTGGAGCTTCACACTCGTTTGTTACCCAATTATTCGTTGATAAAAGTGGACTTCAACCCACACCCTTGAAAGAGGTCATGTCTGTGCAAATTCCCGGGTCGGTAACAAAAGCTAGTTGTACTTGCTTGGCAGTGCCCATAGAAATCCATGGGATAGCTTTCTTAGCCGATTTGATAGTGTTGGGAACCAAGGGTTTGGAAGTAGTTCTTGGTATGAATTGGATGTCTTTTCATCAAGGAGTGATAGATTGTGCCAAAAAGACCATCACCATGAAGAGTAGCAATGGAATCATAGTCAAGCATGTGTCCGTAAAACCACCCCAAACCACCAGATGTCATAAAAGTATCTCAGGACCAACTTTGGAGCAAGTCCCCATCGTCTGTGAATACCCAGATGTCTTTCCCGATGAGTTACCCGGAATGCCACCGGATCGGGATATTGAGTTTATCATTGAGCTTATCCCCGGAACTGGATCAATAGCCCAACGACCCTATCGTATGAACCCAGCTGAATTAGTTGAGTTGAAGAAGCAACTGGATGACCTGTTGAGTAAAGGATTAATTCAACCAAGTTCTTCTGCTTGGAGATCACCCGTTCTGTTTGTGGATAAAAGTGACGGTTCTAGCCGACTGTGCACTGATTATCGCAAGCTTAACGATGTGACCATCAAGAACAAGTATCCTCTCCCGAAGATTGAAGATCTGTTTGACCAATTGACTGGAGCAAGAGTATTCTCGAAGATAGATCTTAGAACCGGATACCACCAACTGAAGATCCGTGCAACGGATATCCCCAAAACAGCCTTCACTACCCGATACGGATTGTATGAGTACACTGTGATGTCATTTGGATTGACCAATGCCCCTGCTTATTTCATGAATCTCATGAATAAGGTTTTTATGGAGTTCTTGGATAAGTTTGTTGTTGTCTTCATTGATGACATTCTTATCTACTCCAAATCCGAAGAAGAGCATGCAACCCATTTGAGATTAATTCTAGAAACCCTAAGAGAGCATCAGCTATATGCTAAGTTCAGTAAATGTGAGTTCTGGTTGAAGGAGGTTGGATTCTTAGGCCATGTGCTGTCAGCAGGAGGAATATCGGTAGATCCCAAGAAGATCAAATCAGTCCTAGAATGGGAAGCCCCTACCACTCCAACGGAAGTTAGAGGTTTTCTCGGATTAGCGGGATATTACCGCAAGTTTGTCGAAGGATTTTCCAGTATTGCCCGTCCGATGACCCAATTATTGAAGAAGGACAAGAAGTTTGAATGGACCCCTAAGTGTGAAGAGAGTTTTCAAGAGCTCAAGAAGCGATTGGTGACCGCCCCTGTCCTAACCATGCCCGATATCACCAAGAATTTTGATGTCTATTGCGACGCTTCCAAACTTGGACTTGGTTGCGTACTGATGCAAGAAGGAAAGGTCATAGCTTACCTCTCTAGGCAGCTTAAACCTCATGAAGAAAATTATCCAACCCATGATCTAGAGTTAGCAGCCGTGGTTCTAGCTTTGAAGACTTGGAGGCACTATCTGATGGGCAACCGTTGTGAGATCTATTCTGACCACAAGAGTTTGAAGTATATTTTCACCCAGAAGGAGTTGAACATGAGGCAACGGAGATGGATAGAGTTGATCAAGGATTATGATCTGGAAATTCACTATCACCCTGGTAAGGCCAATGTAGTGGCCGATGCGTTGAGTAGGAAGCCGTGTTCGTTGAATATGAGGATCAAGGAAGAGCAACCTATGTTGCACCAAGAGTTTGAAAGATTTGGATTGGAACTAGTCAGTCAAGGATTTCTCGCCAACCTTGAGTTTCAACCCGCCTTGATGAGCCAAATCAAAGAAGCCCAGAAGGGAAATGAGAGTATTGAAGGAATCAAGCGCAGAATTAGTTCCGGCAAGGTGCCAGGATTTGAAGAAGATGATCAAGGAGTTCTTTGGTACAAAGGCCGTATTTGTGTGCCCGCTGACTCAGAATTGAAGGAAGTAATTATGAAGGAAGCCCATGAGACACCTTACTCCATCCACCCCGGTGGAACTAAGATGTACCAAGATTTGAAGGAACAATTTTGGTGGCATGGAATGAAGCGAGAGATTGCATCGTTTATATCCAAGTGTGATATCTGTCAAAGAGTCAAGGCTGAACATCAACGTCCTGCTGGTTTGCTGCAACCTTTGCAAGTTCCGGAATGGAAGTGGGATTCTGCTGGAATGGATTTCATCACTGGATTTCCAAAGTCTAGCCGTGGAAATGACTCTATTTGGGTCATTGTGGATAGACTAACCAAAGTGGCCCACTTTATTCCTGTCAAGACCACTCATCGATCAGATCAGCTAGCAGATCTGTACCTATCCAGAATTGTCAGTTTGCATGGAGTTCCTAAAACCATCGTTTCCGATCGAGGAACCCAATTCACCTCGAGATTTTGGAAAAGCTTACATCAAGCTCTGGGAACCAAGTTAGCCTTCAGCACCGCTTACCACCCTCAGACGGATGGACAGACTGAAAGAGTGAATCAGATACTTGAAGATATGTTGAGAGCCTGTGTTCTAGCTTATGGAGCTAAGTGGGAAGACTGTCTGCCCTTCGCGGAGTTTTCGTATAACAACAGTTATCAAGCCAGTTTGCAAATGGCCCCATTTGAAGCTTTGTACGGAAGAAAATGTCGTACCCCTCTGAATTGGTCAGAAACCGGAGACAGTCAGATTTTTGGACCAGATATGCTGCAAGAGGCCGAGGAGAAAGTTCGCATAATTCGTGAATACCTCAAGGCAGCCCAATCAAGACAAAAGAGTTATGCCGACAAGAGACGTCGAGAACTGACCTTCCAGATTGGAGATTTTGTTTATCTTAGAGTATCACCTCTCAAGGGAATGCAAAGATTCCAAGTAAAAGGAAAGCTTGCCCCAAGATATATTGGACCCTTCAAGATACTAGACCGCAGAGGAGAAGTGTCTTATCAGTTGGAAATGCCCCCTGAATTGTCTGAAGTACACGATGTCTTTCACGTGTCGTTACTTCGGAAATGTCTTGAAGTTCCGGAGAAGCCCGAAGTCTTCAAGAATATTGATCACCGGTCTGTGGACATCAACAAGGACTTGACCTATCGTGAAATGCCTATCCAAATCCTCGAGGAAGCTTATCGAACCACTCGAACCCGAAGCATCAAATTTCTGAAAGTTCAGTGGAGTAATCACACCGAAGAGGAAGCCACTTGGGAACGAGAAGATTACCTTCAGAAAGAGTTTCCCAATCTTTTCAGTTCTTAATTAGTGAATCTCGGGGACGAGATTCTTTCTAAGGGGGGAAGATTGTAACAACTCAGAATTTGTAACCCAACTCTTATTACATAAAGAGTCAAAAATTGGACCCAAATAAAACTTTTTTCTTCATTATTGTATGCATACATGTATTCTCTTTATTTGTATTTCTATGATTTTATGTGTGTTCTTTTGCTTGAGCATTGGTTAAATAATTCTAAGCGAACCAAGAGAAACAACTAAGAAAGATATTAGGAACCAAAAGAACCAAAAATAAAAATAGGTAAGAAAGAGATAAAGTTAATATGATCTAGAAACTGTTAATGACTACACCACTTTGAGCCCTTATATTAAGAAATCTGCAGCTCACCTTCTTGTTTGGCCAACTAGTTGAGCTTAACCAAGTTATGGACTAACTCAACCAACAAAGATCTACCAAAATTTCAAACCAGAACCTCACTCAAACTTGAGCCAAAGTTTGAATCTGAAACAGAGACCATTCCAAATTTGAAATACAAATTTTTGCAAAACTCATTATTTCTCCAGAACAAAAATATGTCTGGGTACCTTATCCAATATGATGAGCACCCAAAGTGGCAAATTTGAAAAATTCGAATTTTGAATTCTTGTAAGCATTTCGTCGAACACTGGCAGCAGAAAATAAAATCAAACCAAACTTCACTGTGGTGCACTGTTCCAGCTCGCTGCAACCCTGTTGCCACGCCTCTGGACGGTGCCCTGGTCGAACCCAGTCCCCTCTGCCCCGACCCAAGCCCTGGAAGAAGGAGGAGAAGAGAAGCCAGCAACCCCGGACCCCCCTCTTCTTCTTCCCAGTAGCCTGCACGTCGGCGACCACCCTGCCCTCGCCAGCGCCGACCCACAGGACCCCGCGGCCGAGACCAACCCCTTCCAGCACGCGAGTAACGCCGACGAGGCCAGTGTCGCCCGTGCACGCCGCCAGCATGTCCTGCGCCGGTCGTTCACTGGACGCGCTCGCCCCCGTCGCTCCGGCCTATAAAAGGCCCCGTCGATCAAACGCAGAGACTCACCCAGCCACCAGCTACCTCCCGGACATCGCCGCTTAGCCCAGCTCGCTCTGGTTCGTCGACGCTCGCCACGCCGGCGAGGTACTGGACGCACGGAGCGCCGCCGCGTTAGACCACCTGGGAGCTCGCCGCCGCAGGGAATCGGAGGAGGAGGAGCACCGCAGCCGATCCCGCACCCCGCCGTCGAGTCCTGCTTCCTCTACGCCACTCCCTCGCCGTCGAACGGTCTTCGCTGCTCGCAGGTGAGCTCCGCCCCTTTCTCGTCGAGACGATGACTGGGAGCCGTCCGATTCTAATCCGACGCTAGCATACCGATTCGGGAACCGTTAAGTGAACTGACAGCGAGACCCCACCTGTCAGCTCCCCTGTTATTCTTTTTTCCCCGCGCGAAACGTTTTCTGGGCCGGCCCGTTCGGGTTTCGTCTGGACTGGGCCTGGCTAGTGAAGTTTCGGTCCGAACCGTTTTAATTAATTCCCGCCCTTTTCTTTTATTTCAAAACTGTTTCAAATGGGATTTTCAAATTCAAATTCCTAGAGTTTTATAAGTCCAAATTTAGCAAATAAATATTCGTTGGAAAGCTTAGAAAATACTCTATCCAATAGTACTGGTTAGATTTAAAAATCAGTTAAGAATAAAATTGGATATGAATAGTGTGACCCTAGCTTGTTAATTAATGAAAGATTTCTAGAAAATTATTTAAGCTATCAAAAATCATGAAAATTAAAATGTGAACTTACTAATGACCCCTCTTACTGTTAGTCAACACTAATCTACCCCAAACCATATTAGTGTGATCATTTAGATCCTAACCCAAACCTATTGGTTAGCATAAAATGATAGAGCCCTAATGCACACTTAGAATTAATTGCCCTCATTCCCAATTCACTTAGTGGATCATTCCCACTTAAACTTGCCCTAGCAACCTTAAATCAACCCCAATGCTGCACAAGTGAACCCCTTATGCTACTTAGTAGAGAAACTAGCTTGCACACTTGAAGAAAAACTTAGAAGAAAAACTTACAATCCAACCCCATAGCAATGCAACCTAAGTGCTTGGTTAGCAAACAAGAATGTGTGCTTGGTGTGTTGTGGGTTTGGTGAAGTGATGGTGTGTTTTGTGTTTGTTCGTTCTTAGACGCTAGTGTTGCCGAGGAGGATATTGGAGGGGATTATTATTATCAAGAAGAAGAAGAAAACCCCGGACACTTTGCCAACCAAGGCAAGCCATCTTTTGATTCATACTCCCACTACCGAGTTTTAATATTGCATTCTCCTTGTTTTAAGTAAATTGCATGATTGAATTGCTAGAGTAGAATGATAGAAGTAAATTGCATGATTGAATTGCTAGAGTCGAATGATAGAAGCATATTGATGTCTTGGTTATCAAGAGCATCAAGCTGAGTTTATCCAACCATAGTAGTAGTACCATCACTCAATGTAGTTGCTTAGTCGCTAATAAAAGTTGAGGTTATCTCTGGAGGAACCCCATTTGAAAGGTGGTGACTTGACATTGAAACTTGAAATGGGAGATTGCTCCTACGTGATGGCTTTATGAAAGAAAATAATCTTGACTAAGAACTATGGAATGTATTTCTCAATTGACAACGAGTGATGTACATGGGTGCCAATTATACCGTACAACCACGTTACCCCTATATGGGAAGGGGCTTAATCCGTAGCTTGTTGATCTTAGTATGGGAGGTCTTGCATAAAATCTTCATGGAAGGACTCCACGGGCGGATACTTCTTGACCAAGTGGATTCCACTAACCCGGTCTCCGGGATGGGCATAACTAGAGGCGCCGGAGCGGGAAGTCCGTATCCCGGGCTCTAGGGAAGGATCCTATACTAGGATGAGCAAGTGAAAGAATTTGTTTGATTATCTGAAAGCCGCATACCTTTGTGTATAGCAAACCGTGGATTTCTCCCGGCAGATGTATCGAATCTTGTGGGTAAAGTGTACCCCTCTGCAGAGGTTTCAAACTATTCGAATAGCCGAGTCCTCGGTCATGGACGGTTGGCAAACTCTACCTGGCTTTTGTCAAGAATAAAAATAACAAGGGTGAACCTGGTGAATGACATGAACTTGAATTGACATGACTTGACCTTGATCTTGACACATTGAAGTTCCTCTTTAGAATGAACTTAGAGAACTAAACCTCTTTTCTACAAATGAGCATTCTTGGGAAATAAAACTAGCTTTTGCAAATCAACTTAGTGCTTGGTCCACTATACCCAACCTTGCATATCTACTTCATCTTTTCATTTACAAGATGGTTTGCGAGTGCATCCAATGTACTCACGGCTGTGTCCCTGGCTATCAACTTGGCCAGACTATGGGGAGGAATACCAGGAGGAAGGGTATGAAGAAGAGTACCAGAACTAAGCTCGTCTCCGTGAGTCGCCAATTGCCTGTAGGGAGGAGGCATGGGCCGAAGACGTTATTTCCGCTGCTATATTGTGTTGTAATATGACTTGGTCTATATGACCATTGTATTTGAATCACCGTATTGTAATGTCTATGGAACTGGTTACCAACTACGTTATGTATATCGCAACAATGATTCTGGGATTGCGGTGGAATACATAACGGGCACTTCGAATTTGTTATCAAATTTGAGGTCGTCACAGTAACACCGGGGAGTAATCGCCGACGAGCGTTACTGGGAATGAAGAGAGAGGAGTGATTGACGGGGGTGATGACAGGTGGGTCCGGGCTGTCGGAGAGAGAGAGAGGGAAAAAGATTGGGTTGGGTCGGCTCGGGGTAGGTTGGGCCGGCTGGTCTCCCGGGGTCGGCCCAGTTGGGCTTCTGGCCTCTTCCTTTATTTTTTTCTTCTGTTTTCCTTTTCTCTTTTGTTCTGAATTTCTGTTTTGAGTTTTGAAAGAGTTCTTCTATTCAGATTTAAATAAATTTTAAGCTGACCACTTCTGGTCATTGAAGGAGTGTTCAGAACATTATAAACCAGAGGTTTTGTAATAAGATGGAAGAAGAAATAAATTGTGAGAACTTTGGATATAGAGTCCAAATAATTAGGAAAATAAGATTATTATCTTCCCACTATGGTTTCCAAAAGAAATTTACTATAGGCAATTATAAGATAGCTCCATAACAATGGAGCTCATTTTAAAATACTTTCTTTCTGAAACCTTTTGTATCTAAAATTTGGGGAAAAAGGGCATTTGAACAATATTCTTTGAAGGATAAGGTTCAAAACTTTGGAAAAGACTTTGAAATGCAATATGCCATGAATGCATGAAGAATTTTTTTAATTTTGAAAAAAATCTGGGTCGTTACAGTAATGCCAACTCTGTTATGTGGATTCACGATGGTCTTCCTGGGATCGTGAATTGTATGCATAATGGGAATCTCGGGTGGTAAGCCGGGGTCCCCACAGAGTTGGTATCAGAGCCATCCTGACCTTAGGAGACCCTAGTTTAGCACGGGCGTTAGATGGACCAAAAACTATTTTCTAAAACTAAAAGAGATGGCTATATATATATCTAAGGTAAATATATATTGACCTCATCTCTTCCGTCATTCTTTAAGCATTTTTAGTTACTTGCATCTTAATTTAGGTTTTACTATGTATTAAAATTTTGCACACTTGGGTAAGTCATTAATTAAATCAACTCTAAAACTTTTGTAGATGGACGCTCCCACGGCACACTGACAGGTTGGGACCCACGATGAGGTCATGGTGTTCGAGCGCAACTTAGTGGAGTTGGCAGCCTACCGTGGGCGCCCGCGTCCCGAGGTGAGGGGCTACCGCCTCTTTGAGGAGGGTACCCATGAGCTGGCGTACCGTGTCGTCTGCTAGGTTCGCGGGAGGGAGGTTCCGCCTATGTCCGAGGAGTTCACCATCGAGGTGATCGAGCGCACCTAGGGCGAGGGTGTGATGTGTGTTCTATAGCATGCCATCTCACGCCTTGTCCTCCTTCACGCTGCCGAGTTGGCGGGTACATGCTATGACCACTATGGGAGGTGCGACGCCTAGGGACTTCCTATTGAGCTCCCTCTGCATACCCCCTTCAGCCGCCACCTGACCCACACGGAGGTCCTGCTGCACCACACCCAGGAGCAGCTGGACCATGTCCGTATGGTAGCTGACGATGGTGGCTTGGAGTTGGCTGTCCTTTGTGAGGACCTGCAGGAGGCTATTTTCTCTCGCCACCACCTCATAGCCGCAAAGAAGAGGATCGTGAAGAGGAACAGGAGCCTTAGGCGCCGTGTACGTGACCTTCAGGACCAGCTTGCCTCTCTTGAGAGTCACGTGTCCGAGCTAGAGGAGGAGACCACCGAGCTTCGCAAGGAGAACGAGGCGGTACTTAGCCGAGACGATGACCACCAGGAGGCCTTCGATGAGGAGCCCGCCAACACCGACGATGACGACCGTGGTAGCAACAGCGGTGATGACCGTGACGCTATCATGGACTTCTACGCCCCCGAGACTCGTAGCGAGGAGGACCCTAAGGAGGTTGTCCCCCACGTCAGCGGTGATGAGTAGGTCCAGCGCCCTACCCCTCTCACATAGGTTGATGCATAGTTGTTAGTTTATCCCCTTTTGCGTATCCGTGATTCATGGTCTGTCTGGAACCATTTGCTACTTGTGTTGTTTGAGACTATGTGGTATGTGTGTGCCTGGAGTTGTCGGCACCCCTTTTGCTTATGTATGTATGTATACCTAGTCTTGCATGAGCATGTGTGTTGATGGAATGTTGCTATGTGTGAAGGTTATGTTAATATGGTTGTGCTTGCGTTGAGCTCTATTTGTTTTGAAACTTGTCAACGTTCTGCTTGTTGTTATTCTCACAAAACTCCCTTTCCAGAATGGCTCTGGAAACGCGAGGCCAAGCTGGAAACAATCCACCCCCACCGCCTGAGCCCAGCATGGAGCAACTAGTGCAGCTCATGCTAGAAGGCAGAGAAGCCGCACGCGCTTAGCGCCAAGCCAACCTCGCCACCCTTTAGCACCTCGCACAGATTGCCACTAACCATAACAACAATGGTGGCAATGGCGATGGGGAATCTCGCATCAAGCTTAGGGACTTCCAGAACTCTAACCCACCAACCTTCACCAAGTCCACTGAACCCCTCGACACCGACGACTGGCTCCGCACCATCGAGAACAAACTGGAGTATGCGGGAGTTGGAGAGAACGAGAAGGTGCTCTACGCCACTCACTTCCTAGCTGGAGCAATGGGTGCATGATGGGAAAATGTCCGTGCCATGCAGCCCGAAGGCCAAGTGATGACTTGGGAAGCCTTTAAGTCCAAGTTTCGCAAAGCTCACATTCCCTCTGGGCTTATCAAGATTATGCGCGACAAGTTCCTCAACCTCAAGCAAGGTGGAATGAGTGTCACCGAGTACCTCGACAAGTTCACTACTTGGGGAAGGTATGCCCCTAACGACATTGACACTGATGAGAAGAAGAGAGAGCGTTTCCTGAATGGACTTCAGGAGGAGCTGCAAACCTATCTGGTAGCTGATGTCTACGCACTTCTATTCTTGTAGACACTTGTTGGGCCTCCAAGTGCAGAGGTTTGTAGAACAGCAGCAAGTTTCCCTTAAGTGGATCACCCAAGGTTTATCGAACTCAGGGAGGTTAGAGGTCAAAGCTATCCCTCTCAAGCAACCCTGCAATTACGATACAGAAAGTCTCTTGTGTCCCCAACACACCCAATACACTTGTCAGATGTATAGGTGCACTAGTTCGGCGAAGAGATAGTGAAATACAAGTGGTATATATGATTATAAGTAGCAAACGTGATGTGAAGTAAATATCGCTGCGAGCAAACAAGTAACAAAATAGCAAGTAAACGGTGTGCAATGCTTGGAAATAAGGCCTAGGGATCATACTTTCACTAGTGGACACACTCCCAACAATATAACATGAATGAACAAATAACTTCTCTTGCTAAGGTACTCTGAATTACTCTCCTATTGAATAACACTAATCATTGTGTAGTGGCTACAAAAGCACCCCTTAAAGTTCATCAAGTACTTGACAAACACCACTCATAGAGATACCCAAATCAGATCACAACTCAAGATAGAAATCATTGCAACATAAACCAAGTACTAACACGGTGCACACACTCTCACCTTTACACCATGAAAGGAGGAATAGATCACTCAAACTATCATAGCAATAATTATTCTCATAATCCACAAGAGATCACAATCATAGCCTAAACCAAGTACCACCATGATGCACGCACTGTCACCGTTACATCATAGCAGGAGGAATAGATTACTTTAATAACATCACTAGAGTACACAAAATATCTGAATAATAACATGTACTTGTTCAACATGATACAAAGCTCACGATCACATAAAGATCACATCATGGGAGAGAGAGAGGTGAACCACATAGCTACCGGTAGAGCCCTCAGCCCCGGGGATGAACTACTCCCTCCTCATCATAGGAGACAGCAAGGTTGATGGAGATGGCAGTGAGGTCAATGGAGACGGCGGAGACGGTGATGGAGACCGATGGAGATGGCTCCGGGGGCACTTCCCCGTCCCGGCAGGGTGCCAGAACAGAGACTTCTGTCCCTCGAAATTCGTCGGCGGTGGCGGCGGAGCTACGGAACTACTTCTGGAAAATTGCCGAATCCCCTAGGGTTTTTAGTCCCGAGGCTTTATATAGGCGAAAGGGCATCGCGAGAGGGCAGCCAGGGGCTCCTCACACATGGGTGGCGCGGCCAGGGCCTGGGCCGCGCCACCCTAGTGTGAGGGCAGGCCCTGGCCCCTCTCCGGCTCTCTTTTGGATGTATGGGTACTCCCGGGTAAAATAAGACTTCAGGAACTTGTTTTGTCCAATTCCAAGAATATTTCCTGTGTATCACTTCTGAAACACAAAAACAGCAGAAAACAGGAAACTGGCACTGTGGCGCTTGTTAATAGGTTAGTTCCGGAAAATGCATAAAAGTGCCACTAAGTGTAACGAAACAATAGGCAAATGGTGTAAAAACAAGCATGGGGCATCAAAAATTATAGATACGTTTGAGACGTATCAAGCATCCCCAAGCTTAACTCCTGCTCGTCCTCGAGTAGGTAAGTGATAACAAAAGAAATAATTTTTGAGGTGACATGCACCTACACAATCTTGATCATATATGTAAGCATTGGTGAGCTGGGATCAATAGAACTTATAACATGGGCATGAAGATATAATCATGACAATAAGAACTTAGCAACCATGTTGTAAACACGAAAATGAACACAAATAAAAGATCATGAAAATGAAACAATGAAAGTCAAACGTGTGTTCAAATCATAAGGAAAAACATACAAATGGTTTTCAGCTTGTCCTTCAAAGAGAGCAAAACATAAATGCATAGGACACCTCAAAGTTTAAGAGGGCGACTAGATACAAATAATTTGAGAACAAGTGAAACCAATCATCATGAATCAATTAATGAACTTTGGGACAATGCATATCACACTAAGAATGACAACTATGCTCTCTTAATGGTGCATAAAGAAAGAAGGTGGTGACTCAACATAAAAGTAAAAGAAAGGCCCTTCGCAGAGGGAAGCAGTGATTAAGCATGTGCTAGAGCTTTTCATTTTGTAAAACAGAGATAAAAATTGGTTTTGAGAGGTGGTTGTCTTTGTCAATGACTGGCAATGGGGTTATTACTATCTTCCATACAAAAATGAAGCAAGTTTTTGAGAGAGAGATTGGCACTTTGGTGCTCTTTTTATAAAACTTGGCACTCCTCCCCACCTTTTTCCTTTCACAAACCATGGCTAACCGATTCCATCGGGTGCCCACCAACATTCACAAACCATGGAGGAGTGCCTTTTTTCTATTTTTTTTATTTTTTATTTTTTGGAATAGCAATATGGAAGATAGCAAATCCGACCACTACGTCCCCATGAGCTGAAAACAGTGTCACAAAACGAGAAGTGTTTTGAAGGTTTTTGAAAGGTAGCACATGAAAATTTTACTTTGGAATGGCTTACAAATACCATGCATAGGAGTTTATAGTGGACACTTTGGAAAACTTGGTTTTTAGGAGTTGGATGCACGAGTAGAGCTCATACTCAGTACAAGGTGAGGGCTAGCAAAAGACTGGGAGTGACCAACTAAGAGAGCAATAATGGCCATAATCATGCAAAGCGACAAAGCGACATTAAAAGAAGCATAAGATGGCATCAAAAGTCAAAAACTAAATGATCATGAAGGCTATTGGCAACTTTGTAAGAGTCTAACATGTGTGAGCATGCGCCAAGTCAACCCAAATAAAGCATCAAGGAGAAAACCAAAATAATGCTTCCATACAATAAAAACAACGCATGATTTTTTCAAAGGCTCATTAAGCAATCTCAATTATTTGAGACAAGTTATGCTACAGAAAAACCACTAAGCATGCTATCAAAAAGACATCAAGCATGACATGAAAAAGCCTAAGCCGCAGTCTACACAAGCTCCTTCTTGTACCACTATTTTGCACAAAGCTTTTTCTCTTTTCCAGTACCATTTGAAATTTTTAAAGATACCTCTTTTGATGAAAACCAATAAAGATCAGAGGCAAAAATATACCTTGATGAAAGGATATGACAAGGTCTGAACACAAATCAAGGTGAAAACAAAAACCGAAAGCAGTAGCAGAAAAAGAAGAACACTCGGTGAACGATAAGAGTGAAAAACAGAGTGTTCTTGGCAAATGAAAAACGGAGTTCATCTCCCTCCATAAGAAACATGATGTGATCCAAACATTTATTGCAGCAAACTAAACTAAACTAATACAAAAACAACTGACGCTCCAAGAAAAACACATAGTGCATGAAGCAATAAAAATATAGTGTCTTGAAAGGTGACCTGATTTTTGCCGATGAAGAAGGGGTGCCTCGGGGGCATCCCCAAGCTTTGACGCTTGTACTTCTTGGATGTTTATTGGGGTGATGCATGGGCATCCCCAAGCTTGAGCTTTTGTCCATTCTTCATCTCATCTCATCATTCTCCAATCCCTACACTTGAAAACTTCCTTCATACAAAACTAAACACAAATCTATTAGCAACATTAGTGTAAGCATAACATAGAATCAACCCTTTTTGCTTCAGGTTTCAACCCAAAACCACCACATATATAGCATATACTACTGTAGCAACTTCCCCAAAAGTTCCATGATAAAAAGAACTCAAAAGAAAGCGATAAAGTGGCAAACACAAATATTGGCAGAAATCTATCAAAACTGAACAGCTGACAAAGGTCGAATTTTTTAGGGATTTTCTGTTGCCCAAATCAAAAAGTGTTCAACTAACGAAAGTTTGGATATAACCTGGGGCATATGCACAAGAAATCGCAGGTCCAAAAAATATACAGAGAATTTTCACGAATTTTTACGGTGCAGCACCGAAAACAGTTTCAGGACAGCAACATCCCCAAATCTTACCTCACTCAAATTAGAGGCTTCTCTTGGCACAACAACGAAATAAAAAGGATAAGGAGTGGTTATTACAGTAGTAATAACTTCCAAGACTCAAATAAAAGAAAAAGTACTGAAAATAAACAATGGGTTATCTCCCAAGAGTGCTTTTCTTTAACGCCTTTGAGCTAGGCGCAGTAATTTGCAAAGATGCTCATGTGGGCACCATATAAGAGCTTGAGGCAAAGGCGCCATATAGGAACTTAAAGCAATAGAGAGCATCAAAAAGCAAATGTGAAAGACATTTATATCTGAACCACTTCCTATGCATAGGAATCTTGTAAGAAAATAAATCAACGAGGCACATAGTAGCAAGCATGGATAGATAAAACAAGTGCCACTGCAAGATTTGCAACATAAAGAGGGGAAACTTAATATTGTTGAGATCCATCAAACCATGTTTCCCTCTCTCATAATAACTTTCAGTAGCATCATGAATAGAATTAACAATATAACTATCACATAAAACATCCCTATCATGAGCCACATGCATAAAAGAATTAATACTCACCACAGGAACAATAGTAGTAGGAGCAGATTCAACAGAATAATCATTCTCATCACCATAATCATCATAAATAGGAGGCATATTGTAATCATAACTAATTTTATCCTCAATAGTAGGTGAACTGTTATACTCATCATCACAAGCTAGAGAACTACTATGTCGCAAAGCATACTCATCAAACATATCATCATAAGAAAGAACATCACATATGGGAGATAAAATATCATCAGAGCAAACTTTCTCCACTAAAGCTGGGGAAGTAAAAATATCATGCTTAACAAAACCAGCTTCCCCAAGTTTAGACTTTTCTATAGCATTAGCAATAACGGTGTTCAAAGCATTCATACTAACAACACTATTAGCATGCAAATTAAGCTCCAAAGGTTTTTCAATTTTCTCTTCAAACACTTCATATCTAAACTCAGGAAAAAGACTAGAGAACTATTTATTTTCCATTAAGCCTAACTAGTGAAAATAAAAACAAGAAACAAAAAGATGTAATTGCAGAATCTAAAGGAAATAACTCCGAGTACTCACACAGGAGGATGCGAGTACCTTTTACCTTACCACCCCGGCAACGGCGCCAGAAAAGAGCTTGATGTCTATGCACTTCTATTCTTGTAGACACTTGTTGGGCCTCCAAGTGCAGAGGTTTGTAGAACAACAGCAAGTTTCCCTTAAGTGGATCACCCAAGGTTTATCGAACTCAGGGAGGTTAGAGGTCAAAGCTATCCCTCTCAAGCAACCCTGCAATTACGATACAGAAAGTCTCTTGTGTCCCCAACACACCCAATACACATGTCAGATGTATAGGTGCACTAGTTCGGCGAAGAGATAGTGAAATACAAGTGGTATATATGATTATAAGTAGCAAACATGATGTGAAGTAAATATCGCTGCGAGCAAACAAGTAACAAAATAGCAAGTAAACGGTGTGCAATGCTTGGAAATAAGGCCTAGGGATCATACTTTCACTAGTGGACACACTCCCAACAATATAACATGAATGAACAAGTAACTTCTCTTGCTAAGGTACTCTGAATTACTCTCCTATTGAATAACACTAATCATTGTGTAGTGGCTACAAAAGCACCCCTTAAAGTTCATCAAGTACTTGACAAACACCACTCATAGAGATACCCAAATCAGATCACAACTCAAGATAGAAATCATTGCAACATAAACCAAGTACTAACATGGTGCACACACTCTCACCTTTACACCATGAAAGGAGGAATAGATCACTCAAACTATCATAGCAATAATTATTCTCATAATCCACAAGAGATCACAATCATAGCCTAAATCAAGTACCACCATGATGCACGCACTGTCACTGTTACATCATAGCAGGAGGAATAGATTACTTTAATAACATCACTAGAGTACACAAAATATCTGAATAATAACATGTACTTGTTCAACATGATACAAAGCTCACGATCACATAAAGATCACATCATGGGAGAGAGAGGTGAACCACATAGCTACCGGTAGAGCCCTCAGCCCCGGGGATGAACTACTCCCTCCTCATCATAGGAGACAGCAAGGTTGATGGAGATGGCAGTGCGGTCAATGGAGACGGCGGAGACGGTGATGGAGACCGATGGAGATGGCTCCGGGGGCACTTCCCCATCCCGGCAGGGTGCCGGAACAGAGACTTCTGTCCCCCGAAATTCGTCGGCGGTGGCGGCGGAGCTACGGAACTACTTCTGGAAAATTGCCGAATCACCTAGGGTTTTTAGTCCTGAGGCTTTATATAGGCGAAAGGGCATCGCGATAGGGCAGCCAGGGGCTCCTCACACATGGGTGGCGCGGCCAGGGCCTGGGCCGCGCCACCCTAGTGTGAGGGCAGGCCCTGGCCCCTCTCCGGCTCTCTTTCGGATGTATGGGTACTCCCGGGTAAAATAAGACTTCAGGAACTTGTTTTGTCCAATTCCGAGAATATTTCCTGTGTATCACTTCTGAAACACAAAAACAGCAGAAAACAGGAAACTGGCACTGTGGCGCTTGTTAATAGGTTAGTTCCGGAAAATGCATAAAAGTGCCACTAAGTGTAACGAAACAATAGGCAAATGGTGTAAAAACAAGCATGGAGCATCAAAAATTATAGATACGTTTGAGATGTATCAGTAGCTGTACCTTACAATGACCTGGAAGCCATGGTGGATGCTGCCATCATGGTGGAAGACAAGAATAAAGCTGCCCGTGAGAGCCGCAAAAGAAGGTTGATGAGTCAGGGAGGACCAAGCAATCAAAGGTCCCGCAGCATGCCCCCATCTAGGTCTGCACCACCCCCTTAGAGGTTCGCTCTCAAACTCCCAGGCCCAATAACCCTAACCGCCAGTGCTCCAGCAACCGTCCTGCAAGCGAAAACTTCTCTGGAGGCAACCGCAACACTTTCAACCCCGCCAACCGTAGCCAAGGAAGTGGCTGCTACACTTGTGGCCAGCTTGGGCACTTCTCTAAGGAGTGTCCCCTGAAAAAGCCATCCGTGCCGAGCCTCAGCGCGCCAAGACCCAATCAAGGTCAAGGCCATGGACCCCCTGGAAGGAACCCAAAGACTCAAGCCAATGTTGCTCGAGGCTGCCTCAACCATGTCACTGCTGAAGAAGCTACTGAAGCACCCGACATTGTTCTGGGTACGTTTCTCGTCAACTCCACCCCTGCCAGAGTGCTGTTTGATTCGGGTGCATCTCATTCTTTCATGACAGAGAACTTTGTTGAAAAAGGGAAGTTAGAACCAACCATGATGCCTAGAGCTATTCTAGTTCAGTTCCCCGGGTCAGTCATGAAAACTAAGAGAAATTGCATAGATGTCCCGGTAGATATCCATGAGGTGTCATTCAAAGCCAACCGAATCATTTTAGGCACAAAGGGTTTGGATGTGGTACTTGGGATGGACTGGATGTCCAAGTACCAGGGTCATATAGATTGCGCACGAAAAGCTATAACCATGACCAGCAGTGTTGGAGTTCAGATTGAGCAAATCGCAACCACGCCATCCCGCAAAGCTTACTATAAGAAGTCTATCACTGGGCCGACTCTTGACCAAGTTTCGGTGGTATGCGAGTACCCCGACGTCTTCCCTGAGGAGCTGCCAGGTATGCCCCCTGACTGGGATATCAAGTTCATAATTGATTTGATTCCCGAAACAGCTCCCATTGCTCAAAGACCTTATTGTATGAACCCCCAAGAACTCGAGGAGTTAAAGAAGCAACTTGCCGATATGCTCAGCAAAGGCCTTATCCATCACAGTGCTTCACCTTGGAGATTGCCTGTTCTCTTTGTGGACAAGCAAGATGGTACCATACGACTGTGTGTGGATTACCGTAAACTCAATGAGGTGACCATCAAAAAGAAATACCCACTCCCAAAGATTAAAGACCTATTTGATCAGCTGAATGGAGCCAAGGTGTTCTCCAAGATTGATCTCCACACAGGATATCATCAGCTGAAGATCCGAGAGTCTGACATTCCCAAGACCGCCTTCACCACTCGCTACGGCCTATTCGAGTACTCCGTCATGTCCTTTGGCCTAACCAATGCCCCTGCCTATTTCATGAATCTCATGAATAAGGTATTCATGAAGTTCCTGGACAAATTTGTGGTGGTCTTCATCGACAACATTTTGGTCTATTCCAAGACCGAGGAAGAGCACGCAGAGCATCTGCGGCTAGTATTGGGAACCTTGCGCGAACACCAACTTTACGCCAAATTCAGCAAGTGTGAGTTTTGGCTGAAGGAAGTTAAATTTCTAGGCCATGTTATCTCAGAAGGTGGACTATCCGTAGACCCCTCCAAAATTACCTCTATCATGGAAAGAAAGGCCCCAACCAACCCCACCGAAGTCCGAGCATTTCTTGGGCTAGCCGGGTATTATCGGAAGTTTGTAGAAGGATTCTCTAGCATCGCTCGCCCGTTGACTCAGCTCCTCAAGAAAGAAAAGAAGTTCGAGTGGACTAAGAAGTGCGAGCAGAGTTTCCAAGAGCTTAAGAAGAGGCTAGTGTCCGCTCCTATCCTAACCATGCCCGATATTACCAAGAGCTTCGATGTCTATTGTGATGCATCCAAGCTTGGGCTTGGAAGTGTCTTGATGCAAGACGGCAAGGTTATCACTTACCTATCCCGTCAACTTTGCCCTCATGAGTTGAACTATCCCACCCATGACCTTGAGCTTACCGCTGTTGTCCATGCCTTAAAACATGGCGGCACTATCTTATGGGGAACCGATGTGAGATCTACACCGACCATAAAAGCCTGAAGTATATTTTCTCTCAAAAGGAGTTAAACATGAAATAGAGGAGATGGATTGAGCTCATCAAGGACTATGACCTAGGCATTCATTACCATCCAAGTAAAGTGAATGTGGTCGCCGATGCCCCCAGCCGAGAGCCTTGTTCTCTAAATGCCTCACTGAAGACCAGCCAACCAACCCTATGTGAGGAGTTTGAGAAGTTTGGACTTGAGCTGGTAAGCCACAGTTTCCTAGCAAACCTTGAAGTCCGATCCACTCTCTTCGACCAAATCAAAGGAGCTCAGAAGGGTCATGAGAGTACTGAAGGAATTAAACGTAGAATGGGACGAGAGGAAGTGCATGGGTTTTCAATTGACCAGGAAGGTGTGCTATGGTATAATGGCCGCCTGTGCATCCCTAACATTGAGGAGTTGAAGCAGCTTATTCTGAAGGAAGCCCACGACACCCCGTATTCAATCCATCCTGGGGGCACCAAAATGTACCAAGATTTGAAGGAACAATTTTGGTGGCACGGTATGAAAAGGGAAATAGCCTTCTACATCGCCCGGTGTGATGTTTGCTAGCATGTCAAAGCCGAGCACCAAAGACCCACAGGATTGTTGCAACCCTTGAAGGTACCATTATGGAAGTGGGAGGAAGTCGGAATGGACTTTATTACTGGGCTACCAACATCAAGTCGGGGACATGACTCTATATGGGTTATTGTGGACCGTCTCACCAAGGTTGCCCACTTTATTCCAGTCAAGACCACTGACCATGGGAACCGTCTGGCAGAATTGTACCTCTCACGCATAGTCAGCCTTCATGGCGTTCCAAAGACCATAGTCTCAGACCGAGGCCCTCAGTTCATCTCATGATTTTGGGCGAAACTCCAGGAAGCCTTAGGCACCAAGCTATCCTTTAGCACAGCCTATCACCCGCAAACTGGAGGTCAAACAGAGCGAGTAAATCAAATCCTTGAGGACATGCTACAAGCCTATGTTCTATCTTATAGAACCAAGTGGGAAGACTGCGTGCCATTCACCGAGTTTTCCTACAACAATAGCTACCAAGCTAGTTTGCAAATTGCCCCCTTTGAAGCCCTCTATGGACGCAAGTTCCGTACCCCGCTCAATTGGTCAGAAACTAGGGAGAGCCAGATCTTTGGCCCCGACATCATTAAAGAGGCCAAAGAGCAAGTGCAGCTCATTCAAAACCACCTAAAAGCAGCCCAATCTAGGAAGAAGAGTTATGCCGACTCTAAGAGAAGACCTATTACTTTCAACGTGGGAGACTTTGTCTACCTTCGAGTGACACCACTCAAGGGTATGCAACGCTTCCATGTTAAGGGTAAACTCGCACCCCGCTACATTGGCCCATTCAAGATCCTAGAACACCGTGGGGAGATGTCCTACAAACTGGAGCTGCCCGCAGAGCTATCTGAGTTCCATGATGTCTTTCATGTCTCGCAACTCTAAAAATGCCTACAAGTCCCCAACAAGCCCGAGACCTTCAAGGAGATCGACCACTACTCCATTGACCTAAACCATGACCTCACCTATCGGGAGAGACCAATCCGCATCCTTGAAGAAGATGTCCGCCTTACCCGTAGACGCAAGATCAAGATGTACAAGGTCCAGTGGAGTAACCATACCAAAGATGAGGCCACTTGGGAATGTGAGGACTATCTCCAACAAGAATTTCCCGAACTACTTTGTGCCCTGCTACTGAATCTCGGGATGAGATTCTTTTTAAGGGGGGAAGGTTTGTAACACCTCACTTTTTATAGGCCATATTGAGAACTTGGTTAAGTTCACTATTTTGGGGTAAATTAAAAACTTTGCCTTGTTGTGATCTGGAATTCTAGCTTGTATGATTTCATGCAATTACTTGTGCATTTGTGTGTGTGTTTTGGCATGAATGAATCTTAGCACTTCTAACTCATGAGCATTAGGAACCTGAAACTTGTGCTATGATTTTATGCAGGCATTTTTGAACCAAGTGCTGGTTTCTATGAAACAAAAATCCTAGCTCACTTCCCTTGCTTGATCACACCACTCACCTATTTCTTTATTTTTATTTTTGCACCTTTAATTCAAAATAGGGACCTCACCAAAACCTCACTCCTACTTCTTTAAAAATTCTGAAAAGTTGGTAGAATGATTTCTACCACTTGTAGGTCACATCTTAGCAAAACACCACCACCACTTGGATCTAATTTTGAATTTTTCGAAATTCAAATAAATTTCGGCCAAAGGATACTTTTCTTCTTCTTCTCTTATTTCTTCTTCCTTTTCTTTGCAAATCACCCAAGGTGACAAACCCTGGCTGACCACGACCCCTCTCCCTCTGCCCCCTCTTCACAAACCCAGCTCTTAGCCCTTGTCCTTTTGCTCTTGGACACAAAAAAGGAGGGAGACCCGAGGTGATCTAGGGTAGATCCTCTTTCCCTCTTTATTTTCTCTCTCCACCATCACTCACTCCCAACTAGTGATCAGCACACCCACTCCAGCACCACTCGACCCTACCCTGTAGAGAGAAACCATGCTCACATCACCCTGCCCTCTGTCCCTCTCTCGCTGGCATGACCAGGGCACACGCTCATGTCCTGAAGCTTCGGGGAGAAGCCATCGACCACCACGGTGCCATCAGGCCCCACTCAACATTGTCCAGCTCAACCAATCGGCCTCTGCCACCCAAACTGGTCATAGGTCTCGCCCTGGCCTCGCTCTGCTCGCGCTAGGCAATGCCAGGGGACATCGAGAGCGGCATATGCATTCCCGCACGCCCACTCGACCGTTCGCCTCGCTCCACACGTGATCATGCATGGCATCATGCACACTTTGCAATGCCACCACTACCTCGTGCCCTAGCCGACCCAGCTCGCCATGCCACACACCCTTTTCCCCAGTACCACTCTGAAACCGATCGTGCCCTGGCCAAACTGGTGCACCCCCGACGCGGCCAACCCTAGCGCTGCACTCAGCTCACAAAGCCGCTCCAGAAATGCTGCCCCTCTCACCCAACCATGACCGATGAGGTGCACCCTGCACCGAGACCACCCCGACCATCAAAAACCCAACACTCCCTCTGGAGCTCTCCCCTGCCGCTCATTTTCTTCCCCACCACCTCACCTCTCACTATAGAACCATGCCGATGAACCCCATCCTTTCCCCGAGCTGCGGAGCTCGAGGAATGTCGCTAGAGCAGGGGTAGACAGCAAAGATCTCGGTCGACATCGGCCATCTCCCTCCGCTCTCTCTTTTGCACCTTTCTCTTCCTCTGCTAGATCTGAATCTCACCCTGCACTCCATTCTCTCTCTGGCAGTGCATGTATGTCGCCATCTCCAATGGAACCCGAGGACCATCGCCGATGAGCATGGCCACACACCACCTCGAGCCCTTCTTCCTACAAGCTTCAGATGCGGAGGAGATTTTAGAGAGACCGCCGCCATCCTGCAGCAACCCCAACCACCCTCGACACCCCTCGGTGAGCCTCGCCTCAATCTCAGAGTAGCTAGGGCTAGGGTTTCTCCCAGCTCTGACATGAGGGAGATGACGACCCTCTGTCGTCGATCTCCGATCTAATCAAACAGACCGCATGGTCTGGCACCGGTTCGATATCCCATGTCACTGATCGCCAGGGTCCACTCGTCAGCGGTTTGAAACCCGCCCCTCTCCTACGTGCTAGCATTGGACCGGGCCGGCCCAGCTCAGATCTGGCCGAGCCCCTCAGATCTGGCCTGTTACATTTTTCTTGAAACCCTGCTATGTTTTTGTTCGGATCTGTTAGCTTAGAAAATTCATAGAAAATTCTATGAATGTCCAAACTTGATGATTCAAATTTCCGTATGAATCTTACAGTATTATCTAGCTTGGAAATGATTGATTCCAATTTTTGAAGATGCCCTGTTGTTGTGTTAAGCTGTAGGAACTGGATTTACTATTTTAGGAGTATTATCTTTCCTGCAGTAATTACTTTAGTGATATTTAAGATATGTTTTTTTATTTATTGTGCTTAGTAGATTTGTTAGTTTTAAGTAATTCCACCTCTGGTGTGTTGTACATTGCAGTAGCTTTCCAAAATGGTCTCTGGTAGAATTTTTGGATCTATAGAAAGTTTTATGGAATTAAAATGCTTTTCTAGTGTTAAGTGAGACTAGGAAATTCATAGTAATTCAACCAATTGCCCTTTTTACTTATTTCCAACTGTGTTGGTTCTGTAATCTTGTTTTACCTAAGTGTGTGCTGATTGCCTTGTCTTGATGCATATTGATGCCTGCAAGTTGTTTGTTTGAGAATAGGGCTTATTTGTAAATAGGAATTGTGTAACATCCCAAGATTTTATCAAATTTTGGGGGAATTTTTTTTGCTTTTGCTTTGTATGCATTGATTGGAAATTCACAAGGATTTAAAAAAATTTGAGTCTATTTGAAGGCTTTATTAGAAAACTATTTTAAACTTTCTATTATTTTCTTGAAGAACTTCTTTGAGAAAGATCAAGTATCAAAATACTATTTTCTATTCTTTATTCAAATCTTATGCAAGCATCCTTGCATGGAAATTTATAAGTCTTGCATCATTAGAAATGTGTTTTAAAATGAGTTTCAAAATATTATTTTTATAAAGTATTTTCCCTAATTTCAAAGAATTATTTTGGAAACCCTAAACTATATTTTGCATTATGCAAGTGAAGTTCTTTGGCTAAGATTCATAAAGCATTATGGAAAATCATGTTCTATTCTGAAAACTTGTCTCTTACTATTTTGTATTGTTTATTTGAATTTTAGAAAAGATTAGAAATTGGTTTGATTTAATTCTGAATCAAAATGCAAAAGTTATAAAGAAAAGGAGAAAACAAAAAAAGAATAAAAAGAAAGAAGAAAAAAAAGAGAGAGAAAGAAACGGGCTCGGGGCAACCTTCTGGCCCAACTCCGGATCAGGCCCGTGGCCCAGGAAGATGCCGAACCGGTATTCCCCTCTCTCTCTCACTAGGAACCCGACCCCACCTATCGGCTCCATCATCTCCAACCCCTCCCTCTCTCACGCCCGAAACCGCCGGCCTTTACTGCTCTCGCCCCGCTCACTCCAGTAACGCCTCTGCCGTTTAAACCCTTCCCAATCATGCCCTCCTCTTCCCCTCAGACTCCTCTCTAGTTCCCTCCTTTCTCTCTCGAAAACCGTCGCCAGGAGGCAGAGAATTTCTCACCGGAAGTCCTCTACTGCAGCCGCTCCTTTTCGCCAATTCCGGCCATCTCGAGGCAAGCCGCTGCCCTTTTCTGGTACCCCTCTTCCCCCTCTTACTGGTGCACATCACTATGACCCTCTCCTGGTCTTCTTTCGTAACCAGGACATCATGAACAAGCACGCTGGGATCTTGCCGACGCATGGAGCCTCTCCAGCCGCACCTCACCGCCGTTCCTGGAAGAGATCGAGGCCTCTGACCATGCCTTCGACTTCGCCTGACCGAGATGCACCCCGTAGTCCTTTTTCCCAGTCGCCAAAAGCCATGGAAGCGCCCACGCCGTTGACAGTAGCGCCGCCGGAGACTCGCCGTCGACAGCCCTCCCGGTGAGCTCCTCTCCATCTCTCCTGGACCTTTGGATCTTGAATCCAACATCCCTTAAAGATTCATTTACCGAAGGGGTATGACGCCATCTGGTTCGTCCAATCAACATAAGATCTAACGGCCTCAATTCATGATCCAAATGAACCGGTACTGGCAAATCAGAAGCTACCACGCGTCGGTCTCCGAATCAAACAGAAATCAAAATAGAATTTCGAATCTGATTTTGATCCAAATATTGTGAAATTCATATCTAATGTTCTATAAGTACAAAAATTGCAAATAATATACCGTTGGAATCCTTGAGACTTGTAGAATCTAGTAGAACAATAATAATTCATATTTTATGGGTTCAATTTGAAACTATTTTCAAATTGGAATCAAACCTTCTGCTAACTTAGTTAATTCATATCTTTTGTTCTGTTGATCCAAAAATTACAAATTTGTAGTCTTTGGAATCCTCTCAACATGCAGAACATCATAGGAACAAGAAATTCCAAAGTTGATATGTGCACACACTTTGTGCATTCAAATTTGTCCAAATCACTATTTTGGTGATAATCCAAATTCTATAACTTGTTTTAGGATGAATCCATTTGCAGTAGCTTTGTATTACTGCAAGCTACCCAGTAGCATCACTCCCATAATTTTCTTGAGCCACATCACAATTATTCAAATTCTAATATGAGAATTTGAGTATTCCTATATAGATTAATTCTATTTCTATTTCAATCAGTGACTCCTTCTACTTTAGAAAACCATATGATCATACCTAGCTATCAAATATCATCTTGAGATCACTTTGATCCAATGTCATATCCATCTAAGTACATCATGTCTATTTCACACCTATTCAAATTTCAATTGAGTTATTTGAGTAAAGTGAGAGATATCTTAATCATCAGTTCTACTCTTGGTGTTGAGGTATTGCTTCAATTCTACTACCATAGCAAATCTTATAATCATACCTAGTCGTCAATGTTATCTTAACAACATCTTGATCAAGATCATATCTACTTAAACCTATCTTGTATAGTACCCACTTATTCAAATTACAAATATGTCATTTGAGTAAAGTGTGATACATCTCAATCATAGATTCTATTCTTGCTATCTTTGTGGTGTTGATCTAATCAACATTATAGCACCTATCCAATACTCCATGTACCCAATAGAAACCTTAAACCATAATCTCAAATGTTATCTACCCTACTCAATCCTCTGCCCACTTGATCCTGATTTCTTGTCTAGAGCTATTTGATTAACAAATGAGTTAATTGAGTAACTCGATGATTCATGAACCCTAGCCTAAGCTTAAGTGTAATATATACTATTTAAGAATAATTGTTGTCACACTTATTCAATAGTATTGCTATTGCACTACTTTGTCTCTTATGTGATTTACCCACATGAGATATTCCAAGATTCAATATGCTTTGATAAAGCATAAAGATCTCACTCATTTTATTTTGTCTAATTCATATATATATTCAAAATGCAATTGTGCTACTTGAGTAGAAATATGAATTCATCTCAAACCTAGATTTTGTTAATGTGGTGTTGTTATAACCCATACCGTAGTATGTGTTATACACCATGTTGATCAATGAACCATTTGAGCCATGTCCTCAAATATCAATTATTCATACCAAATCCAATGCCTACTTAACCTTGTCTCTATGTATTGAACTATTCAATTTACAAATGAGTTGATTGAGTAACTCAATACTTCATGAATCTTTACCCAATGTCTAAGTGCTATGCACACTATTTAAGAGTAATTGTTGTCACATTTACTCAATAGTATGGTTGTGCACTATTTGACACTCGTGTGATGTAGTTTGCATGAGATATTCCAAGTATCATTTATGCTTGATAAAGCATAAAAACTCCATCAATTATATTATGCCTAATCCAATTCTCTCTCAAATCATATTGATCTTCCCTAGCTAAGCTCTCAAATTCATATCTCACAAATCATGATCCTTTACCATATCTTTCTTGTCATAACATCTCAATAAAACTAAATTGTTGAACAAACACTTTTCAATTGTTTGAATAGTTTACTTGTGTTTGAATGATATGTTTATGGTATGCTATTTCTTGTGCTATAGTTTTTGTGAAGAGCTACGTGCTTAGTTGAGAGAAGTGAAACATCGTGAACTCCAAAAGGCAAGTGACACACATGTCCCTTTACGCATTTTACTTATGCATTAGTATATTCACTTCTTGTAGTATGCATGATAGGTGAATTGATCAACTGTTTTATCAAATGCTTAGATCCTAGTAGTGTGTAGCAATCCCTCAAACCCCACCTGTTAGGATGCTAAATACTTTGAAAAATATTGATGCCGTGCTTTAATCACTTGTTAAAAGTGTTTTGTGAACAAAATTAAGAACTTTAACTAAAATGAAACACCTGGGTGGATTGGTTTGATGATAGAGGCGATGTTGAGTGGCGACCTGGGGCTACACCTTGTGTAGTTGCTGCCTAGGCATTCACTTGTGGTTTGCCACCCAGGAACAAAGAGATGGCTATGTCTTCCATGCTTAGTGTACTTTTAGTGTAGCCTTATGACATTATGGGCTCTGTCTTGACTGATTAGATGTGGGAGTGCAACTTGTCGGCAAGAAGTGGTGGTAGTTGAATTGTAGGTTGGGAACGGAGCTTGCCAAGTTAGTTGCCCTCTCCTTCTAAAAGGTCTCATTTCATTTTATGTATGGGCATAAAATGAATCGTAAGGTGAAAGTGCACAACCCTTGCAAGGTGTTTAAACTAATCGATTAGCCGTGTCCTCAGTTATGGACAATTGAGTCTCTAGACTTGGAATGTACGAAAGAATCTCATCACCGTTTCTGAATAAATTAAAATTTGTCTAGAAACATTTAGGAAAGGGGCACCTCAGAGCTACATGACTCGAGAAGGATGTAGTGAACTCTGAGGGCTATCCTGAATTTATCGAATGACACCTCAGAGCTACATGCCTCAAGTATGTAGTGAACTCTGAGGGCTATTCTGATATTATTGAGTGGCACTCCAGAGCTACATACCTTTCAAGTATGTAGTGGACTTTGGGGGTTATCTTGACCTTTAAAAATCTTGAATGTTTAATAAAAGGTTTAAAAAGGATTTTAGGATAAAATTGGCTTTATGCAAGTCAGCCTATGAGATCCACCAGCCAAATGTCATGTAGTATAGTCTTTCCACAAAATGCCACCAAATATGTGTCATTTGCCAGTACATCATTGTACTGACCCCTCTGGGGCTGCATATTCAAACATGCAGGTTTTATTTCGAGTAAGGAACCAGAAGTAGGATCTCGAGACTACATTCCAACATGTCTGCCTGTGGCACGTGATGAAGAATGGAGGCTCACTACAACTATGCTTTATGCTGTGTACTCATAAGGTTGAAGACCTATGTAACTAGATTTACATTGTAATATTGATGCTATTGCAATGATTACTTATTTTGTACTGTGGTGCTATCTACTAATCCAGGGAATGGCACAGATACACAGGAGTTCTGCCTTTAGCAAAAGGCAGGGCGTTACAAATTGCCTTGCTATTATTAGGGTAAGGTTTTCTTTGTAGAAAATGTTATTGGTTCAGATATCTGAAACATGTTTGTTTCTGATACTCAATGCTTGAGTTGTGTGTTGCTTGCATTGGGTGTGAATCATGTATGCATGTGTGCTTATTGTTTGTTGTTGCTTTTCTCGGCGATAGAATCGAATGACGAGTGTGTGGAGGAGGGGGAGATCTTTGAGTACCAAGAGGAAGGAGATCAGGGACAAGCCACTCAAGGCAAGCCATCTATTTGTTGCATATCTGAATCCTACTATTACATCTTGCATTGCTTTACTACAGTTTTTCTTACTATGCATTGTTTTCTATATTGCCATTGTTCTCTATATAGCAATAGTTGATGGCTTAGCTCCACAAATCGACTTGATATCATCCTTAGAGATGACACCTTTGTGACCTATTCCACACCCCTCTTATTAGAGACTTGATGGTTAGCATCAACGTCTTTGGGAAAATTACTAGTGGAGCTAAAAACTCTAGGATTGGGAACACTCTCCGGGAAGATTTAAAAAATGTTTTCAAAAACCTTGGAGTAGTCACTACTCCACTGAAGTGTTTTCAAATGGTTTTATAAACCTGGAGTTGGACATGGAAGATGAAGGAGATGGTGGATTTCTAAAAAATGGCATTGTATATAAGTGTTCGCCAAACCAATTACTCCCGTGCAACCACATTACCCCGGTATGGGACGGGGCTTAGTTTGAAGTTTATTTGCTTTAGTGCGGGGAGCCTCATACTATATAAGGGTTTGTAGGACCCTGGAATCTGGGTTGCCGCTAGTTTGTGGGCAATAGTAAATCAGGATCCTTCGGGATTTATCTGGCCGGAAGACACTTGGGTTCTCCCGCGTGGCTCCGGAGTTACACTCTGAAGGAGGTACTGCTGGGATGTGCCAGGGAGGTAAACTCCACAGGGTAGGCACCCGTACTAAGGTAGATAGATGGAGGGCTTTGATCAATTATCTGAACCTCGCATACTGGCGTATGACAGTCCGTGGTGGTATCCCGGCGGATTTATGGGATGGTGTGGGTAAAGTGTACAACCTCTGCAGAGTCAAATCTATTCGAATAGCCGAGTCCTCAGTCATGGACGGTTGGAATGGCCATGATTAACCTGTGTCAAGTTTTGGTTTTACAAAAATGTTTTCAGAAAACTGGAGATTGTGCCAGACAGAGTACTCGGAGGGTACTGCCGTGGCACGGGAATGGTCCGGAGTACTCAGAGGGTACTGCCGGGGAGTTGGAGGTTGGTCATGTGGGATTGACCAGGGTTGCCTAAGGGCAAGAATAAAGGAGTTTCCCCCTTTCCTGGAGCTTTTACCAAAATAGCTTTAACCAAAGTCTTCTTTAATAAGGATATAGAGATGTCATATGACATGCTATATTGCCAAGAGAATCTTGTTAGTATAGGATGAGACTAGACTAGAGCCTATCCTTGTTTCAGCCACAACTACATGTCAACTTACTCTCTCTTAGATGGTTTGTGAGTACAATTCAAAATGTACTCACGGCTTTGTCCCTGGCTATTAACTTGGCCAGACTATGACGATGACTACGAGGAGGACGAAGGAGGTTACGACGACGCTGGTGCGAATTAGGATCGTTTCCCGGTCAGTCACCTGTAGGATAGTAGGCCTGACCTGGGTCAGCTACGCTGCATGTATCCTGCTACAATTTGCTAAGTATTAGCATGTCAGTTGAACATGCCCTGCGAGGCATTTAAATTCGGCCAAGTGGCCTTATGTAAGACTTTATGAAATTCATTATGTAATGGATGATGTACTCTGTAATGCCAACTCTGTTATGTGGATTCACGATGATCTTCCTGGGATCATGAATTGTATGCATAACGGGAATCCCGGGTGGTAAGCTAGGGTCCCCACACATAACATTGAGGCTAAAAGATGCAAAGTAGATAGTGATAATCCAACTTATTTGTGGCACTGCCATCTAGGTCATATTAGCGTAAAACGCATGAAGAAACTCCATTCTGATGGACTTTTGGAGTCTCTTGATTTTGAATCATTTGACACATGCGAGTCATGCCTCATGGGCAAGATGACCAAAACCCCGTTCTCCGGAATAATGGAGCGAGCAATGGACTTATTGGAAATCATACATACTGATGTGTGTGAACCAATTAGTATTTTGACGCGCGGTGGATATCGCTATTTTCTCACTTTTACTGATGACTTAAGTAGATATGGGTATATCTATTTAATGAAACATAAATCTAAAACATTTGAAAAGTTCAAAAAAATTTAGAACAAAGTGGAAAACCATCGTAACAGGAAAATTAAATTTCTATGATCCGATCGTGGAGGTGAGTATTTGAGTTATGATTTTCTCACTCATCTTAAAGCAAGCGGAATTGTTTCACAACTCACGCCACCTGAAACACCACAGCGCAATGGTGTGTCTGAATGCCAAAATCGAACTCTATTAGATATGGTGTGATCGATGATGTCTCTTACAGATTTGCCATTATCATTTTGGGGTTATGCATTAGAAACCGCTACATTCACTTTAAATAGGGCACTACCTAAATCCGTTGATACGACACCATATGAACTATGGTTTGGTGCTAAACCTAAGCTGTCGTTTCTTAAAGTTTGGAGATGCGAAGCTTACATCAAGAGGTTGATGTCGGACAAGCTCAAACCCAAAGTGGAGAAATGCGTCTTCATAGGATACCCTAAGGAAACGATTGGGTATACCTTCTACTACAGATCCGAAGGCAAAGTCTTTGTTGCTAAGAACGGATCCTTTCTTGAGAAGGAGTTTCTCTCAAAAGAAGTGAGTGGGAGGAAGGTAGAGCTAGACGAGGTTATTGAACCTTCTCTCGAGTTAGAGAGTGGTGCAGCACCAGAAGTTGTTCTAGGACCGCCTGCACCAACAAGAGAGGAAGCTAATGATGATGATCATGAAACTTTGAATGATGCTACTACTGAATTTCATAGGTCGACAAGGTTGCGTGCCACTCCTGAATGGTATGGCAACCCTGTCTTAACCGTCATGTTGTTAGACAACAATGAACCTGTGAACTATGAGGAAGCGATGATGAGCCCAGACTCTGGTAAATGGCCAGAGGCCATGAAATCCAAATTGGGATCCATGAGCGAAAACCAAGTATGGACTTTGGAGGACCCTCCTAGCGACCGTAAGGCTGTTGAGTGCAAATGGATTTTCAAGAAGAAAACAGACGCGGATGGTAATGTTACTGTCTATAAGGCTCAGCTTGTTGCAAAAGGTTTTTGGCAAGTTCAAGGTGTTGACTACCATGAGACCTCTCCCATAGCGATGTTTAAGTCCATTTGGATTTTATTAGCAATTGCTACGTTTCATGATTATGAAATTTGGCAAATGGATGTCAAGACTGCATTCCTCAATGGCAACATTGATGAAGAGTTGTATATGATGCAACCCGAAGGTTTTGTCGATTCTAAGGATGCTAATAAGGTGTGCAAATTTCAGCGTTACATTTATGGACTAAAGCAAGCATCTCGGAGTTGGAACCTTCATTTTGATCAAGTGATCAAGAGTTTTGGATTTGTTCCAAATAGCTACAAAGCTTGTGTCTACAAGAAAGTGAGTGCGAGCTCGGTGACATTTTTAGTACTATATGTGGATGACATATTGATTATTTGAAATGACATCGGTATGCTTAACGATGTGAAGAGTTATTTGAATAAATGTTTTTCAATGAAAGACCTAGGAGAAGTTGCTTATATATTAGGCATCAAAATCAATAGAGATAGACAAAGATGCCTAATAGGTTTACGCTAAAGTACATACCTGGAAAGTTCTTAAAAGGTTCAGAATGGATAAAGCAAAGAAAGGTTCATTGCCCATGTTGTCAGGTAAGATATTGAGCAAGGCTTAGTGTCCAGCTATGGTAAAAGAGAGAGATACTATGAGCAAAGTGCCATATGCCTCAGCCATAGGTTCTATCATGTATGCCATGCTATGTACTAGACCGGATGTGTCCAATGCTCTTAGTTTGCCGAGCAGATACCAAAGTGATCCAGGAGTGGAGCACTGGACAACCGTAAAGAACATCCTAAAGTATTTAAATAGGACTATGGAGGTGATAAGGAGCTCGTAATAAAAGGTTACACCGATGCTAGCTTTGACACCGATCTGGATGATTCTAAATCTCAAACAGGATACGTTTATATTTTGAATGGAGGAGCTATGAGCTCGAGAAGCTGCAAGCAAAGCTTGATCGCACATTCTACAACCGAAGCGGAGTACATGGCTGCTTCAGAAGCATCACGTGAAGGAGTTTGGATCAGAAACTTCATCGATGAACTTCGTGTGGTTCCAAGTGCATTGGACCCACTGGAGATATTATGCGACAACACTGGTGCCATAGCATTGGCTAAGGAACCAAGACATCATCCAAATACCAAGCACATCAACCACCAGTTTCATATAATTCGAGATTATATTGAAGATGGAGATCTGAAGATCTGCAAGGTACATACGGATCTGAATGTCGCAGATCCATTGACTAAACCTCTTCCACGAGCAAAACATGATCAACACCTTAATGCCATGGGTGTTAGATTGTTACCAGATGTAAACCAGATTATTGACTCTAGTGCAAGTGGGAGACTATTGGAATTATGCCCTAGAGGCAATAATAAAGATGTTATTATTATAATTCTTGTTCATGATAATATTTATATTCCATGCTCGAATTGTATTAAGCGGAAACTTTAATACTTTTGTGGTTTATGAACAACACCATGTCCCTAGTACGCCTCTATGGACTAGCTCATTGATTAATGATGGTTATGGTTTCCTAACCATAGACATGAGTTGTCAATTAATAATGAGATCATGTCATTAGGAGAATGATGTGATGGACAGACCCAAATAAAGCACAACAATTAGATCGTGTCATTGTGTTCATCTTTGTGAAGCTTTTTCCTATGTCAAGTATTGTAATCCTTAGACCATGAGATAATGCAACTCCCTAGTGCCAGAAGAGAACTTTGATGTCATCAAATATCATCCTATGAAAGGGTGATCATAAAGGTGTCTCTGAGGTAATCGGAAAGTACTTGTTGGGTTGTATGTATCAAGATGGAATTTGTCCCTCCCGAGTTGGAGAGATATACTTCGGGCCCACTTGGTAATCGATATCAACACCGCTTGCAAGCATGTGGTTAAGGAGTTAATTACAAAGTGATATCGGATTACGAAACGAGTAAAGTACTTGTTGTTAATGAGATTGAACTAGGTATGCCAACACCGACGATCGAATCTCGGGCGAGTAAAATATCGCGAGATGAAGGGAATAAAATACGAGATTGAGTGAATCCTGACATCTTGGTTCATCCGATATGATCATCGCTGAGTGCGTGGGAGTCAATATGGATTTCTAGATCCCACTATTGATTATTGATGAAGATCATGTCTGTCGATGGATTTCGTGTCGCAAGAACACAGGGTACCACGCGACAGACCCAAAGATTCGAATGCAGGGGCTGAACGTGTGAGATCTAGGATCGCAATGAAGCACGGTGACAGAAGCCTCGAGTTGTCGAATGCACTACGCACTGCAGAGAGAGACGTCGAGCTTTACCCAGGTTCAGGGCCCTCGTGGTGAGGTAAAACCCCTACTTCCTGCCTTCGTGTATTTCAGCGCGACACCTCGCGAGAAGTACAAGGTCTTGGTTACAAAGCTCTAGCTGGCTAGAGGTTGAAGAACCTGCGTGCCCAGCTAGTAGCCTGAAGAAGATGAAGATTCGATCCCCTGTAAGGGGTGGCCTCCCCTCCTTTTATAGCACCAAGGTCCTCCTTCCCCTTATCTTCTTGGGGAAGGGGTTGCCACACACGGCCAAGGAGGGTGGACAGCTGTAGACTATATTCTTTTGTGGGCATAGACTTCATAGATTAGTGGCGCCAGTCCACCGGAGTGGGTGGAGGAAGCTGACGTCTTCCTTTGGCGCCCTGCACCGTCCACGCTATTTTTAGGGGGGTGGCCAACAACCATTGTGCCTCTTTGGGCAGGCACAGTGAAAGTTGGTCTCCTCCCTGTCAGGGGTAGCATGGGCAGTACGCGGTCTTCTGCCCTTTATATTCTTGCTCTGCACGCCAACGTGCTGAGCTGACATGGATGTAGTCCTTCTCCTCACCAGCAGGAGCTCGTGAGGAGGGCTTCTGGTCCTTAGCAGTTTCCACCATCGTTCTACTCATGAGGGTCTTCTCCGTAGCTTGGGTCGTTGGTTCTCCCCTAGGCTGAAGATGGGCCGATGACGGGGCCCAAGAGCAGGTGGACCGGGATACCCCGGTATCCAGAACACCGACAGTAGCCCCCGGGAGCCCGGCCCATGAACACGCCCTCTCGAGGGAGCGAAGGGCCGGGGGCCCCTGAAGCTGCTAGGCCCTCCAACGGCATGCGTCAACTGCGCGGTCAGAGGACCATGTGAAGAAGCAGAAGTCATGGGCACGTGGCGCCCTTGCAGTTGGCTAAGCGAAGCAGCGTGGAGATCGTGCGTAGTGGGTGGGGTAACGGGCGTTTTTCGAACCATCACGACAAGGGCGACGCTTCGAAAACTGTGCCCTGGCCGTCCCCTTAAAGGCTTGGCAGAGAAGGCTCCTTCCTCTTTCCCACAGCACATCGCCGCCGCCACCTCCTTTCCAAAGATCTTGTGCATCCAAACCCTCCTAGCTTCCAATCTTCCCGCTGCAACTCGCCCCCACCCAGAGCCATGGCACCGCGCCGGGCCGTCGGAGCAGCGAGGTCTTCTGGAGCGGCGCCGCAATAGGCGGCGCCCCTGCTCGAATCCCGCATCAAGAGCAGCCGCGAGCTCCAGACCGTCTGGGAGATGGTCGGGAGCATCAACAACGAAAGCTCCTGCTGCCCCCTCTGTAGCCAGCACCACCACCACCCCGGAGGCACCATCGGCAAGGACCACTGCTCCGCCCAGCTTGGGGATAGCCCCCGAGCCCAGCCGCGAGAGGAGGACGACCTCCACCGAACCAGGGCCCTCTAGGGCTACATCACCTCCCCTGCCGAAGATACTGGGGAGGCCCGCGAGGATTGCCGCCGAGCCCACGCCGCTGACCCATGGGCGAGGGTGCTCACGGCCATGACCGGCGCCCTCCGTGACAAGGTCGTCAGGGCATGCACTGCCGAGGAGGCGCGCATCGACGCGGGCTGGGCCCTCCTGCACCAAGCCACAGAGAGATGCCGCCTCCTGGACCAGCGTGCCGCTGAGCGCCGTGAGTGGGCGAGGAAGGAGGCAGAGGAGATCCGTGCCAGCGCAGCCAACGAGGCTGAAGAAGCTTTGGCATAGGCCAGAGAGTCGGCGAGGGGAATCCTAGCCAGGGCGCATCATGAGGCCATGGAGATCATCTCCGAAGTGTGCCAGAAGATCCCCCCCACGGTCGGGGCTCCTAACCCAGCCTTGGCTGGGGAGAAGGCCAAGCGGGCAGCTCAGCACCTCCTGGACGAGGCCAGGACCAATGCCGATGGCCTTCTCGCCAACGCCCAGCAGAGGCTGGACGAAGTCGAGGACCGAGAGGCCCTCCTCCATGCCCGCGAGGAGAGCACTGATTCTCGGGCGGAGAGCCTATGCCTGCAAGAGGCTGGGCTCACCGTCCGAGAAGCAGAGGCTCGCGAGCGTGAGCAGGGACTTCGCCTCCAAGAGGAGCAGCTCCTTGCCCTCGAGGACCAGCTCAACAGGGAGCGAGAGGTCCTCGAGAGCCGAGAGGCAATGGTCAGCCGGTCCAACGACGAGCTGACCCAGCGCCAAGAGGTGCTAAACCAGCACGAGGCTTCCCTCTAGGCGAAGATGGACCACATGCTGAACCAGCGGCAGGTCAGCATGGAGCAAGAGTTCAAGTGGAGACACGTCGAGATCACCGAGGCATGCCGCGTGGACTTCCGCTCCAAGACCGACGCCGCCAGGGACAGGTTCAAGCAGGGGCGCGAGACCCTGGAGCGCCAGGTCCGCGAGCTGGAGGCCGAGCTGAGGGGAGCGCATGAGGTGCGCCGGGGTGCGCCGGGGTGCGGAGCGTGCCTTGGCTGAAGCTGATGCCACCATCACCTCGCTCCAGCGCGACATGTAGAGGCTCGAGGAGGAGAACTCAGCGACGGTCCTGTAGGTCGTGGAGGTCTCCCGCGAGCTCCAGGAGGCTAGGGACTCCGAAGTAGAAGCACGCGTGCTGCGAAGGCAATGCGTGCAGATGTTCCGCGGGTTCTCAGCCCGTGTCATGGCGGCGGCACACTGCCTAGGCATCCATGGGCTGAACCTGCCCACCGTCCCCGAGGACGATGGGTCGATCATGCTCTTCTTCAGCCAGCTGGCTGAAGAGTTGGACGGCGCGTCGGGGAAGGTCTTGGAGCTCATCGACGCCGAGTGCTGAGAGCTGCTGGGGCTCGCGGGGATGAGGATCTTCTCCAACATCCAATGCCTCCGCCCCGCCCTCAACCTGGAAGAGGTACTGCAGAGGCCATTGCCCCCACCGCCAGGAACTCCCGACCGTGCAGCGGTGGCCAGGCCAGGGTGTCTGGACATTGCCCTGCGACGGTTGGAGGCCATCTACGCCCGCCCTGGAGCACCTGCCTAGGAGAGCTCCTCCAGCGGCGACACCTCCAGCTCCGGAGAGTCTGGCAGCGGGGAAGCCGAGGAAGGGGACGACGGAGCGATGGGTTCCAGCGATGGGGCATCCTCAAGCTCCAGCCAAGGCACCAACGATGACGAGGGCAATGCAGCGGCCGCCCAGTAAGCTCTTCCTAGACCTCCTCCAGAAGACACGAGTTAGCTGCACACTTGGCAGCCATCAGACATTGCCCTGCTGGGCCATTTTAAGTTGTAATCGCACTTAAGGCATCGTTCGCCAAGTTATCATTATTTGCACCCTTGCGCATTTTTCCTTGTCTCGTCTTTGTCTAGGGAATGCTCTACGCCGTTTGGGGGCCAGCCTCCGAGCGGGACAGCAGCCTGACGCTTAGTATGCAGCTCATGGTGCAAGGCTAGCGGGCGCTGGCGCTCCAGAGGTGACTGTAATGGCATACAGGACTATCTCCCTGCAGCCCCCCAGGCATCCAAACACAACAAAGGCAATTCCAGGAGAAGAAACACAAGGCCGCAGACAAGGTCGGCAGAAGACTTAGAGAAATGGGCACGAATTGTGTGACCCTCGCGCGCTCATGCGCCTTCATTTGAGTGTCGCTCGAGAGGAGAGAGCACCATGGATCATATGAGGTGACTGTAGTGGGTCCCTTCCCTAGTTAGAGCTCGATCCATTCTGGGTTTTGCGGGCCTGCTGTTTTCCGGGCAAAGGCCCCAGCACGGACAACGTGCTCCTGCTCTTTCTCGAAAGGTAGTCGAGCGAAAACTCACGTTCGCGTTAAGCCGTAGTTAGCTGGATTCGCGAGGCTGGCGAGGCCAAGACTCGCAATTCTAGGCAGTTCTTATAGATTGGAAAAGATCAAAGATGAGTGAAGCTGCCGTTACACTTTGTTCCTTGCGCAGACAAAGGGCTCCGTTTCCTAAGCGAAGGCAAGGGGGTGATGACCCTTTAGCCCCCCTGCCCCTTCTTTGTGCACCTGGGGATGGGGCCATCGAGGGCGGCGTAGGCCTATGCGTCCTCTGGCTCAGGTCCCAGGGATGCACATCTGTCGAGGAAGCGCTCGCAGAGGTCCCTCCAGGACGAGATGGATCTTGGCGGTAGCCCGTAGAGCCACCGGCGAGGCTCTCCCTTTGTTGCCATCATGAACCAACCTGCCATGACATGCCCATCGCCTCCCGCCGACCGTATACGAGCCGCGTATTGCTGCGGGAACTCCACGGGATCGGAGGTTCCATCGTAACATGCATCGATATCCGGCCGGAAGTGGGTCGGCCACGTGGCACGGCGAAGCGGCCCGGCAAGCGCCGCGAAGCCCTCAAAGCCGAGGTCACCGACCGCTGGCTCTCCTTCTCTGATGGCCTCCAGTCCATCGAGGACTTGAAGACACTCTCGGTGTCGGCTCGCGTAGACAGCGCGAAGGCGAAGACGGTGATGACGATCGTCACCCATGTCGAAGCAGATCTGGAAGAAAACACACCACAGCCCCCTACCTGGCATGCCAAATGTCAATGGATTTTGTGTCGCAAGAACATGGGGTACCACGCGATGGACCCAAAGATTCGAATGCAGGGGGCTGAACGTGTGAGATCTAGGATCGCAATGAAGCACATTGATGGAAGCCTCGAGTTGTCAAACGCACTACGCACTGCAAAGAGAGACGCCGAGCTTTACCCAGGTTCAGGGCCCTTGTGGTGAGGTAAAACCCCTACTTCCTGCCTTCTTGTATTTCAGCGCGACACCTCGCGAGGAGTACAAGGTCTTGGTTACAAAGCTCTAGCTGGCCAGAGGTTGAAGAACCTACGTGCCCAGCTAGCAGCCTGAAGAAGACGAAGATTCGATCCCCTCTAAGGGGTGGCCTCCCCTCCTTTTATAGCGCCAAGGTCCTCCTTCCCCTTATCTTCTTGGGGAAGGGGTTGCCACACATGGCCAAGGAGGGTGGACAGCTGTAGACTATATTCTTCCGTGGACGTAGTCTTCATAGAGTAGTGGCGCCAGTCCACCGGAGTGGGTGGAGGAAGCTGACATCTTCCTCTGGCGCCCTGCACCGTCCACGCTATTTTTAGGGGGGTGGCCAACAACCACTGTGCCGCTTTGGGCAGGCACAGCGAAAGTTGGTCTCCTCCCTGTCAGGGATAGCATGGGCGGTACACGGTCTTCTGCCCTTTATCTTCTTGCTCTGCATGCCAACGTGCTGAGCTGACATGGACGTAGTCCTTCTCCTCACCAGCAGGAGTTCGTGAGGAGGGCTTCTGGTCCTTAGCAGTTTCCACTGTCATTCTCCTCATGAGGCGCCCCCTCATGAGGGTCTTCTCCGTAGCTTGGGTCGTTGGTTCTCCCCTAGGCTGAAGATGGGCCGATGACGGGGCCCAGGAGCAGGTGGACTGGGATACCCCGGTATCCAAAACACCGACAATGTCCGCATATTCTCGAACCAGTAGGGTCACACACTTAACAAAAATCAACGCTAGGGTAGTTCGGGATATATGTGAAAATGTTTTGAAGAGTTACGGAATTGTTCGGGGTGGAAATACAATATTTATTGATTGCATGAATTAATAAATATTTATTTAGAAGAAATAAATAAAGAAAAAAAGGAAAAAAAGGAAAAGCAGCACAACGGCTAGGGAGCCCTGGCTCGCTCGCATCCATCAGAGCGAGGCGGCCAAGTGCCCCTCGCTGGCTCGCTCGCTCGCTAGCAGGGGTGGCCAGCTGGGCCCTGGCCAGTTCGGCCTAGCACTGCTGGGTCGGGTGCCAGGCCAGGCCGCATCGGCCAGACCCGATCGTGCACGCCACGCCACTGCATGCTCGTGCCTAGCACACTAGCTCCTAGCGATGCGATCGCTGGCGGCTGGCCTGGCTTGCGTGCACTGTGCGTTTTTGCTTCACCTAGCTTTTTCTTCAAGGCACTAGATGTCTATGAAAGGATGTGAGCCACGCCGCTTTAGGTTTGAACTAATTCCCGTGAAGCCACTGTTTGGTTTCTGAAGCCTCCTTTCTCCGTTCTTCTTCCACCACGCAAACAGGCGAAGCCCTGTCGGCGCATACTCTCCACCATAGACACCACGCCGTCGTGCTGTCAATCTCATCTACCACTCCACCATATCTCGCTGGACCGAGAAGGCGGAGTCATTAGTGTGTTGTACATGTGCATCTCTTGGAGGCATCACCACTTGCGGCGTTGGATTGGATCGGATCGCGAGGAGGAGAAGGCTAGTACGACTACATCATCCCTGTTCTATTGAATGTTTCTACTATGAGATTTCTTCAAGGGTATGAAGATCTCATCTCTCTCTCTCATTGATTACATCTCCTAGATTAGATCTTGGCTTTCTCATTCGCATCCGTAGGAAATTTTTTAATTTACTATGCTACGAAACCCTTCAGACCATACCTTTTGTTAGGAGTTAATCTTTTGGATGATTCTAAGTAATGGATGTTTGATGAGTGATTTTATTTGCTATGATGAAATTATCTTGATCTACTGCTTGAGTAGACATTTTCTTAAGACTCTCTCTATCTAACTGTCGGTGGAATGGATACCGGGGTACCCCGGTCCACCTGCTTCTGGACCACGTCATCGGCCCACCTCCAGAATCGACGATCCAATCTATGGAGAAGACCCTCACGAGGAGGCGCCTCGTGAGGAGAACGACGACAGAAACGGCTAAGGACCAGAAGACCTCCTCACGAGCCCCAGCTGGTGAGGAGCGGACGCATGCTTACGCCGGCTCAGCACGATTGGCGTGCAGAGCAAGAAGCTAGCGGGCAGAAGACCGCGTACCGCCCATGCTACCCCCGACAGGGAGGAGACCAACTTTCTCTGTGCCTGTCCAAAGCGGCACAGTGGCAGTTGGCCACTCCCCTAAATATAGCATGGACGGTGCAGGGCGCCAGAGGAGGACGTCAGCTTCCTCCACCCACTCCTGTGGACCGGCGCCGCTACCCTACGAAGACCAAGTCTACAGAAGGACATAGTCTATAGCTGTCCTCCCTCCTTGGCCGTGTGTGGCAACCCCTTCCCCAAGAAGATAAGGGGAAGGAGGTCCTTGGCGCTATAAAAGGGGGGATCCAGGCTGATCTAATCTTCATCTTCGGCAAGCGGCTAGCTGGGCACGCAGATTCTTCAACCTCTGGCCAGCTAGAGCTTTGTAACCAAGGCCTTGTACTCCTCGCGAGGTGTCGCGTCGTAATACAAGAAGGCAGGAAGTAGGGGGTTTACCTCACCACGAGGGCCCTGAACCTGGGTAAGGCTCGGTCTCCCTCTCTGCAGTGCGTTGTGCGTCCGACAATCGAGGCTTCCGTCACCGTGTTTCATCGCGATCCAAGATCTCACACGTTCAGCCCCCTGTGTTCGAATCCTTGGGTCCGTCGCGTGGTACCCCGTGTTCTTGCGACACGAAATCCATCGACATTTGGCGCGCCAGGTAGGGGGCTGTGGTGTGTTTTCTTCTAGATCTGCTTCGACATGGCCGACGCCAACGCAAGGCTCGAGCGTCTTCGCCGTCGCAACGCTGCTCGGGGGCAAACCGAGCCCATCTTCCGTCGTCATGGGGCCTCGGCCGAGGAGGAAGAGGAGGAAGATCTGGAGTCTTCCTACCTCCCGTCCGGGCAGACAGAGCCTTCGCTCTCCTTCACTGCCACCGCCACTTCTCGCGCTCGTTCTGGGAGTCAGCTGTCTCCTGCGCAGGCACTCGCCATGGCGCAGGAGCTGCTGCGCTATCAACCCACCGACGATGGGCGTGAGGGGTGGCGCGCTCGAATCGCCGAGCTCGTCGCCATCGCCAACGAAGACCCGGCCTTGGGAGGAGCCCAGGGCGCGGGAAGCCCAGATCCGGCGGCGGGGCATCACGCCCCGGGCGCCGGAGATGGGATGGCTAACAAGGCCAGGAGGGTGGTCTCCCGCGCCGCATCTTCGCCGCGCGGGGAGCCCAGCTGCCAAATCGTCCAACGCGCTCCAGAAGACGCACGCATCTCCCTCGAGCGCCGCCGCGAAAATCATGACCGCGCCATCGATGACATCGGCGAAGCTGGCAAGAACGTCAGGACCCCCGGCGTACCGATCTACAATCCCGGGTGTCTTGCCCTCACTCGCCAGCAGCGCTACGTCGTCTGGCCTGACAAGTTCAAGCCAGACATCAGCGCGCGTTACGACGGGACCACAAATCCTGTCGAATTCCTCCAACTCTACGTCATCGCCGTCCAGGCTGCGCGTGGAGATCAGCGCGCCATGGCCAATTGGTTCCCCATGGCCCTCAAGGACGCTCCGCGAACTTGGCTCACAAATCTTCCTCACGAATCTGTGACGTCGTGGAAGGATTTATGTCGTCAGTTCGTTGCCAACTTCATGCCCACGTACGAGCGCCCCGCGACTAAGAATGATCTTAAAGCGGTGCGTCAGTACAAGGGCGAGACGCTTCGTCAATATATCCAGCGCTTCAGTCAGGTGAGGAACAAGATTCCCAGGATCTCCAACGAGGAGGTCATCTCCGCATTCTCCACGGGCGTCTCCGACGTCAAGATGAGGGAGAAGCTGTCTGTGAATGATGAGCTGACTTCCGTCGTCCGACTCTTCGAGATTGCCGACCGCTGCGCCAAGGCTGAGGAGGGGAGGCTCTTCATGCACAATCTGCCGGAGGCGCCTCTCCCAAAGCCGAAGTCCAAGGACCCCAAGCGTAAGGAGGCTGCCATCCTCGCGGCGGAGCCAGATCATAAGCAACGCCGCGGGGACCGCTCCGATCGCGATAAAGGTCGACGTTGCCGCTTCTGCATTATCCACAAGAAGGACACCCACAATACCGAGGATTGTTGGATTGTCCGGAAGTTTCACGAGGAAAACAGCGTCGCCAAGCGTCCCTTGCTACTCTACATCGCGGCAACTCCAAGGACTGCAAGCGCTGTTCTCGTCGCGGAGCGAGGCGTCAAGGTAATCGCCAAGGAGGAGGTCACTCCTCCAAGCTCGGGGGCTCCTCGCGAGGAAGAGGCCGCTTCACCTTCCGCCCCTCGAGAGGAGCCGCCCGAGGGATCTTCACCGGCCGAGCCGCTCTCTCAGAGCAATGCTCAAAAGCCTCCTGAGGAGGAGCCTTCCGAGGGTGTCGTCAAGGTACAAAGGCCTGTGTACTTCGTCAGCACGGTACTGCGCGACGCGCGGGAGCGCTACACTATGCAGCAAAAGCTGCCCTACACCTTGTTCATCGCCTCGCGGAAGCTACGCCATTACTTCCAGGGTCACCCGATTAAGGTCGTGACCGATCGGCCCCTGGAAACCGTCCTGCGCAACCCCAATGTCACCGGGCGGGTGGCTGAGTGGGCCGTGGAACTTCAGCCTTTTGAGATCTCCTTCGAAACTACAAAGGTAATTAAGAGCAAGGCTTTGGCCGAGTTCACTGCAGAATGGACTGATCCGTTCGTCGACGAGCCTCCGGAGGTGGAGTCAACTCTCCCTGGAGAGGAGGCCCCAGGCCTCTGGGTCATGCACTTCGACGGTGCCTTCAACCTCCCCGGTGTGGGAGCGGGTGCTGTCCTAACTTCTCCCTCTGGAGACAAGCTCTTCTATGCTGTGCAGCTCTGCTTCAAGCCTGAGAACAAGGTCTCCAACAACATTGCGGAGTACGAAGGACTACTCGCCGGCTTAAGGGCGGCAAACGCTTTGGGCATCAAGCGTCTCGTCGTCAAGGGAGATTCACAGTTGGTTGTGAACTTCTCGAACAAGAGCTACACTCCAAGGGATGAGCGCATGGCGGCTTATCTCGAGGAGCATCGAAAGATGGAAAAGCGTTTCCAAGGCTTGGAGCTGAGGCACATCCCGAGGGGAGAAAATGTGGAGGCCGACGAGATCGCCAAGCGCGCCTCTCATCGCCTGGCACAGCCCGCCGGCGTCTTCGAGGAGCGTCTCTTCAAACCGTCCGCCTCTCCACCAACATCCAATTCCCCTCCTCCTTCTGCTTTGCCGCCACCGCCGGAGCAGGGAGCTCCGGATTGCGGGCCTCCTTCGGGTGACCGCGTCCTTCTGGCATTGGCTCGGCAGGAGGGAGTGGATTGGATCATCGAGCTCAAGGCCTACCTCACCAGCAGCAGGCTTCCTGAGGATGAAGAGGAGGCCGAGAGGATTGTGCGGCAAGCTTCGGGCTACTGCGTCAAGGACGGTGACTTGTACCGGCGTCGCCCAAATGGCGTCGCTCTAAAGTGCATATCTACTCACCAAGGCCAAGAGCTTCTAAGGGACATCCATGCCGGCGAGTGCGGCCATCATGCCTCTGCTGCAACTCTGGCCGCCAAGGCATATCGAAGTGGCTTCTACTGGCCTTCAGCGCTCGGGGATGCAGCGGAGATGGTCAAGAGGTGTGAGGCGTGCCAGTTCCACGCCAAGCAGATACATCAGCCGGCACAAGAACTGCGAACCATCCCACTCACCTGGCCCTTTGCCGTTTGGGGTCTGGACATCCTCGCTCCATTCCCCAAAGCGCAAGGGGGCTATCGCTACCTCTACGTCGCCATCGACAAGTTCACCAAGTGGGTGGAGGTGGAACCGGTGTGCACGATCCCCGCGAGGTCCGCAGTTAAGTTCATCCGTGGGCTGGTATGTCGTTTTGGTGTGCCTAACCGCATAATCACCGACAACGGCAGCCAGTTCACCAGCGGACTATTCTGGGACTACTGTGCATCGGTCGGCATCAAGATCTGCTTCGCCTCCGTCGCCTATCCCCGGAGCAATGGCCAAGCCGAGCGTGCTAACGCTGAAGTGCTCAAAGGACTCAAGACGAAAAGCTTCAGCGCCAAGCTCGAAGCCTGCGACAAAAAATGGTTAGACAACCTCCAGTCCATCTTGTGGTCCCTCAGGACTACCGCCACCAAACCCACCGGAGAAACCCCTTTCTTCCTGGTCTATGGGGCGGAGGCTGTTCTTCCCACCGACATCAAGTTCGGGTCGCCAAGAGTGCTCGCCTTCTACGAAATTCGCCAAGAGGACCTCATCAAGGATCGCCTCCTCCTGCTCGAGGAAGCTCGGTGCCAAGCTGCGCTCTGCGCCGCGAGGTACCAGCAAGGACTACGCCGCTACCATAGCCGCCATGTTCGAGCAAGGACTCTGGAGGTCGGCGATCTGGTGCTGAGGAGAATACTCTCTCGCGAGGGCCTGCACAAGCTGTCTCCAATGTGGGAAGGGCCCTTCAAGGTGACGCACATCGCCAGGCCAGGCTCGGCGCGGCTGGAAACCGCAGAAGGCGAGCCAGTGGGGAACCCGTGGAACATAGCTCATCTGCGAAAGTTCTACCCCTAGGTTCCTCACGAGGAGAAAAAGACCGTTTTCACGGCACTTGTATCAGCTCAATATGCTCTTAAGCACTGATATTAAGTTATCGCGCAACATAGCGCCTCTGCTTCGGCATGACATCAAAATGGCATGAAGTCCATTTATTTTCTGTTGTGCTCCTCGCGGAAGGGGGCTAGGCACGGTGTCTATGCTGGGGCCTTCGCCCGGAAAACAGCAAGCCCGAAAAACCCGAAGGGAGCGAGCTCTGGTCGGGGGCGACGGCCCCATTAACGATCACCTCTGGATGCCCATGGTGCTTAGTTCCTCGCGAAGTACTCCAGAAAATAAAAAATCTTCGAGAAAAAGTCCAAGGTGTGCCCAAGGCACCCGCTAAGGACCTACCCCTCGCGAGCAACCCTCACGAGGGAGCAAAGACGCGTCGATGCACTAGCATCCGCAGGAAGATTCCCTCTCTAGAGGAAGGCCTAACGTGGCAGGATTAATGAAGACTAAGGCCGCTCCGATAAATCTTGCGAAGGAGACGTAGATCCGGAGGTCCGCGCCAGGCCCTTCACCTCATGAGCAATCCATGTGGGGTGTCGACGGTCTCTGGGCTCTCTTAAGCGTCGACGTTTTCACGTCCGTGAGGGTCCAGCTTCCCTCAACGACGAGGAAGGCCCCGTGAATCGCCACGCGCGGCAATTTGCTCTTAGCTGCTGGCACAGATAGTGCCGCGCTCCTCCACGACAGAGAAGGTCCCTGTGCCGGTCGCAGGGGCATCTTATTCGCCTTCTTTTTTCGTTTGTTTTGTCAATTTGTTTTTCCGTTTTCGGGGATTTGGGGTTTTTTGTTTTCCAACTCTTTCTTCAACTTCTTCTCTCAGGAATCGTCCAATGCGTCGCCAACGCCGACCCCGTCTCGAGCTCTAGGGCAAAGGGAGGCTTCCCGTCAATGCCAACAGCTCGCTAGGGCTCTCGAGCGAAGCAAACGACCGGGACAATGAGGAGAAGCAGGTGGATCAACAACTGGATTTCATTAAATTACCCCCAGTGGGGGAAAGAGCGGAGCACGGCGAGGCATTCCCCGCCGGCAAGAACTACAAGGCAAAAGAGGGGAGGAGACTAGCTCCCCTCCCCAGAAGACTACCACGCCCGCGCCTCCTCTTCACTGCACCGGGAGCTGGGGGTAGGTGCGGCGGACGCCGTCAGCGGTGAAGATCCGCACCGTAGCCTCCAGGGTCCCCAGCCTGAAGCAAAAGATTAGGCAGTCGCCGACGCGGAGGCGACAGCCGAGGGCAAAGGGCCTCCAGCGGCCGGAGAGGACGACATTGCCGTTCGCCCCGAAGAGGATGTCTATAGGCCAGAAGAGATCTGGCCTGCTTTGCTCCCCCAGGGCGATCTCCCCGGCGGCTGGGCCATGGGCGTGAATCGCCCTCCGGACAGCGTCGGGCAGCCGGAGGGAGCTGAAGCCCGGGGCGTCGACGACGACGAGGAGCTCCAAGAAGCGGGACCCTGGGGCGATGAGGGGTCCCAGCAGCGCCGCCGCCAAGGGGCGTGGAGTGGCGACCACTCCGTTCACCGGCGGCGCCGGAAGATCTGCAGCAGGGGGGCCCAGGGCGGCCTCCGCCTCCCAGAGGGCCCGGTCGATGCTCCCCGAGGCACGGGGAGCAGGAGCCGCCGCCAGCGGCGACGGCAGGTTCAAGTCGCCTCCACGCGCAAGACCCCTGAGGGTCAGGGTGCCGGAGGTCCCCGCGGCGGCGCGGCTCGCCTCGCCTTGCTGCGGCGCGCCAATGCGGAGGGGGCCGCCGGCGCTGGGCGTCCACTGGGCCGGGACCTTCGCTTTCTTCCCGCTGCCTATGGTGCGCCCACGGCGCTTCGCCCCGGAGCTCGATCCCACGGCGGCGGAGGAGTTGGAGGGATCCATGAGCGTGGGGCGAGGGAGCAGAGGTGGCACTAGAGGAAGGAGGTGAAGTGCCGGAGGTCTCGAGGAGAACCTATTTAAGGGGAGCGTCTGGCGTCGATGCGTCAAATCCTCACGCGGGAATCGAAGCGTTGGCGCGGCGCTCTGCAGTCAAGCGACACATCATTATGACGGGTTGACGCTTCGGGGACCGTAGCGTCGCCCGCCGTTCCGTCTCGCCAGTTGCGGCCGCGCCACGCGTCCAGGGTCTCTGCTTCTTCACATGGTCCTCTGACCGCACGGTTGACGCGTGCCGTTGGAGGGCCCAGCAGCTTCTGGGGCCCCCGGCCCTTCGCTCCCTTGAGAGGGCGCGTTCGCGGGCCGGGCTCCCGGGGGCTACTGTCGGTGGAATGGATACCGGGGTACCCCGGTCCACCTGCTTCTGGACCACATCATCGGCCCACCTCCAGAATCGACGATCCAATCTACGGAGAAGACCCTCACGAGGAGGCGCCTCGTGAGGAGAACGACGACAGAAACGGCTAAGGACCAGAAGACCTCCTCACGAGCCCCAGCTGGTGAGGAGAGGACGCATGCTTACGCCGGCTCAGCACGATTGGCGTGCAGAGCAAGAAGCTAGCGGGCAGAAGACCGCGTACCGCCCACGCTACCCCCGACAGGGAGGAGACCAACTTTCTCTGTGCCTGTCCAAAGCGGCACAGTGGCAGTTGGCCACTCCCCTAAATATAGCATGGACGGTGCAGGGCGCCAGAGGAGGACGTCAGCTTCCTCCACCCACTCCTGTGGACCGGCGCCGCTACCCTACGAAGACCAAGTCTACAGAAGGACATAGTCTACAGCTGTCCTCCCTCCTTGGCCGTGTGTGGCAACCCCTTCCCCAAGAAGATAAGGGGAAGGAGGTCCTTGGCGCTATAAAAGGGGGGATCCAGGCTGATCTAATCTTCATCTTCGGCAAGCGGCTAGCTGGGCACGCAGGTTCTTCAACCTCTGGCCAGCTAGAGCTTTGTAACCAAGGCCTTGTACTCCTCGCGAGGTGTCGCGTCGTAATACAAGAAGGCAGGAAGTAGGGGTTTTACCTCACCACGAGGGCCCTGAACCTGGGTAAGGCTCGGTCTCCCTCTCTGCAGTGCGTTGTGCATCCGACAATCGAGGCTTCCGTCACCGTGTTTCGTCGCGATCCAAGATCTCACACGTTCAGCCCCCTGCGTTCGAATCCTTGGGTCCGTCGCGTGGTACCCCGTGTTCTTGCGACACGAAATCCATCGACACTAACCCTCATCTGTCCCAAAACTCTAAACCCATTTTGAAAACCCTAACAGATGTACCCTCAATACCGGAATAGTCTCAACAGACCCCAGATGGTTTCAGCAATATAATGGATGGTAGAAGTACATGCCGAATTGATGAAAGTCATGACTCGGAACTTGATCAACTCAGAAGACAAAGAGTTACCCCCAGGAATGTAGCATGTACTGGACGACCATTCCCGAATGGTGCAAATGATGCCTCAGATTTTAGCTAGTACCAATCTGCCCCAAGATACACAGAGCAATAGGAAGATAGAAGAAGCATCCAAAACAACCATGATAGCCTGCAAGATCTATGGAGAAATTGGACACTCTTCTGAGGGTTGTTTGAAGCAAGGTCATTGCTGCAAAGCTAACCACTCTACTAGAGGATGTCCTCGGTCTACAGTCACTTGTTTTCTGTGTGATGGAGCCGATCATATACCCAGATACTGTAAGTTTTATTTCACGATACATCAACTGAATCAACAAGCAAAGAATAAACTGAGTCATTTGCTAGAAAGTGCCCCTGAGGACCAAAGACTTGCAGTAAAGGTGGAAGCTAAAGATGAGGAAGAGATCCCTGACACCGCCGCCAAGAATGGCTCCCCTAGTAAAACACGAAAGCACCTATCGTTGAAATGCACAAGGAAACGATAAAGATTTCCTACTAAAGAAATGGAGTATCAAGAAAATGAAATTACAGATCTTCTAGCCATGGAGACGAGACCTTAGCCATATCACATGTTTCCATTGCTGAGAGCAGGGACATTATGTTGATCAGTGCCCAGAAAAGGAACACAAAACTAAAGTACAAGGAAATGTAAAGGAAGACCTCAACAAGATCACTTGTCTCAAGTGCAAGCAATAGGGACACTACTCGACTGCATGTCCAGGGAAAAGTACATTAGTGACTGTCATTGACCTAGAAGACCCAGAGGACTAGAGGGCAAGCCAAAAAGGACTCAACCAAGGATGGCCAACATGAAACGCGTACTTATTAGTTATTAGTTGTAACAGAAGTTGAAGGAGTTTGTAAGGATAAAGCATCACATACTAGGGTGGATTAAAAGTTTTCTTATTTAATAATAAACTAGGAAATTATTGCAATTAATTATACATACCTAGAATTTCACCGTAAGGCTCCAACTATAGGACGATGGGTTGGTTCAAAACTTGATACATAGGATTTTGAATCTCTACCCACAACCCCGTTAAATGGTGACACCCAAACCACTAGTAGGAGAAGACTTAAGGTGGAAGATGTCGCGTCGACATGGAAAACCCCATAGGGATAGAATGATATCTCAAAGGAAGAAATTCTACTAGCTTAGAAGGTACTAGGAGACTGAATGGTATCATAAAGGAAGAAATCATAGGATGAAGAACCCAAGGATGTTGACTAAGAGGATGAAGTGAAGACAGGAGACCCCTTAACTTGGACTTCTTATTGACCCAAAGAGTGACTCTTCCGTGTCCAAAGTAGCTCAACAACTACCCTGTTGGGTAAAAGGTTTGCAAGGGAGCAAGTTTACCCAAGCAACCCCTACGGAAGGTGAAAACCCAAGTTTGTAAATAGACACCCACTTAATGGAAGGTAAGAATGAAGACTAACTATGGAATTCAAAAGACGACCCAGTGCCAAGTCAACACTAAGGTGTTACTGGTTGAACCCCAAGAACCTGGACTACCTACAAAAGTTTCTTTTAAGAGTGGTAGCCACCTAGGTAACACAAAACCTTCTTTCTTTCTAGCCTCTCCAATCTCGGGGCTGATATTTCTTTTAAGTGTGGTAGTCTGTAACATCCCTAGATTTTATCAAATTTTGGGGGAAAGTTTTTTTTGCCTTTGTTTTGTGTTCATTGATTGAAAGTTCACAGGGATTTAAAACTTTTGAGTTTATTTAAAAGCTTTAATTGGAAAACTATTTTTAAACTCTCTAGTATTCATTGAAGAACTTATTTGAGAAAACCAAGTATTAAATATTATTCTCCTTTGTTCAGACTTATGCAAGCCTGCTTGCAAAAGGAATGAATCACTGGAAGGTGTTGTTTACCAAAAAATTGTTTCCTTCAAACTATGATTGAGAATGATTCCCAATTATTATTTTATAAAGTATTTTCAAACAATTTCTAAAAGGTTTTATTCCTAAACCCTAGTTTATATTTTATGTATGCAAGCAAAGTGCTTTTCTAAGTCCAAAAGGTTTTATTGAAAATCATGTTTTGTTTCTAAAAACTTATTACTTACTGGTTTAAAACAATGTGCTGAATTTTATAAAATTGCTGAAAGTGGTTTGAGTGGTTTTGTTACATTTTTGCAAAAGATAGAATGGAAAAATAAAATGGAAAGGAAATAAGAAAAGAAGAAAAGGGCACCGGGAATCGATTCGGCCCAGGTCGAAATGGCCAGCCCAGCCCAACACCACCCAAACTGGTACGCCCCCTTTCTCCCCCTGCTGCTGACACCCGGGCCCCGCCTGCCAGATCTTCGCCGCCCCGCTAACACACCAACCCCACCTATCAGTCGTCTTCTACCTCGAGCAGGAGACCGACCCAAACACGGCGTCGCACACAGCCGTTCGATCCTGCCTAAACCCTAACCCCCTCGCCAAGCCAGGGCGGCTATAAAACCCCCTCGACATCCCCTCTGAACCCCCTCTCTCAATTGCATCCAAGCGCCACTAGGCTGCACAAATTTCTCTTGACAGACTCTGCTATCTCTGCGGAGATCGATGTCCGATTCGGACCACCACGGTGAGCACAAGCTTCCCTCTCTGCCTTCAACCTTCTTCTCTTCCTCCGGTGCATCTACTGACACTCTTTTTCTTGCTCAATTCCGTAGTAAAATGAGCACATCACCACCACCCGAAGGTCACCGACGCCGCGCAGAGCTCCAGCCATGCTTCCTCATCGATACTGGAAGTGATCGACGACCTCGTTCATGCACCTGAGGTCGCCTTGCTCCACTGAATGTCATAATACCCTTGTTGTTGACCAAGGATCACTGGAGAAACACCGGAGACCACTACCTGGATGCACCTCATTGGAATCTCACTGGAACCCTAGCCAGGTCTGTCTCCCTCCCTCATTTTAAATCATCGCCGTCCGATCTAGATCTAACATATCTGATAGATCACTTAAACAAAATGGTACCGATCAATCTTGTGCGTCTGATCTCACTTAAATCCAACGTTCCTCGCTCATTATCCACCTGAACCAATATCGTGCAATCAGAAGCAGCCACGTGTCTATCTCTGGATCAAACTTAATTTGAATTAGAAATTTGAATCTGAATTCTATCCAAACTTAGGAAATTCATATCTTTTGATCTCTGCATCCAAAATTAACAAATAATATACCTCTGGAAACCTTGTGATGTGTAGAATCTGTTATTCCAATAATATTTCATACATTCAGTATTCAACTTGAATTAAAATTTAAGTTGAATCAAACCCATCTGTTAGTTTATTTAATTCATATCTTTTGTTCTATATATCCAAAAATTACAAATTTGTAGTCCCTGGAATCCTATGAATCTATAAAACATCATAGAATCAAAAGATTTCAAATTTAATATGTGCACACACTTTGTGCATTTAAATTTGTCCAAACCCCTAATTTGACCATAGTTTGAATTCTATAAATTATTTTAGGATGATTCCAATTGCTTTAGCTCTATTTTGCTCTAAGCCATCCAGTAGCATCACTTTCTAATTTTATTGAAGCACTTCATTGCTGTTCAAATTCTAATATGAGGATTTGAGCTCTATCCACTGTAGAGTTAATTCTAATTCTTTTAGGATTACTTATTTCCACTTTAGTGAACTCTATAATATTAGCTACTTATCAAATGTCATATTGACACTATCATGAACATACCTTGTCCATCAAAATCACATCTTAATTCAATGTCATTCCACTTAGGTCTATTTTGCCTTGCTCACACTTATTCAAATTTCAATTGTGTTATTTGAGTAAATTGTGGTACAACCCAATCGCAAATTCTATTTTTTTGCCATTGTGGTGCTGATTAAATCATCATAGAATATACCCATACTCCATGTAACCAATAAAGACCTTGGACCCTATTCTCAAATATTTTCTAAACTTGTTCACTACCCAGAATCACTTATTCAAGTTCACTTAATCTTGTTCACTTTTAATGAACTATTCAATTTGCAAATAAGTTAATTGAGTAATTCAATGCTTCACAAAATCTATACCTAAAGCCTAAGTATAATGCATGCTATTTATGAGTAATTGATTTCACACTTATTCAATAGTATCACTATTGCACTATATTGTCTCTTGAGTGATTTAACCCACATGATATATTCTAAGCATGAAGACTATATCAAATATGTTTTGCTTAACCAATTATCAATAGACATTTTGATTTTTTCCAACTAAGCTCTCCAACCCATGTCACATAATCCATATTACCTTTTTGCCATATCTATTCTATCAATATCTTGACTAATCTAAAATGTTGAACAAACCCTTTTCATTGTTGTTTGTTATGTTTGATTGTGTTTGTATGGTGTGTTTATGTTATGTTATTTTTGTGCTATTGTTTGTGTGAAGAGTTACGTGCTTAGTTGAGAGAAGTGGAAAGACCGTAATCTTCAAAAAGGCAAGTGACACACATATCTTCTACCTATTTTTATTATGCATTAGTGTCTTTATGTAGTATTCATGATAGGTGGATTACTCAATGTTTTACAAATTGCTAGATCCTAGTAGTGAATAGCCAACCATCAAACCCCACTTGGTAGGATGCTAAATACTTTGAAAAATATGATGCTATGCTATGATCACTTTGTCAAAGTTGTTTTGTGAATAAATTAACAACTTCAACTAAAATGAACTACCTGGGTGGATTGGTTTGTGATGGAAAGTGATGTAGGTGGGTCCTGGGGCACATGCTTGTAGAGATGTGTAGCTTAGGATGCTACTCGGGATGGCCACTTAGGATTAAAGAGGTTAATATGTCTTCCATGAATAGATGTACTTCCAGTGCAGCCTTATGACAATATGGGCTTTGTCTTGATTGAGTATGATTAAGGGTTCAACCAAGGGTACTGACAGTAGGTGGTAGTATAATATAGGGGGAACGGTCAGATCTATGTGGTTGAATGCTTTTTCTGAAAGGTCTTGTTTCATTTTATGTATGGCCATAAAATGAACCTTAAGGTGAAAGTGCACAACCCTTGCATAGTCTTTGCACAAATGCCACCAAATATGTGTCATTTTCCAGTACGTAGTTGTACTGACCCCTCTGGGGCTGCATATTTAAATGTGCAGGTTTTCATTTGGTTAAGGAACGATAAGTAGGATCTCGAGCTTACATTCCAACATGTTTGCCTGTGGCACTTGAAGAAGGTGGAGGCTCACTGTTACTGTGCTTCAAGCTGTGTGATTCTGTAAGGTAGATGGTCTGTGCAACTGGATTTACGTTGTAAATTTGATGCTATTGCCTTGATTACTATATTTCTGAACTGTGGTGCTATCTATTGATCCAGGGAGTAGCACATTAACATAGGAGTTCTACCTTAGCAAAAGGTAGGGCGCTACAGTAGGCCTCCGGAACCCGTCTCTTATGATCCTATACGGGAGAGAGGCAATAAGGTTTTTCGGGAGCGCTATGCGCGACTATGTTGGCAGTGCTTAGTGCCCAACTGGGAACCCCAAGAGGAAGGTGTGATGAGTACAACGGCAAGTTTCCCTCAGTTATGAAACCAAGGTTTAATTGACCAGTAGGAGAAAGAAACCACTTCTAAAGGTTGATGCTAGATGGCTTTTGGTAGGGCGCACTACCGGCGTCAGCAGCAACGTGGAACCTGCACACAACACAACCAAACTACTTTGCCCCAACTTGCAGTGAGGTTGTCAATCTCACAGGTTTGCTGTAAACAAAGGATTAAACATATCGTGTGGTAATAGATGTTTGTTTGCAATAAAGTAAATAATGCTTGCAGAAAGTAAACGGTAATATATATGTAAAAGAATGGACCGGGGTCCACAGTTCACTAGAGGTGTCTCTCCATAAAAATAAATAACATGCAGGGTAAACAAATTATAGTTGGGCAATTGACAAAATAAAGAATGCATAGCAATGTATGTACATGTCATGATGATCACTATGAGATTCACTTGGGCATTACAACATAATACATAGACCATAATCCAACTACATCTATGACTAATAATCCACCCGCCGGATATCATTTGAACAACCGTTGGGTATTAAGTTGCAAGCAACAGATTATCATCTTAAGCAAAGTGTGTAATGTAAACAATATAATTGTCCTTGAAGAAAAGATCATTGTTTTCTCCCTAGTAGCAACATCACATCTACAACCTTAGAAGTAATTGTCACTCTCCTAGATTACTAGACGCATGAACCCACTATCGAGCATAAATACTCCCTCTTGGAGTCACAAGCATCTACTTGGCCAAAGCATCTACTAGAAACAAAGAGCATGCAAGATCATAAATAACATAGAGATGATAATTCACAAATCAACTTGACATAGTACTCAATATTCATTGGATCCCAACAAACACAACATGTAGAATTACATAACGATGATCTTGATCATGAGCTCACAAGTTCTAAACATGAAGCACATGGAGGAGAAGACATCCATCTAGCTACTGCTATGGACCCATAGTCCAAGGTACACTACTCACGCATCACTCTGGAGGCTGGCATGGTGATCAAGAAGGCCTCTAGTGGTGATTCCCCTCTCCGGTAGGGTGCCGAGAAGAGATTCTGGACCCTCCCGAACTCGGGTCGATGACAGTGGTGGCTTGTAGTATGTTTCGAGGAAAAGTGTTCGGGCCCTAGGGTTTTCCTTATGAAGTGAATATATAGGTATAGGGGCGATGTCAGGAGGTGGACCAGGCAGTCACACCACCTTGTGGTGCAGCCAGGGGGTGGCCCGTGCCACCCTATGCGGCTGCCCCTTGGTCCGTCTTCGTCTCTCCTCTGGACTCCGTCTTCATGTCAGGTAATTAGGAACTTCAGCTTTTGTTTTGTCCAATTCTAAGAATATTTCCTGTGTAACTTTTCAGAAACACAAAATAGCAAAAAATAGGAACTGGCAATGTGGCATCTTGTTAATAGGTTAGTTCTGGAAAATAAATAAAAATGCCACAAAGTATAATCAAAACACAAAGCAATTGGTGTAAAACAAGCATGGAGCATCAAAAATTCTAGATACGTTTGAGACGTATCAAGCATCCCCAAGCTTAACTCCTGCTCGTGCTTGAGTAGGTAAGTGATAACAAAACAATAATTTTTGAGGTGACATGTACCAACACAATCTTGATCAAAACGATGTAAAGCATTGCATGTTGAGATCAAAGTACTCTAAACATGGGCATTAGAGATATAATCTTGACAATAGAACTTAGCAACCATGTTACAACATGAAAAGTAACACAAACAAAAGATCATGAATAATAATGCACTGAAAGGTATTTGTTTGTTTTGAGCATATAGAAAACATAGAAAAGTAGTATTCATCTTGTCCCTCATGGAGTAGCAAAACATAAATGCATAGGACACCTTCAAGTTCAAGAGGGTGACTAGATACAAATAATTTGAGAACAAGCAATACCATAATCATGAATCAATCAATAAATTTTGGGACTATGCACATTATACTCAGAATGACAACTATGCTCTCTTAATTGGTTCATAAAGGTAGAAGATGAAGACTCAACATAAAAGTAAATGATAGGCCCTTCACAAAGGGAAGCAGGGATTTAGCATGTGCTAGAGCTTTTCTTTTGTAAAACAGAGATAAAATTGTTTTGAGAGGTGGTTGTTCTTGTCAACGACTAGCAATGGGGTACTTGTTATCTTCCATACTAAACAAGTTGAGAGCGGTTTTCAGTTCTTTGGAAAATTGGCATATACATGCTCTTTTATAAAGTTTGGCACTCCTCTCCACTTTTCTTTTCACAAATCATGGCTAACCGAATCCTTCAGGTGCCCACAAACTTTCACATACCATGGAGGAGTGTCTTTTTTTTTACTTAAAGGTTACAATGGTTTGACCAGCTCCCTTGCAAAAATAGTGATGAGCAGATGAAGCATGCAAGTCAAGGGGTACTTAATTCAATATGGAAGATAACAAACCCGACCACTACGTCCTCATGAGCTAAAAATAGCGTCACCAAATGAGAAGTATTTTGAAGGTTTTGAAAGGTAGCACATGCAAATTTACTTGGAATGGTTTAGAAATACCATGCATAGGAATTTATAGTGGACTCTTTGAGATAACTTTGGTTTTTGGGAGTTGGATGCATGAGAAGTATTCTCTCTCAGTACAAGTGAAGGCTAGCAAAAGACTGGGAGCGACCAACTAAGAGAGCAATAACGGCCATAATCATGCATAGCGACAAAACATTATTAACCAAAGCATAAAGTGATATTACAAGTCAAAAACCAAATGATCATAGAGGCTTGAGGCGACTGGTTTATAGTCAAACATGGTGTGAGAATGCGCCAAGTCAACCCAAATAAAGCATCAAAGGAGAATACCACAATATTATGCTTCTATATAATAAAAACAATGCATGATTCACATTATGCAATCTCAGTCATTTGAGACAAGTCATGCTACAACAATAACTACTAAGCATATAATCAAAATCATATCAAGCGTGACATGCAAAAGTATAAGCCACAGTCTAAACAAGCTCCCTTTTTCCACCACTATAAGCATGAAACAATTTACTCTTTTCCAACACCAATCAACCTATTTGAAACAACTCTTAAAAATGAAAACCAACAAAGACCAGAGGTCTAAATACACCCAGGTACAAATAACTAACAAGTTCTGAACAAAATCAAGGTGAAAAACAAAAGCTAAATGTAGTACTAGAAAAAGAGAAGACTCGTTGAACGATAAGAGTGAAAACTAGAGTGTTCTAGGCAATGAAAACAGATTGCATCTTCTCCAAAAGAAACATGTTGGGGTCCAACCATTTATTGCAGCAAACAAAAAAAGAAAATTGAAAGCAAAAATAAAGATGCTCCAAGAAAAACACATAGCTTATAAAGCAATAAAAATATAGTGTCTTAAAAGATGACCTGATATTATTGCTGATGAAGAAGGGCTGCCTTGGGCATCCCCAAGCTTGATGCTTGTACCTCTTGGTTATTTCTTGGGGTGACATGGGCATCCCCAAGCTTGAGCTTTTGTTCATACTTCATCTCATCTCATCATTCTCCTTTCCCTACACTTGAAAACTTCCTTCATACAAAACTTCACACAATTCTTATTAGCAACATTAGTGTTAGCAAGATAGTAGATCCACTTTTGGGTTCAGTTTCAACTCAAGTATAACACCCATTATAACATAAGCTAATTTAGCAACTTTTTCTAAAAGTTTCGTGATCAAAAGAACTAAAAAAGAAAGAGATCAAGAGGCAAACACAAATAGTGGCAGAAATCTATCAAAATAGAACAGCAGGTAAAGATTGATTTTTTTGAAAATCTTCTGTTTCTGAAATAGAAAAATGCAAAACTAATGGAATTTAGATAATAACCTTGGGCATGTGCACAAGAAATAGCAGATCAAAAGGATGTTTTGGGAATTTTCATGAATTTTTACGGTGAAGCGCATAAATCTGTTTCAGGATAGCAACTTCCCCAAATCTTACCTTCCTCCAATTAGAGGTTCTTCTTGGAACAAAAACGAAATGAAAAGGATAAGGAGAGGTCATTACAGTAGTAATAACTTCCAAGACTCAAAAAATAATAATAAGTACTGAAAAAAAACATTGGGTTATCTTCCAAGAGTGCTTTTTTAACGCCTTTGAGCTAGGCGCACAGAGTGAGAATCAAGTATTTTCAAGCGAAGAAGCATCAAGAACACCAGATGCCTTACGTCTACCTCTCTTACTTTTACTCTTACCTTTATGGAACTCATTATGATTGCATAGTGGAGAGATGAATTTTATAGTGCCTTTTCCCACATCTATCACTGCGCCCAGGAGATTTAGTAGAGACCTTCCAAGTGTGATTTGTACCTTTCCTACACATTCAATAACAAGATAATCAGTAGATACCATTCTCCCTAGTATTTTTGTAAACACTCCTTCAGCTACTCCTTTGGGTAATATAATGGCATTATTAGTAAGAGATATTCCTTCTCCTCCCTCAGAAAGTCCCCAAAGATTCAAAGATTCATAAATATCTTTAGGCATAAGGCAAAATTCAGACATAATATCACTGTAGGGAACCATCCTGAGAGTTCAGAATTTATTGGCACATAATCATGATGCTCACGCAGCATACTATAACATTCCTTTAAACAAGTAGTATTCGCCTCAAGAGTGTTTAATCTAGCATAAATGCTCACAAGAGAGGAATCAAATTTACTAGGTGACCTATATATTGAATCTACTATTTTATAACATTAAAAGTTTGATCCCCATCACAATGATGGAAATATTCTCCTGCTACATCATCCAAAGCATATCTATAACGAAGAACAAGGCCAAAGTAAAAGCTACTAAGGAGCAAGCCTAGAGTCATTCTTGGTTCATTTTTACCATGAAAATCATAAATTCTAGACCACGCTACTTCAAAACTCTCCTCACTCTTTTGTTTGAAAGTGAAGATCATTTCCTCCGGTGACATAGTAATAGGAGTAAACTAGACATAAAAGCAACTTGAAATAGGAACTATTTTTTTTGCATTTTGATAAAAAGATGCAAACAAAAATAAAGAAAAGAAACTAAGCAAAATAATAACAAAGTAAAAAGATTGGAAGTGAGAGACTCCCCTTGCAGAAATCCTCTTTCTCCCCGGCAACGGTGCCAGAAAAATGCTTGTTGGTAGTGCTAACGGCCCAGTTGGGAACCCCAAGAGGAAGGTGTGATGAGCACATCGACAAGTTTCCCTCAGTTATGAAACAAGGTTTAATTGACCAGTAGGAGAAAGAAACCACTTCTGAAGGTTGATGCTAGCTAGCTTTTGGCAGGGCACACTACTGGCATCAGCAACAACGTGGAACCTGCACACAACACAACCAAAGTACTTTGCCCCAACTGGAAGTGAGGTTGTCAATCTCACTGGTTTGCTGTAAACAAAGGATTAAATGTATCATGTGGTAATAGATGTTTGTTTGCAATAAAGTAAATAATGCTTGCAGAAATTAAACGGTAATATATATGTAAAAGAATGGACCGGGGTCCATAATTCACTAGAGGTGTCTCTCCATAGAGATAAATAACATGCTGGGTAAACAAGTTACAGTTGGGAAATTGCCAAAATAAAGAATGAAAAGCAATGCATGTACATGTCATGAAGATCACTATGAGATTCACTTGGGCATTACAACATAATACATAGACCGTAATCCAACTGCATCTATGACTAATAATCCACCGGCCGTATATCATCCGAACAACCGTTGGGTAGTAAGTTGCAAGCAACAGATTATCGCATTAAGCAAAGTGTGTAATGTAAACAATACAAATATCCTTGAATGAAAGATTATTGTTTTCTCCCTAGTAGCAACATCATATCTACAACCTTAGAAGTTATTGTCACTCTCCTAGATTACTAGAGGCATGAACCCACTATGAAGCATAAATACTCCCTCTTGGAGTCACAAGCATCTATTTGGCCAAAGCATCTACTAGCAACAGAGAGCATGTAAGATCATAAATAACATAGAGATGATAATTCACAAATCAACTTGACATAGTACTCAATATTAATTGGATTCCAACAAACACAACATTTAGAATTACATAACGATGATCTTGATCATGATAGGCAGCTCACAAGATCTAAACATGAAGCATAGGGAGGAGAAGACATACATCTAGCTACTTCTATGGACCCATAGTCCAAGCTAGACTACTCACGCATCACTCCGGAGGCTGGCATGGTGATGAAGAAGGCCTCCGGTGGTGATTTCCCTCTCAGCAGGGTGCCGAGAAGAGCTTATGGACCCTCCCAAACTTGAGTTGACGATGGTGGTGGCTTGTAGTATGTTTCAAGGAAAAGTGTTTGGGGCCCTAGGGTTTACCCGATGAAATGAATATATAGGTAGAGGGGCGATGTCAGGAGGTGGACTAGGCGGTCACACCACTTGGTGGCATGGCCAGGGGGTGGCCCGTGCCACCCTATGGTGCGGCTGCCCCTTGGTCCATCTCTGTCTCTCCTCTGGACTCCGTCTTTGTGTTTGTTAATTAGGAACTTTAGCTTTTATTTTGTCTAATTCCAAGAATATTTCATGTGTAACTTTTCTGAAACACATAAATAGCAGAAAACAGAAACTAGCACTATGGCATCTTGTTAATAGGTTAGTTCCAGAAAATACAAATAAAAATGCAATGAAGTTTAATCAAAACACAAAGCAATTGGTGTAAAACAAGCATGGAGCATCAAAAATTAGAGATACGTTGGAGACATATCAGACTACTGGCGAGTTCTTCATCATGGACACTGATGAGGAGGATGTCTTCTCCAACAAGGACTTCTTCCCCGACATCGACAATGTCTTCGGCAACATGTCTCTCACCAACGACAACACCAATGGCAGTTCTGCTTCCACATCGACTCCAACTCCGTATGTCTTATTGTTCATCGCATTTCTGTTTCAGATCATGTTTCTGTTCTTGCTGCTCTCAATCTATCTAGACATGTTGTTCAATCCGATGCTCTTAGCAAATTGTTTAGACCTATTACCTATCTACTACCTACTGTGTATCATGGTTAATTTAATCCCTGTTAAATTAGTTATGTTCTATTTACTACTCTTATAGATTAAATCATTTGGTAAATTTCTCATATTTCCAACAATCCAAAAACCTTATGCTTTTCATAGGCAATTTTACCCTGTTGGCTATGCCACGTCTCTGAAGCCCCCCGTCTCCGAGGGTGTGAATTACAAGAGATGGCATGCAAGAACCGTCATATGGCTCTGATGCACTTAAAGGCAAGCCTCATGGAGAGCTTACTTCCCTTGAGGAGAAAGATTTTAAGGAAGCCAACAACCTCATGAGAGGTGCTAGAAGAACATTGTTGACTCATACCTGTCCATCACTATGGGCAAGGACATGTGGGATGCGCTCGAGGCCAAGTTTGGGGTCTCGGACACAGGCAAGGAATTGTATGTCATGGAGCAATTCTTTGACTACAAGATGACTGATGAGCGTGGCATTGTTGAGCAGGCTCATGAGATTCAGTCCATTGCTAAAGAACTTGAGCAGGTCATTTGTGTGTTACCGGACAAGTTTATTGCCGGAGGCATCATTGCCAAGCTTCCTCCCTTGTGGAGGAATTTTTCTACTTCTTTGAAGCACAAGAGACATGAGTTTTCTATCATTGATCTTATTGGGTCCCTTGATGTGGAAAAAAAGGCAAGACCAAAAGACACACATCCTTAAGGTGCTGAGGGAGGTTCTAGTGCCAATGTGGTACAGAACAAAAACTTCCAATCTCACAAGTCCAAGAACAAGAACAAATTTGATGGAAAAGGAAAGTTTCATGGGAAGAAAAACCATCACAATCTACCAACTTCAAGAAGAAGACCAATAAGAGGAAAGGAGCATGCCATGTCTGCGGTGAACCTGGACATTGGGCATCTAATTGCCCAAACCGTTATGTCAAGCGTCATGGGAAGAGCGGCAAGACCACAAATGTTGTCATTGGTGATGCTGAGATGAAGGACTCTGGGTATGGTATACTTCCTACTGTCCTTTTAGTTTGTCATTCTCCTAATTGGTGGATTGACACCAGTGCTAATGTACACATTTGTTCTGATATTTCCATGTTTTCCTCTTATCAGGTCACAGGGACTTCCTACATGTTGATGGGAAACAGCTCTCATGCTAGTTTTTGTGGTGTTGGTATGGTCGATCTGAAGTTCACTTCGGGAAAGACCATGCGGCTGAAGAACGTGCATCATGTTCCCTCAATCAATAAGAATCTTGTTAGTGGATCTCTTCTATGTCGGGGCAGCTACAAGATAGTTTTTGAGTCCAATAAATTTGTAATATCGAAGTTTGGAAACTTTGTTGGTAAAGGCTATGAGTGTGGGGGCTTGTTCCGCCTATCCTTGTTAGACGTTTGTAATAAAGTTTTTAACCATGTTTGCAACAATATTATAAAATGTTTGGCATTCACAACTTTGTCATGTCAATTTTGGTTGTATGACGCGGCTAGCTAAAATGAATTTAATCCCTAAAATGAACTATTGTGAAAGGCTCCAAGTGCCAAGTGTGTGTGCAAGCTAAGCAACCTCGCAAGTCTCGTACGACTACAGAGGCAAGAGATTTGGCACCACTAGAGCTTATACATTTAGATCTTTGTGAGATGAATGGTGCCTTGACAAAAGGTGCATAGAGATACTTCATGACTCTGATTAATGAATCCACTAGATACTTCTATGTGTATCTTCTGAAATCAAAAGATGAGGCTCTGAACTTCTTTAAAATCTATAAAGCCGAAGAAGAAAACGAACTTGATCAAAAGATCAAACATCTTAGGTCTGATCGTGGTGGAGAGTATTTTTCCAATGAGTTGGATTCTTTTTGTGTGGAACATGGTATAATCCATGAGAGGAAGCATCCCTACTCACCTCAGTCAAACGGGGTGGCCGAAACAAGGAACCGCAATCTAACTGATTTGGTTAACGCCATGTTAGATATGTCAGGTCTTTCTCAGGCATGGTGGGGGAATCAACTTGTCATGTCCTGAACCGAGTTCCCACAAAGAACAAAGAGATTACTCCATTTGAGGAACTAGCTAATTGGCCCGCGCATTTGCGCGGCTAGACTTATTTCTTGGGGAAATCAATTATTGTTCAGCTTAATTCATCATCACTAATTTTAGGTTACTGGAATAGATTTTCCATTAGGGTTGTTGGGTTGGTGATGATTATATATGTATTTCATTCTGAAACTTATTTACTACAGATTTCATATGAATCTTAAATTTTCCAAATCATTTTATCTGTCATGCCAAATTTCAGACTTCATTATTTACCACGTAATAAGTATGTACTATATGTTCATAAATCAAATATATACTCTCAATCAACATAGCGTTGTATTTACTATAAATTTTCAAATTCAATTTATTCATCTACATAGTTATAATCCAGAAACACCACCGTCAGGAGTGACAGAATTGCATATAGGCAAGAAAGCGACAAAAAAGTAACCCAAACGCAGGCTTGGTATAATTTGCAAAAACATGTTATACTATTAGTGTATTGTTGAGGCGTATGTTGGATCCAATATAATGAACCATGCTGGGTGAACATTTGATTGCTCGACATCGTCGGCAAGGTAGTGTGTCCTTCTCCTGTTTGAATTATCAGATTGGCTCACTTCTTACATACTGTGGTCTAGTATTTCCCAGCGATGCAAAGGCTATGAGCTATATCTTCTGTATCATGCATTTTATATTTTTATATCATTGTGAGATCAGCAGGAAGCACGACACATGCACATCATGTCAGTTGAAGGAGAGCACATGTGCGACCGTGGACATTTCGAACTATATTCTTGAGGTCGACACCGTGGACAGCATCCGCGACCCAGCATTTTGATGTGCGGCATGGTGCGGCCATCGTAGCCGGGAATAACTCTTGTGTCTGGGATGGTCATGCAAATGCGAGTTCTAACATAACTCATTTTTCTCTCCATATCTCATCTAATCAACATAGCACAGACTGAACAAAGAGACTGAATCCACACGGACGCTACTATACCCGATATGATGATCTGATTCATGGACGTCTGTGATAAGAAAAAGTCGAAGAGAAACCTATGTTGCCGTCATGCTATATCTGCCGCCTAGAGTCGCCATCAATCCTAGCGAACATGTAGCCTTTTAGCACCGTTGCTTATCGGCTGATCGGCATCGGCATGTCTGGCTCATCATAGAGTTTGCAAAGGACTCGGCAACCTTGGTGTTTTTGGTAAGTTTAGTAGCGCGAGATCAGCAAAGACTATGTTTGCACGTAACTCATCGGAGATTGCACAGGGGTCGTCGCAGCCTTGCAGGGATATGCTGCTAATTCAAGATCCACGCGAGGACTGCTACTGTTTCTGTTGCACATGATGTATATTGCTGCGGGTATTGGAAAGCCAAACTGATTAACCATATGGATCCATAACTCTGCCTTGCACAACTTGTCAAACGTGACGGGTGAATTCACTGGGTTGATCTAGAAAATGCATCACAAATCGGGAGTACTCAAAGTTGATGGCGTTGAATCATGCAAGAAGAAAAGGCTTTCCGCCTTCTTGAGTCCCTTGGGCGTCGTGGGATCGCAAGTGGTAAAGGACATATACGTGGTGTTGTGCTGTGATATATTGAATACATCTGGATCTGATCGTAGCTCTTTCAATATGACGACGGCCAGCACCAAGCGCTCCGTCGCCGCGTGACTTCAGTCCGCCGCCGGGCGTGACGGACTGGTCATGGATGAGTTACTACCCTACCTTGAGCCATCACGGCCGCGTGCTGGTTTGCATTGAGGTTTAGATCCACCAGCCGGGGCTCGCAGGCATAAATATATGCTCTACGATCTATTGCAAATCAAGCGTCCATGCCAAGTACGAACAGGCGATCTATTGCAAACCGAGAGTCCATGCCAAATACAAACATGCGGCGTGTAGCAGGCTAATTCTTACTACGTGAGATCCACGTTAGTTAATCTCGATCATTGATATGATGTAGAACTAAATTGTTAAATCCTAGCCGTCGGTTGTTAGTTGTTTTAATAATATAATAGATGGGAGAAGAAAAGGTTAAAACTCTCATACTTACGGACTTGGGGTTGTTTGGCCAAAGTCAATGTGCTAATTCCCAAGAAGCGCAAGCTTGGACCAAATACTATTGATTGTGTTTTCCTAGGTTATGCTTTCCATCGCATTGGGTATAGATTCCTGATATTAAAATCTTAGATACCCGATATGCTTGTTGGCACAATCATGGAGTTGAAAGATGCAACTTTCTTCGAGGATATCTTTCCTATGAAGGATATGCCTAACTCATAGAATCAGGAGATGCCCAGTTCATCTAGACATGAATTAGTTAAAATTCCTGAACCCACCATTCCATTAGAATACTTCGAAATCCTGTGGAGAATGACGATGAACCTCCTAAAAGGAGCAAAAGACAGAGGACTGAAAAGTCCTTTAGTGATGATTTATCATGTATCTTGTGGATGACACTCCTAGTTCCATTTCAGAGGCCTATGCATCTTCAGATGCTCACTACTAGAAGGAAGCTATCCGTAGTGAGATGTATTCCATCTTGGCTAATGAAACTTGGGAGATTGTTGATTTTCCTTAGGGTGTAAACCTGCAGGGTGTAAATGACTATTCAAGAAGAAGGTTAGACCTGATGGTACCATTGAAAAATACAAGGCACACCTTGTTGCCAAGGGTTATACCTAGAAAGAAGGTGAAGACTTCTTTGATACTTACTCACCTGTGGCCAGATTGACCACCATTCGAGTACTACTTTCTTTGGCTTCCTCGCATGGTCTTGATTTGGCCCAAACGTATCTATAATTTTTGATGCTCCATGCTTGTTTATACACCATTTGCTTTGTGTTTTGCTACACTTTGTGGCATTTTTATGCATTTTCTGGAACTAACCTATTAATGAGATGCCACAGTGCCAGTTTCCTATTTTTCTGCTATATTTGTGTTTTAGAAAAGCTACACAGGAAATATTCTCGGAATTGGATGAAACAAAAGCCGAAGTTCCTATTTTTCCTGACACGAGACAGAGTCCAAAGCAGAGGCGGAGGGGGGCAGGGACCAGCCACACCCTAGGGCAGCGTGGCCAGCCCCTGGCTCACGCCACCAGGGGGTGTGACCTCCTGGTCCACTTCCTGATGCCGCCCCTCCGCCTATATATTCTTCTCAATGAGAAAACCCTAAAGGGCTGATCAATTTTCCAGAAACATATCGCGAGCCACCACAGTCATTGACCCGAGATTGGGAGGGTCCAGAAGCTCTTCCTGGCACCCTGCCGGAGAGGGGAATCACCACCGGAGACCTTCTTCATCACCATGCTCACCTCCGGAGTGATGTGTGGGGAGTCTACCTTGGCCTATGGGTCCATAGCAGTAGCTAGATGGTTGCCTTCTCCTCCATGCGCTTCATGTTTAGATCTTGGGAGCCGCCTATCATGATCAATATCATCGTTATGTAATTCTACATGTTGTGTTTGTTGGGATCCGATGAATATTGAGTACTTTGTCAAGTTGATTATTGATTTATCATGTCTATGTTATTTATGATCTTGCATTCTCTCCATTGCTAGTAGATATATTGGCCGAGTAGATGCTAGTAACTCCAAGAGGGAGTATTTATGCTCGATAGTGGGTTCACGCCTCTAGTAATCTGGGAGAGTGACAATAACTTCTAAGGTTGTAGATGTGTTGTTGCTACTTGGGAGAAAACATAAATCTTGTGTTCAAGGACATTCATATTGTTTACATTACACACTTTTCTTTATGCAATTATCTATTGTTTGCAACTTAATACTCAATGAGTGCTTGGAAAACACCTCGAGAGTGGATTATTAGTCATAGATGTAGTTGGATTACGGTCTATGTATTATGTTGTAATGTCCAAGTGAATCTCATAGTGATCCTCATGACATTTGTATTATTTCTTTGTTCTATCAATTGCCCAACTGTAATTTGTTTACCCAGCATGATAATTTATCTTATGGAGAGACACCTATAGTGAACTGTGGACCCTGGTCCATTCTTTTATGCTGTTATTACCGTTTACTATTTACTCGCTTTATTTACATTCTCACAAGCTACTATCTTTTACCACACGATACATTTAATGCTTTGTTTATAGAAAACCGGTGAGATTGAGAACCTCACTGTAAGTTGGGGCAAAGTACTTGGTTGTGTTGTGTGCAAGTTCCATGTTGCCACTGGTGCAAAGCTACGCCAAAGATAAGGCGCCATATATAAATTGTTTGGAGCTGACGCCAAGCCATCAAGCATCAACCTTTGAAGGTTGGTTCTTTCTCCTACTAGTTCGATAAACCTTGGTTTCATACTGAGGGAAGACATGCTGCTGTGCTCATCATTCATTCCTCTTGGGGTTCCCAACTGGGTGGTCATCCACCCGCCATCAAGCAATTTTTCTGGCGCCATTGCCGGGGAGAAAGAAGAATTTTGCAAGGGGAGTTTCTCACTTCCAATCTTTTACTTTGTTATTGTTTTGCTTTATTTTACTTTAGCTTGCATCTTTTTACTAAAAATAAAAAAATAGTTCCTTTATAGTTGTTATTTTTACTTGTCTGCTTTTTAGTCTTGCTAGAATGAGTAATCCGGAGGAAAAGATCTTCACTTTCAAACAAAAGAGTGAAGATAGTTTTGAAGAAGCTTGGTCTAGAATTTATTATTCTCATGAGAGAACTGAACCTAGAATGACTTTGAGCTTGCTACTTAGTAGCTTTTACTTTGGTGTTGTTGTTTGTTATAGATATGTTTTGGATGCTGTAGCAGGAGGAGATTTCCTCCATTGTGATAGGGATCAATCTTTTAATGTTATAAAAAAGTTGATTGCAATTTATATCTCACCTAGTAAAACTAATTCGTCTCTTGTGAGCATTTTTGCTAGATTAAACACTCTTGAGGCGACTACTACTTGTTTAAAAAAATGTTATGGTATGCTTCGTGAGCATCATGATTATGTTCCTATAAATTCTGAACCTTCTGGATGGTTCCCTATAGTTAAAGTTACTATAAATAGCAGAACTTTTCATGCTTGTTGTGATATTATGTCTGAATTTTGCCTTATGCCTAAAGATGTTTATAAATCTTTGAATCTTTGGGGACTTTCCGAGGGAGAAGGAATATCTCTTACTAATAATGCCAGTATATTTCCCATTGGAATAGCTGAAGGTGTATTTACAAAAATCCTAGGGAGAATGGTATCTACTGATTATCTTCTTATTGAATGTGTAGGAAAGAGACAAATCACGCTTGGAAGGTCTCTACTAAAACTCCTGGGCGCCACTATAGATGTGGGAAAAGGCACTATAAATTTCACCTCTCCACCTTGCAATCATCATGTATTTCCTAAAGGTAAAACCAAAGGTAAGAGAGGAACACGTAAAGCATCCGGTGTTCTTAATGCTTCATTTGAAAATACTTGATTTTCACTTTCTGCGCCTAGCTCAAAGGTGTTAAAGAAAAGCACTCTTGGGAGATTACCCAATGTTTTCTTTTCAGTACTTTTTCTTTTTGTTGATTCTTGGAAGTTAATACTACTATAATGACCTCTCCTTATCAATTTTATTTTGTTTTGGTGCCAAGAAGAACCTCTAATTGGAGGAAGGTAAGATTTGGGGAAATTGCTGTCCTGAAATAGATTTTTGTGATGTACTGTAAAAATTCGTGAAAATTCTCAGAATGTCTTTTTGATCTGAGATTTCTTGTGCACATGCCCCAGGTTATTTCCAAACTTTTATTAGATTTGCACTTTTCAATTTGAGCAACAGAAAATGTCGGGGGGATGACCCCCGGTAGGGTCAAGAGACTAGAGAGACACAAGGTCTATGATTGACTTTATGCCGGGTTATCAAGGAAGGGCCTGGCCGGAATATAAGAGCATCGGCCAGGCCGGCATATAATGTGTATCCCGGCTGATACTTGGATATGCCGGCATAGCCGGAATACTTACAAAAGCGTGCCGGCATATACTTAGATATGCCGGCCTAACTATTTGGTGTGTTGTGCAGGAGCAGGGGAGGCCGGATTACCCGACCCTCGTAGGTCGTTGGTCCGGCATATAAGTCCTGGGTATGGCCAACGGTCATATCCGGGATGCTTAAGTCGACCAAGGTGTCACATCCCTACAATCAAGGAAGAAAACATCCAAGCATGGTAGCAGAGTAAGATGGCAGGGTGCACAGTGGAGGTTACCTACCCTCACTGTGCACAAGTACGAGCTTACCGCACGGAGGTAAGGCCACAGTTCAAGAGGTACAAGGTACAGGGATATGGCGTCCCATCGAGAGCAATCAGGGGCGAAGTCAAGGGTCTCTGCCATCGCCACCAGCTCCTGTTTGGAGTGTAGCCCTTGTCTTGTGGTCTTGTATGACCGTTGTAACCCTGGCCACCACTATATAAGGTGGCATAGGGAGCCCTGGTAAAGGGTGGAAGGTTGGCTGATAGTTGTTGGTTGGTCACTCTGTACTCTTACACTTACCAGTTCATCTCCCTTCTCTAGGAGAGAGCTTGGAAGCACCATTGTGGTGTACTACATCGATCCATATATACAATCAGTAGAGCAGGAGTAGGGGTGTTATCTCCTTACGAGACCCCCGAACCTGGGTAGATCAGTGTCTCTTTCTGTCGTGCTCTTTAGCTCGTTCCCCTCTCCCGAATCCTCCAGCATCTAGTCGGCCCCCATTTAAGCCATCCTATGGCATATGTTGTTTCACCACGACGACATTTGGCGCCCACCGTGGGGCATCAGATCGATATGCTGGGCGGAGTGTTCATTCGGACGGGGTCTGTGATAGCAGCTTCGGGAGTGCGCGTGGTCTCTGGCCTCGTCCAGAGGCTAGGCTCGCTCAGTTTCGTCAGTGACAACGCCGGTTGTCTCGGTGGCCGGCCGTTCCCCAGGGATGGCCGGATTATGTCTTTCGGTTCCCACGAGGTGTACGTGGGGACTGAGAGAATTTGCAGGAAGGAGGTGCTGGTGGCGTCGGATCCTCCGTCACATCGGCTGGCTCACGCTGGGCGTAGCGCTCGCTCAGTAGAGTCGGCTGAGGTGATGATGGCCGGCACATCCGTGCCGCCGGCGGAGGATGCCGGCAAAGCAGCAGCGGTCGGAGCTTCTCCTCCGGAGCCGCCGAAGGTCAAGAGGTCGGCGCGTCCTCCGTTGGAACGTGCGGAGAACCTGGCCGGCACTTCCGGTGTGCCGGCTAGGGGCGAGGTTCTTCTTCCCATCATCGACCGGCTTCTCGAGCCGGTGCGATCCGGCGTTGATCTGGAGCAGGCAAGGGAGGTCCTGGAGGGATCTCGTCAGGCCCTCGTCGACGAGGCCCTGGCCATGAACCAGGAGCGCGAACGGTTTAACCGGCAACTCCGTGAGTATGAGGCAGCCCATGGTTTTACTCCTGTAGTAATCCGGCCTAGCCGGATAGAAGAGGTTAGAACTAGAGGCAGAAATCTTAATGCTGAGATAGGAAAAGATGCTAGAGATAAGAGTCATACTGCAACTAGTACTGTGCCCAAGGTAGTCTATAGTTCGCCAGTAAAGAACCTTAGAGCAGCGGCCGAGGTAGCTAAGGATTTATCTTGTTTATCCGGCGAAGCACTGCGTGAGCAGCAAGCCCGGCTTAACCAACTTTTGTCTGAAGCTACAAAGCAGCAGGAGGCCTTTAAGAAGGCAAACCCAGGTGCCGGGGCATCCCAGTACATTGTGTCGGTAGGAGGTGCCGGCGCGAGGTCGAGGGGCCAAGCCTCGTCCCCGCATCCTAGCGCCCGGCGTGCCGGAAGTGTGACCTCTGGCCGCCGGGACAAGCAGATCCAGGTGTACGATCCGGCTGCCGCCGGAAAGCAGGCGGTGGTGTAGAAGAATTTCGGCCAAGCTGACAAGTATGTCGGCAGCAAGAAGCCCGGCCAGAGTATGCCGGCCGGGCATGAAGCAGCAGCGGCCGGTGGTGGCCGGAGTAACAGTGCAGTCCGGCGTCAGCAACAGGGCGCCGGAGGTGCAGCGCAGCAGCAGGGTGCAGGCCATCCGGGACATCGAGAGGATGACGGCAATTCCGCCCTTGCCAGGGCGGGATATCAGCAGCAGCATCAGCAAGGCCGGCATAGTGAGCAGCATCAGCCGGAGCAGCAGCAGCAGATGATCGCAGGCCCAATAGCATCCCGGCTTGGACCTCGGTCCTTGGAAGCCAATGATGCACGTTTCAAGCTGGACAAGCTCCACCAATCAGAGTTGGTGGAGAGACAAGGAGCTCCGGGCCCTATGTGTTTCGGACCCCGGATTATGGGGGAGCCGGTGCCTTACTACTTCCAGCTCGCGCGTGGCGCGAGGACATATAATGGAAGTACGAAGCCGGAAGATTGGTTGGAGGATTACTCCACAGCGGTGAACATCGCTGGAGGAAACCTCAGATGGGCGGTACGATATGTGCCGCAGATGTTGGAAGGTCCAGCCAGGATATGGCTGAATAATTTGCCGGCCGGGAGTATCAACGGCTGGATTGATTTCGAAGAGCAGTTTGTGTCGAACTTTACCAGTACATACAAGAGGCCCAACCGTCCGCAGCAGCTGGCTAACTGCCGGCAAGGAGTGAATGAGACTGACCGTGACTATCTGACCAGGTGGTGCACATTGCGCAATTCCTGCGAAGGAATCAATGAGCAGCAGGCCATCATGTGGTTCGCTCATGGGTGCCAGCATGGCACCATGCTGTGGCAAAAGCTTCAGAGGCAAATGCCGGCCACGCTGGCCGAAACAATCAAGATCGCTGATAGTTATGCTCTGGGAGATCCCAAGCAGCCCAGTCTCGATTCACAAGGACAGGGGCAAACCCAGGGGAACACCAGCAATGCCGGGAGACCAGGGCAATACTATCGCCCGGATAACCGGAATAAGAGGAGAGATGAGCGGCCGGATTATCGGTATGGCTCAGCACAAGTTGCAGCTGTGGAGGAAGAGCAAGGGGGCGCCGGCAGTAGCCAGCGTCCGAGATATGAGAACTATCAGCAGCCTCAGCAGCAGCCGCAGCAGCAAGCACAGCCGTTCCAGAAGAAGAATGTCTGGACCAACAAGAATGCCGGCGGAGCCGCCGGCCAGAAGAAGCAGTGGCCGAAGTATACTGTGGGTCTTGCCATGGACAAGCCTTGTGTGTTTCACACATTCCAGCCGGGAAAGCCGGCAAACCATTTGACAAGGAACTGTTCGTGGCTGGACGACATATTGGCAGGTCGTGCAGGTCCCTGGGGACCGGCTAGACCCTCTGTCCCGGCAGCTCCATCGCCGTTGACAGGTGCCAATACAATTGCAGTCCCACCTAGGCCGGGTAATCCTGGGAATCAGAGCAACGCCGGAAATGCCGGCGTAAATCAAGTTGACCAGAGCTATAATCCGGAATATAACGCCGGAGGCCCAGGAGCGGGCCGGAATGAGTACAAGGAGTATGATCAGAGCTATATGGTCTTTGAGACCGAGAGAACAGACAAGCAGAGCTTGTACCGGCGGAGTCTGGAGGTGAATGCCGTTATGTCGGCTGTGCCAAAGCTGATGTACTGGTCTGACCAGGCTGTTGGCTGGGACAGGGCAGATCATCCCCGGATCATGCCAAATCCCGGCGGATATGCTCTGGTGATGGATCCGACATTCGTCGGGCCGGCTAATAACGTGAGATTCAGCAAGGTCCTCATTGATAATGGAAGCAGCATCAACATCATGTATCGGGATACGATGGAGAAGCTGGGAATCAAGGAAAATATGCTGGAACCAAGCAAGACCACGTTCCATGGCATTGTGCCGGGACTTTCGTGTGCGCCGATGGGCAAGATCCGGATGGATGTCATGTTTGGCAGCCGGGATAACTGCAGGGTGGAAAACCTCATGTTCGAGGTGGTTGATCTGGAGAGCCCCTACCATGCTTTGCTGGGTAGACCGGCACTGGCAAAATTCATGGCCTCTACGCATGTGGCGTATCTGAAGATGAAGATGCCGGGACCCAAAGGAGTGATCACCATCATTGGTGATTACAAGCGTTCGATGGCATGTGCCACCGCCGGATCCAATCTGGCCGAGACTCTGATCATTGCAGAGGAAAGGAAGAGGCTCAAGCGAGCAGTGGAGATTGCTGAGACGGTCGTGGCCGGCAAATATATGCCGGGCATGACAAATCCCGGCGGCAGTGCTTCTTTTCAAGTAGGCAAGGAAGTCAAAAAGGTGCCTCTGGATGAAGCTTTCCCGGAGCGCCATGCCCTGGTTGGGGCAAGTCTGGATCCCAAATAGGAAAGCGAGCTCATCAGCTTCCTCCGTGAGAATCGGGATATCTTTGCATGGTCTACTTCGGACCTGCAAGGTGTGCCGAGGGAGCTGGCTGAGCACGCATTGCATGTGAGGCCCGATGCTAAGCCAGTGAAGCAGCCGCTCCGGCGGAATGCCGGCGATAGAAGGAAAGCCATATGGGAGGAAGTGGCCAGGCTCTTAGCCTCTGGCTTTATCAAGGAAGTACTTCATCCGGATTGGGTGTCTAATCCGGTTTTGGTGGAAAAGAAGAAAGATGAGCCCGTCATAGTGAAAGTATGGCGGATGTGTGTTGATTACACCAACTTGAACAAGGCATGTCCTAAAGATCCATTCCCGCTGCCTCGGATCGATCAAGTGATTGATTCCACAGCCGGATGTGAACTGTTATCATTTGTAGACGCCTATTCTGGTTTCCACCAGATCCCCTTGTTTGAGCCAGATCAAATAAAGACATCCTTTATTACCCCGTACGGGGCTTATTGCTATCTCACTATGCCGTTCGGTTTAAGAAATGCCGGCGCAACTTACCAAAGGTGTATGCAAAAGTGTTTGCACGATCAGATAGATAAAAATGTGCAGGTATATGTCGATGATATCGTCATAAAAACCAAGGAGAGCAAGACTCTCATAGATGATCTCCGGGAAACCTTTGGGAACCTGAGGAGATTCCGGATGAAGTTGAATCCGGCTAAGTGCACCTTTGGTGTGCCGGCGGGCAAGTTGCTCGGTTTCCTTGTTTCCAGCCGGGGTATTGAGGTGAATCCTGGCAAGATTCGTGCCATAGAAAGGATGAAGCCGCCGACAGATTTGAGGGAAGTACAGAAGTTCACTGGGTGCCTCGCATCCCTGAGCCGCTTCATAAGCCGGCTGGGAGAGAAAGCCCTGCCGTTATATCAGTTGATGAAAAAGTCCGACACATTTGTCTGGACAACGCAAGCAGATGCAGCTTTCAAGGAATTGAAACAGTTGTTGTCAACAGCGCCGGTATTAGCGTCTCCGATGCCCCGGGAGCCAATGTTGCTCTATGTAGCGGCAACCAACCGAGTTGTCAGTGCTGTGGTGGTAGTAGAGCGAGAGGAAGGAGGCAAAACCGTGCAGCGGCCGGTATATTATCTGAGTGAAGTCCTCTCCACCTCAAAGCAAAATTACCCCCACTATCAGAAGATGACCTATGGTGTCTATATGGCGGCTAAAAAGCTCAAGCATTACTTCCAAGAGCATCCAATCCGGGTAGTGGCCGAGGCCCCTATCTCGGAAATTATAGGCAACAAAGATGCCAGCGGCCGGATAGCAAAGTGGGCAATAGAGCTTTCACCATATACACCGCAGTACGATAAGAGGGATACAATCAAGTCCCAGGTCTTGGCTGATTTCTTTATTGACTGGGCCGAGATACAGTATGAGCCACCATTGCCAGATGCCAATTATTGGAGGATGCATTTCGATGGGTCCAAGACAATCCATGGCTTGGGTGCCGGCATAGTTCTCAGTTCACCAAAGAATGACCAGCTGAGATACGTCCTGCAGATTCACTTTGCAGCATCAAATAATGTGGCGGAATATGAGGCACTTGTGCATGGCCTGAAGGTGTCTAAGGACATAGGAATTCGCCGGATTATGTGCTTCGGTGATTCTGACTTGGTGATTCAGCAGTGTTCCGGCATATGGGACGCGCATGATGCTAACATGGCATCATACCGTTTCCTAGTGCAGCAGTTAAGTGGTTACTTTGAAGGTTGTGAGTTCCGGCACGTTCTCCGGGCTCAGAACGATGCAGCCGATGCTTTATCCAAGCTGGGATCTTCCCGAGATTCAATCCCACCCGGCATTTCGCTGGAGCATCTGAGGAAGCCATCGATCAAACCCTCGCCGGAGTCATCCTCCATTTATGTCCCGCCAGGTCCAGACGAAGCAGTTCCAATGGAGATAGATGCCGGAGCCAAGACGGATAACCCGGGGACTGTTTCCTCAGTCCCGGGGACTGGGCCGGCATATGCTGTTAGTACAGTATTCCGGAGCAAAGCTAAAGGCAAGGGTAAAATGTGCCAAGAGGTTGTGCCGGTATACCCGGGGACTGCTCCGGCATACCCGGGGACTGATTCTTCAGTCCCGGGGACTTCGCAGCCCATGGAGATCGATTATGTGTCGGTCGAAATGATGGAAATAGATCAGGCACTGTTCACTGTCAGGGAAGTGCCCTCATGGGCACGTCCTATCATGAACTTCATGGTGGATGGTCAAGTGCTGGCGGATGAAACCGAGGCCCGCCGGGTTATAAGGAGATCCAAAGCGTATACCATCATCAACAAAGAAATATACAAGAGAAGTACCACCGGAGTATTGCAGAGATGTGTCGAATCTGCGGAGGGTCTGGAGATGCTCCGGGAAATTCACCAGGGGGAGTGTGGTCACCATGCTTCGTCCAGGGCATTGGTGGCAAAGGTATTCCGGCATGGCTTCTATTGGCCAACGGCACTGCAAGAGGCAGAAAACTTGGTCCGGAAATGTAATGGGTGTCAAAGATATGCCCACCAGATTCATCAGCCGGCATCTGCCCTGAAAACTATCCCAATAACCTGGCCCTTTGCTGTTTGGGGCCTGGATATGGTCGGCGCTTTTAAGCCGGCCAGAGGGAAAATGACCCATATCCTGGTCATGGTGGACAAGTTCACCAAGTGGATTGAAGTGAAGCCCATAAGCAAGTGTGATGGTCACACAGCAGTGAAATTCTTAAAGGATATAATCTTGAGATATGGTGTTCCTCATAGCATCATCACTGACAATGGGTCAAACTTTGCCCAAGGGCCATTTGCCAGATTTTGTGAGGAGGTGGGAATCCGGCTGGACGTTGCGTCGGTTGCCCACCCTTGTGCCAATGGCCAAGTAGAGAGATCGAATGGGCTAGTATTATCCGGCATAAAACCCCGGCTGATAGAGCCCCTGGAGAAAACTCCGGGATGTTGGCTAGATGAGCTGCCAGCAGTGCTGTGGAGTTTAAGAACAACTCCGAATAGATCAACAGGCTACACACCATTTTTCCTGGTGTATGGAGCAGAAGCTGTGCTTCCAACAGATGTAATACATGATGCACCAAGAATAGTGCTATATACTGAGGAAGAGGCTAAAGAAGCCAGAGAAAATGATGTTGATCTGCTAGAGGAAGCAAGGGAAATAACTCTGTCAAGAACAGCAGTATATCAGCAGAACCTCAGACGCTATCATGCGCAGAAGGTAAATCCAAGGAGATTTCAAGAGGGAGATCTAGTACTCCGGCTAAAGCAAGGAACAGAAGGCCGGCATAAGTTAACTCCTCCATGGGAGGGGCCATTCATTGTGAGCAGAGCTCTGCACAATGATGCCTATTATCTTATAGATGCGCAGGACCCCAAGAAGAATAAGGCGGACAGGTCCGGAGAAGAAACCAAGAGGCCATGGAACATAGCTCTACTGCGCCCCTTTTACTCCTGAGCAACACAATGTATGTATTTCCATATTTTCCTTTGTATGCCGGCGTGTTGTGCCGGCACAAGACTAATGAATGAAATACCGGCATCCCGAAGTAGCCGGGTAACTAGCTCCGAGGTATATTTGTTGTTTATTTACAGTTTTCTGTTATATGCCGGCTGGCTTTATTTGAATGTTTCATATGTCGGCCTAGTAATGTGTCGGCATCAAAGGCCACTCTTCGACTCAGCTGCTGTCCGAAACCCGGCTTCATGGCTAGCAAGAGTAGATGCCGGAGATTGTCTACACATGGAAAACGGCTAAGGAAATACAAAGCAAGCGAACCGACATTTTCGTTAAAGCTAAAGTTAAAATTTAAAGTGTCGGATGATTTGAAGTCTAAGTCTCAAAGTTAAAGTACTGTATGTTCGAGGAAGCAACCTTGAGACTCATACGTCGAAAGCCAATTAAGGTAGACAAGTAGCCAAGGTTGTGAAATTGAGGAAACAGGAAAACAACTCGGTGACTTAGCCAAAAGATGATCCGGCATTAGTAACAAGCAAACCAAGATAAAACTTGTTCAGATAGCAAACCAAAGGAAAGTAAACGTATATCTTACAACTGCACCCGGCATACCGGGGATCTGATAAAGCTTAAAGTGTTTTTGATGCAAAGATTCAAGGGGCAGACGCGGGGCCGCCAGCAGGTGGAGCAGTAGCAGTCGAAGTGGCGGCTTCAGGTGTGCCGGACCCAGCAGATGGAATGGAGCCATCACCTCCGCCCGGGGCAGATGCCTGTTCCGGAGCTTCAGTGTCGGCTTCCTCAGCTTCACCTTCATCTTGGCTGGAGTCGGAACCCTCAGCAGCAGCAGATGTCCCGGCATCGTCATTCTTCTCCGGCTCGCGGATGTCCCGGACGAATTTGTCGGTGTCGGCATAGTCCACATAACTATGGGCCAACTCCTTGCGGCGACGGATATGATCCGGATCCGTGGTCCAGATGGATCCTTCGCGCACGGTGCGCAAAGTCTCCAAGTCTGCCTTTTCATACCAAGACAAGAAGTAGCTGAGGGCTTCGTCGGCTCCAACCCTCGCGCCGGAATCTCGCCACTCCCGGAGGCGAACCTTGGCAAGCTGCAGGTCGTTGCCGAGGTCAACCGGGTCAGTGGGAGTCCTTTGTCCCGGCCAGAGGGCAGAGAATGCCTCCTGGGCGCCGTAGAAGAGCTCTTCAGTGTAAAGGGTCATGGCCTCCTTCCGGGACTGCAGGGCCAGCAGCTGCTCCGTCATGTCCCAGTTGGGCGAGTCGACCGGAACACCCCGGTTTTCTCGGTCCAACTGCAAAGCCCTCTCAACGTCAGCGACGGAAGCGGGAAACATGCCTGCAGAGTAGAAACAATGTTAGCAAAAGGAAAATATGTCGGCATAGATGCTATGCCGAAAAAGATTACACTATGTCGGAAAGGATAAAAGGGGAAAGGATTTGAAGCTTACGGGCAAGGTCGGCATTCAGCTGCGCAACTGTAACCTCCCATTTGGTGGCCTGCTCCTTCAGGCTATCCAGTTCAGCGTGGGCGTTGGAGGCATCAGTCTCCGAGGTAACAAGCAGGGTCTGGGTTTTCTTCAGTAGGCCCTCCCTCTGTTCCTTTTCGTCCAGCAGCTCGGTGCTCCGGCCCTTCAACTGCTCTACCTCGGCCTTGTGACCGGCATCCCGGTCGTCCAGTTGCTTGGCCACCTCCACCGAGGACACACAATCCTGGTGGCGTGCCTCCAGTGCAGCCTTCTCATCTGCAAAGATTTCAAGTTAAGAGGATTTGAAGAAAGAAAACAGTGACAAAGAGTAAAGGATTTGAAGTATAAAGTAGCTATCCGGGTAACAGCAGGATCCGGCATACCAGTTAGCTCTTTCACCCTCGTAAGAAGCGCGGCGACTTGTTTTTCAGTGCCAGCTGCAGAATGTCGGCACAAGGTTATGGGTCGGTAAGAAGAAGTATTGCAAAGTAAAGAGAGGAAAGATATCCGGCATATAGCGGTATGTCGGCAAAGATTACCTTTCCGGGACAGCTCCTGCTGAAGCTTGCTGTGTGCGTCGGAAAGCTTCCGGTGCTCGCACACCAACTCATGGAACATGTCGGCCCGGGTGTTGTTCATTTGCTGCAAAAATGCCGGGATTTGAAATGTCAGCAGAGAAATTTGACATGGTAATTAAAGTGAAGATTTTATCAAGTGATCATTCTTTTAAAGACCCGGCACAGGTGCTGCGCACCTATCCCGGCCCTCGGTGACTAGGATTTGAAGCTCGAATCGAGCTTATATCCCGGTCAAGAGGATTTGAAAGATAATAAAGATGTGAAATTGTTAGAGACCCGGCACAGGTGCTGCGCACCTATCCCGACCCTCGGTGACTAGGATTTGAAGCTCGGATCGAGCTCATATGTCGGCAGTTAATTCAAAGGAAGCTAGCTAAAGGACTATGAGAAAATCCCGGATGTCCATATCCCGGACAGCCGACATTTTCGGGGACTGGGGATATGTGTGTAAATAGAGAGGAATTACGTTGGTGGCATCGGCCAACTTGTGAAGTCTTTGCTGGAGGCTGAGGAGCTCGCTGGCAATCGGTATGGGCTTCGCTGCCAGGAAGTCGCTTGGGTCGCCACTGGTCTTGGCTTCGGCCAGCTTCTTGCTCCTTGAGTCCGCAGTGTCCATGTTGCTGGCGTCGTTCCACTTAATGCACTGCTCCTTAAGAGAGCCGAGGCTCTCATCACTTTTCGTCGCAAGAGGGACGAGGCCCTCGAGTTCTGGGGTGTCGAAGAAGCTTTTCCGGTACCCCGGCCGGGCTGCTGCCCTGCCAAGATGCAGGGCCAGAGCAGAGCTGGTCTGGGACGCTGCCTTAGGAGGAGCAGTTGCGGCAGATGGTGTGCCGGACTTGGCCGTCCGAATCTTCAGCGTGCCGGTCCGGGCCGGGGCAGTGGACTTGGCCGGTGCAGTGGTCTTGGCCGGTGCTGGTGTCTTGTCAGCTGGAGGAGTCTCGGGTGCGGGCTGTTCCGGCGCGGCCGGTGCTTCTTGGCTAGCGGGAGCAGGATCCGGAAAAGACCGGACTTCCGGCACTAAAGGGCCTTTGCCCTTGATGTCTGTGCCGGCGCTCTTGTCGCTTGCGCCGGCGTCGTCAGTTGTGCCGGCGTCGCTGGTGGGCGCGCCGGAGTCTGGGGCTTCTTGATGGGCTCCTGTGTCCATGTGGACATCAGGAGCCGGAGGTTCCTGTTGAGCCCCCGAGTCCATGTGGACGTCGGGGGCAGAAGTGTCTTGTGCCGGCGAAGGGACGTCCTTCGCCGGGGAGGTGGTCTTGTCGGGCGCAGGCGAAGATGCCGGCGCCGGTGAGGTCGTCTGACTGGCAGAGGGAATGTCGGAGGTACCAGGGGCAGCGGGCTTGGTAACCTTCGGGTCGCCACTCAAGCCAGAAGCTTGTTCCGGCTCAAGAGGAGCACTGAAAGAGAGAAAACACCAAGTCAGTAATACAAACAAGAGATATGTCGGAGGAAATGCAAAGAAAAGGAAATTTACCCCGAGGCAACAGGCCTCTGTTTCTTCTGTTTGGGCACGCCGACCTTCTGTCTTTTCGACCTCTGAGGTATGTCGGACTGGGGCTTCACACCTCGCTTCCGGCCGGCACGTCCGCCGGTGGAAGGAGGTCCCTGGTTCAGAGGGGCGGCGTCGATAACGACATCGTCCGGGATAGCTGAGGACGGCATTGGAAACTCGTGAGCAATAGGTGTTTCTGGAAAGGCGTACGCAAGTGGCGTCGGGTCATAGTACAGCAGGATCTCCTCGTCAGAATCAATCTCACTCCGGTCTTGAGTATAATGCCGGGATGAAGAGCCCTTACCCATGGCAGCTGCAGCACGGGTGCTCCTGGGAAGCTTATCCCAATGATCCGGATCTTCAACATCCGCAACGGTGCGGTCCGCCGCGATCTTGATCCGGGAGTTCTCCATGGTTTGGAAGCTGAATTTCTGTATAAACAGCAAAGTCAAGTATTCAGACAAGGAAATATGCCGGTGGAAGAGGTATGTCGGATCGATATGATATGTGTCGGCAAACAGGCATGTGTCGGCTTAAGTATCTATGTGCCGGACATGGACTTTATGTATCGGCTAAGAAGGTTTACCGTTGGGGCGGGCCTATCCCGGCTGTATGGTTCTAGCCCCCAGGCAAAAGTGGCCTGAGAGGACTTGCAGACATCCTTAATCCGGCGCAGAATGTCGGCCGGAGTCAACTCGTGTGTGGAGTGCCGGGTGGGGTCCATTGGCCCGCTCATCTGGCAGATCTTGTGAGACCGGCGCTGCAGAGGGGAGACGCGCCGGCTTATATAGCAGGCCACCAGGTCTTGAGGAGTAAGACCGGCATCCAGGAGCTCGCCCTTAACCCGGTGAAGCGCATTCACCGGCATCACCGAGTTCTTCGGGTTGTAGGTCCAGTTCGTCATCGCCAAGGGTGGCTCGTCCACAAATGGCGGCAGGTTGAGCAGATCCTCGTCGGTGGTGTTCTTGACGTAGAAGAAGCTTTTCTGCCACTTCTTGCAAGATTCCAGGAGTTCCACCTTGGGGAAGACCGAGCCCTTTCGGGACATGATGGTGGCCGCGCCGCAGAGGGTCATGGGGCGGTCCTTCTTTTCCTGGGCCGTCTCCGGCGGGTCGTCCTTGCTCCGGGGCGGCTCTTGGACGACTTGCTTCCGCAGTTGGAAGTACTTCGCCCAGCCTTGAGTAAGGGCCTCTATGCCGGCATAGCCCTCGCAAAAAGCAGCGAAGGCGGAGAGGATCATCACGGCATTGGCCGGGATATGATGAGGTTGTAGCTCGTAGGTGTTGAGGAAGTCCCGGAAGAAGTCCGATGCCGGCAGTCCGAAGCCCCGCTCGAAGTGGGCGATGAAGACGACGCGTTCGCCAGGTTCAGGTGCCGGCACAGTTTCTCCCGCGGGTAGCCGGCATGCTACGCCCTCCGGGACTCTCCTGGTGGAGGTGACCCAGGATATGTCGGCCGGAGTAACCTCCGACCCCTCCCAGCCGGAGCGTCCTTGAGCTCGGGCCGAGGTATCTTCCTCAGAGGCCGAGGTAGCCGTCATGCTTGAAGATGCCATCTTAGTGGCCGGGATAAGGCGTGAGAGCCGGAGTCCCGTGGTGTTATTCCTATCAAGGCCGGAGAAAAGAGGGAGGTTAGTCTCTCCGGCATACCACTCTCACAGATGTTAGCAGGAATAGAAGATCTACCGAGGCAGGTAAAATAGGAAGCAAATAAGGGTAAAACTCCTAAAGATGAACACCTGCGAGCATTGCCTAGCAATGCTAGTCGAATCAAAGGGAAAACTAGCTCTGAGACCGAGGCAGATCTGTGCAAACGGGGCTATCGGTGCGAAGTTGTAAAAGGCGTGAAAGAGGAAGAACAGAGGGAGGTCTCACCGGAGCTTGGCCGGCGACGATGGAGCGGCGGCGAGCGTGCAGGAAGATCCAATCTCCCTGCAATGCTGCAGAGAGAAGAGGCGGCGGCGGCGGCGTCGTCAAAGGTGATGCCGTGCGTCGTCGGGCGTCGGCGTCGGCGGGGAGTAGGTCGGCTGCGGCGGCGATGCTGCTCTTCGGACCGGCGGTGGAGCGCAGGAGGCAGAGTAGCAGGCGAGGAAGGCGAGGAAGACGATGGTGGTGGGGGGTAAAAAGATACGTTTACCCCCGCCGCCCTGTTTATAGCGAAGAGGCAGGGTCGTGGGGATCGTGGGAGTGCTCCACTCCCCCGACCGTTTCTGCGGCGAGGCGCCACGTGGCGGCACAGAGTGGGGCGGCGGTTCCTGTAACCGTGCCATGACGGCGAGAAGTAACTGCTGCACTGTGAACCGTCACATCGTGGGTGATCGTTCGAGGTGGCAGGGCAGTTACAAGTTTCGATGCAAAGCTGTCGGACATGGCTTCTCGAGGAAGACTCGTCTATATGTCGGATTAATTGCCCGATGTATATGTTCCGTCCGGAATACCCTCGGGACCGGCCGGAATAAGTTTTGGAACAGGAACAGAGGCCGGGATATGTGCAGATGTGCCGGCATATAATCTGATCGCCGGGGCATAATGAAGAAAGGTATGTTGAACCTGTCAAGGCTCCACAGTTATGACTGGGGAACCTCGGCAGCTTCGGGGACTAGTGTCGGGGGGATGACCCCCGGTAGGGTCAAGAGACTAGAGAGACACAAGGTCTATGATTGACTTTATGCCGGGTTATCAAGGAAGGGCCTGGCCGGAATATAAGAGCATCGGCCAGGCCGGCATATAATGTGTATCCCGGCTGATACTTGGATATGCCGGCATAGCCGGAATACTTACAAAAGCGTGCCGGCATATACTTAGATATGCCGGCCTAACTATTTGGTGTGTTGTGCAGGAGCAGGGGAGGCCGGATTACCCGACCCTCGTAGGTCGTTGGTCCGGCATATAAGTCCTGGGTATGGCCAACGGTCATATCCGGGATGCTTAAGTCGACCAAGGTGTCACATCCCTACAATCAAGGAAGAAAACATCCAAGCATGGTAGCAGAGTAAGATGGCAGGGTGCACAGTGGAGGTTACCTACCCTCACTATGCACAAGTACGAGCTTACCGCACGGAGGTAAGGCCACAGTTCAAGAGGTACAAGGTACAGGGATATGGCGTCCCATCGAGAGCAATCAGGGGCGAAGTCAAGGGTCTCTGCCATCGCCACCAGCTCCTGTTTGGAGTGTAGCCCTTGTCTTGTGGTCTTGTATGACCGTTGTAACCCTGGCCACCACTATATAAGGTGGCATAGGGAGCCCTGGTAAAGGGTGGAAGGTTGGCTGATAGTTGTTGGTTGGTCACTCTGTACTCTTACACTTACCAGTTCATCTCCCTTCTCTAGGAGAGAGCTTGGAAGCACCATTGTGGTGTACTACATCGATCCATATATACAATCAGTAGAGCAGGAGTAGGGGTGTTATCTCCTTACGAGACCCCCGAACCTGGGTAGATCAGTGTCTCTTTCTGTCGTGCTCTTTAGCTCGTTCCCCTCTCCCGAATCCTCCAGCATCTAGTCGGCCCCCATTTAAGCCATCCTATGGCATATGTTGTTTCACCACGACGACAGAAAACCCTCCGAAAAATCGATCTTTGTCAGCTGTTCTATTTTGACAGATTTCAACCACTATTTGTGTTTGCCTCTCGATCGCTTTCTTTTTGAGTTCTTTTGATCCCGGAACTTTGGAGGATGTTGCTAAAGTAGTTTATTATTTAATATGTGGTGTGCTTGAGTTGGAAACTAAACCAAAAGAGTAGATTTACTATTGTGCTTACACTAATGTTGCTAATAGAATTGTGTGAAGTTTTGTATGAAGGATGTTTTCAAGTGTAGGAAAAGGAGAATGATGAGATGAGATGAAGTATGGACAAAAGCTCAAGCTTGGGGATGCCCATGTCACCCCAAGAAATATCCAAGAGGTACAAGCGTCAAAGCTTGGGGATGCCCCGAGGCACCCCTTCTTTATCGGCAAAAATCAGGTCATCTAAGAAGAGCTTAGCTCACTTGGTTAGGGAAGTGGATGTACAACCCAGCCATCCAGGTTCAAGTCTCCATAGACGCGAATTTGGGTTCTTATTTTCAAAAAAACAAATCGCTGTAGGGGCTTCCCCTACCGCATTTCATTTCAAAAAAAAAAATCAGGTCATCTATTAAGACACTATATTTTAATTGCTTCATATTCTATGCATTTTTCTTGGAGCATCTTTACTTTCACTTTTAGTTTAATTTTGTTTTGTTTTATATAATAATTGGTTGGAACCCAACAAATTTCTTTTGGAGAAGATGTACTCCATTTTTCATTGCCAAGAACACTCTAATTTTCACTCTTATCGTTCAACGAGTGTTCTCTTTTTATAGTAATGCGTTTAGCTTTCATATTTTTCCTTGATTTTTGTTCAGATCTTGTAATTTCTTTGTATCAAGGTGTATCTAGACCTCTGGTCTATGATGGTTTTGATCTTTAAAAGTCAATTCAAAAAGGTTGAATGGTGTTGGAAAAGAGAAAAAAGTTCCATGACTATAGTGGTACAAATGGGAGCTTGTTTAGACTGTGGCTTAGACTTTTGCATGTCATGCTTGATATTATTTTGATAGTATGCTTAGTAGTTTTTTATGTAGCATGACTTGTCTCAAATGACTGAGATTGCTTAATGTGCCTTTGAAAGAATCATGCATTGTTTTTATTATATGGGAGCATATTATTGTTGTTTTCTCCTTTGATGCTTTATTTGGGTTGACTTGGCGCATGCTTACACCATGTTTGACTACAAATAAGTCACCTCTAGCCTCTATGATCATTTGGTTTTTGACTTGTGATACCACTTTATGCTTTGGTTAATAATGTTTTGTCGCTATGCATGATTATGGCCGTTATTGCTCTCTTAGTTGGTCGGTCCCAGTCTTTTGCTAGCCTTCATATATACTGAGTATGAGCTCTACTCATGCATCCAACTCCTAAAAACCAAGTTCTCCAAAGAGTCCACTATAAACTCCTATGCATGGTATTTGTAAGCCATTCCAAGTAAATTTTCATGTGCTACCTTTCAAAAAAAAAACTTCAAAATACTTCTTATTTTGTGATACTGTTTTTAGTTCATGGAGACGTAGTGGGGAGAGCCAGATCTTTGGCCCCAATATCATTAAAGAGGCCGAAGAGCAAGTGCAGCTCATTCGAAACCGCCTATAAGCAGCCCAATCTAGGCAGAAGAGTTATGCCGACTCTAAGAGAAGACCTATTACTTTCAACATGGGAGACTTTGTCTACCTTCGAGTGACACCACTCAAGGGTATGCAACGCTTCCATGTTAAGGGTAAACTCGCACCCCACTACATTGGCCCATTCAAGATCCTAGAACACCATGGGGAGATGTCCTACAAACTGGAGCTGCCCGCAGAGCTATCTGAGTTCCATGATGTCTTTCATGTCTCACAACTCCGAAAATGCCTACAAGTCCCCAACAAGCCCGAGACCTTCAAGGAGATCGACCACAACTCCATTGACCTAAACCATGACCTCACCTATCAGGAGAGACCAATCCGCATCCTTGAAGAAGATGTTTGCCTTACCTGTAGATGCAAGATCAAGATGTACAAGGTCCAGTGGAGTAACCATACCGAAGATGAGGCCACTTGGGAACATGAGGAGTATCTCCAATGGGAATTTCCTGGACTACTTCGCACCTAGCTACTGAATCTCGGGACGAGATTCTTTTTAAGGGGGGAAGGTTTGTAACACCTTACTTTTTGTAGGCCATATTGAGAACTTGGTTAAGTGCACTATTTTGGGGTACATTAAAAACTTTTCCTTGTTGTGATCTGGAATGCTAGCTTGTATGATTTCATGCAATTACTTGTGCATTTGTGTGTGTGTTTTGGCATGAATGAATCTTAGCACTTCTAACTCATGAGCATTAGGAACCTAAAACTTGTGCTATGATTTTATGCAGGCATTTTTGAACCAAGTGTTGGTTTGTGTGAAACAAAAATCCTAGCTCACTTCCCTTGCTTGATCACACCACTCACCTATTTCTTTCTTTTTATTTTTGCACCTTTAATTCAAAATAGGGACCTCACCAAAACCTCACTCCTACTTCTATAAAAATTCTAAAAACATGGTAGAATGATTTCTACCACTTGTAGGTCACATCTTAGCAAAACTCCACCACCACTTGGATCTGATTTTGAATTTTTTAAAATTCAAATAAATTTTGGCCAAAGGATACTTTTCTTCTTGTTCTCTTGTTTCTTCTTCCTTTTCTTTGTAAATCACCCAAGGTGACAAACCCTGGCCGACCACCACCCCTCTCCCTCTTCCCCCTCTTCACAAACCCAGATCTTAGCCCTTGTCCTTTTGCTCTTGGACACAAAGAAGGAGGGAGACCCGAGGTGATCTAGGTAGATCCTCTCCCCCTCTTTCTTTTCTCTCTCCACCGTCACTCACCCCCAACTAGTGATCAACACACCCACTCCAGCACCACTCGGCCCTTCCCTGCAGAGAGACACCACGCTCACCCCACCCTGCCCTCTCTTCCTCTCTCACCGGCATGACCAGGGCATGCGCCCATGTTCTGAAGCTTCGAGGAGAAGCCATCGACCACCATTGCACCATTAGGCCCCACTCACCACCGTCTAGCTCAACCAATTCGCCTCTGCCGCCCAAACTGCTCATAGGTCTCACCCTGGCCTCACTCTGCTCGCACTCGGCAATGCCAGGGGATGCCGAGAGTGGCATATGTGTTCCCGCATGCCCACTCGACTGTTTGCCTCGCTCCACACGTGATCGTGCATGGCATCATGCACACTTTGCAACGCCACCACTGCCTCGTGCCTTAGCTAGCCCAGCTCACCACACCATGCACCCTTTTCCCCGTTACCGCTCTAAAACCGATCGTGCCGTGGCCAAATTGGTGCACCCCCGATGCGGCCAACCCTAGCACTGCACTCAGCTCACAACGCCGCTCTAGAAACGCTGCCCCTCTCGCCCAACCGTGACCGACGAGGTGCACCCTGCACCCCGACCATCAAAAACCCAAGACTCCCTCTGGAGCTCTCCCCTACCACTCATTTGCTTCCCCACCACCTCACCTCTCACTGCAGAACCACGCCGATGAACCCCATCCTTTCCTTGGGCTGCAGAGCTCGAGGAACATCGTCGGAGCAAGGGTAGACGGTGAGGATCTCGGTCAATGTTGGCCATCTCCCTCTGCTCTCTCTTTTGCACCTTTCTCTTCCTCTACTAGATCTGAATCTCACCCTGCACTCCATTCCCTCTCTAGTAGAGCGTGGATGTCGCCATCTCCGATGGAATCCGAGGACCATCGCCGACAAGCATGGCCACACACCACCTCGAGCCCTTCTTCCTGCAAGCTTCGGACACGAAGGAGATTTTGGAGAGACTGTCGCCGTCCTGCAGCAACCCCAGGCACCCTTGATGCCCCTCGATGAGCCTCGCCTTGATCTCCGAGTAGCTAGGGCTAGGGTTTCTCCCAGCTCCAATGTGAGGGAGACGACGGCCCTCCATCAGCGAACTTTGATCTAATCGGACGGACCGCATGGTCCGGTACTGGTTCAGTATCCCGTGTTGCTAACCGTTGGGGTCCACTCGTCAGCGGTTTGAAACCCACCCCTCTCCCGCGTGCTGGCATCGGACCAGGCCGGCCCAGCTCGGATCTGGCCGAGCCCCTCAGATCTGGCCCGTTACATTTTTTTTGAAACCCTGCTATGTTTTTGTTCAGATCTGTTAGCTTAGAAAATTCATAGAAAATTTCTAGATGAATCTTACAGTATTATCTAGCTTTCAGTACTGCATGCATGATTTTTAGGATAATAGAATTTATCTGAGATTTATTTGTTGTAGATCTAGGGTTTTATGTTCATAAATCCAAATCTGTAGCTTTGTGCAATGGAAATGATTGATTCCAATTTTCAGAGATGCCCTGTTGTTGTGTGAAGCTGTAGGAACTGGATTTACTATTTTAGGAGTATTATCTTTCCTGCAGTAATTACTTTAGTGATATTTAAGATCTATTTTGCTTTATTTATTGTGCTCAGTAGATTTGTTATTTTTAAGTAATTCCACCTCTGGTGTATTGTACATTGCAGTAGCTTTCCAAAGTGGTCTCTGGTAAAAAAATTGGATCTACATAAAGTTTTATGGAATTAAAATGCTTTTCTAGTGTTAAGTGAGACTAGGAAATTCATAGTAATTCAACCAATTGCCCTTTTTACTTATTTCCAACTGTGTTGGTTCTGTAATCTTGTTAGTTACCTAAGTGTGTGCTGATTGCCTTGTCTTGATGCATATTGATGCCTGCAAGTTGTTTGTTTGAGAATAGGGCTTATTTGTAAATAGGAATTGCCTTGCTATTATTAGGGTAAGGTTTTCTTTGTAGAAAATGTTATTGGTTCAGATATTTGAAACATGTTTGTTTCTGATACTCAATGCTTGAGTTGTGTGTTACATGCATTGGGTGTGAATTATGTATGCATGTGTGCTTATTGTTTGTTGTTGCTTTTCTCGGTGATAGAATCGAACGACGAGTGTGCGGAGGAGGAGATCTTTGAGTACCAAGAGGAAAGAGATCAGGGACAAGCCACTCAAGGCAAGCCATCTATTTGTTGCATATCTGAATCCTACTATTACACCTTGCATTGCTTTACTACAGTTTTTCTTACTATGCATTGTTTTTTATATTGCTATTATTCTCTATATAGCAATAGTTGATGGCTTAGCTCCACAAGTCGACTTGATATCATCCTTAGAGATGACACCTTTGTGACCTATTCCACACCCCTCTTATTAGAGACTTGATGGTTAGCATCAACGTCTTTGGGAAAACTACTAGTGGAGCTAAAAACTCTAGGATTGGGAACACTCTCTGGGAAGATTTCAAAAATGTTTTCGAATACCTTGGAGTAGTCACTACTCCACTGAAGTGTTTTCAAATGGTTTTCTAAACCTAGAGTTGGACATGGAAGATGAAGGAGATGGTGGATTCTAAAAAATGGCATTGTTTATAAGTGTTCACCAAACCAATTATTCCCATGCAAACACATTACCCCGGTATGGGACGGGGCTTAGTTTGAAGTTTATTTGCTTTAGTGCAGGTGCCTCATACTATATAAGGGTTTGTAGGACCCCAGAATCTGGTTTGCCGCCAGTTTGTGGGCAATAGTAAATCGTGATCCTTCGGGATTTATCCGGCCAAAAGACACTTGGGTTCTCCCACTGTGGCGCCGGAGTTACACTCTGAATAAGGTACTGCCGGGATGTGCCGGGGAGGTAAACTCCACAGGGTAGGCACCCATACTAAGGTAGATAGATGGAGGGCTTTGATCGATTATCCGAACCCCGCATACTGGCATATGACGGTCCGTGGTGGTATCCCGACAGATTTATCAGATGGTGTGGGTAAAGTGTACAACCTCTGAAGAGTGTAATCTATTCGAATATCCGAGTCCTCGGTCAAGGACAGTTGGAATGGCCATGCTTAACCTATGTTGAGTTTTGGTTTTACAAAAATGTTTTCGAAAAACTGGAGATTGTGCTGGATGGAATACTCGGAGGGAACTGCTGTGGCACGGGAATGGTCCGGAGTACTCGGAGGGTACTACCGGGGAGTTGGAGGTTGGTCATGTGGGATTGACCAGGGTTGCCTAAGGGCAAGAATAAAGGAGTTTCCCCTTTTCCTAGATGTAGCATACCTGTGCTTTATTTGTGCTAGTCCCAGATTGACTGCTAGCACACATAGTTACAAGATGAAATATCAAGAAAACAAAGGTCTTTATTACAACGCTTGATCCACAAATAACTTAGTCTTTTACAACTCAAAGAGGAACAATGCCACAATCTTATTACAACTCAAGAAAATGACTAAGTAAATAAACTACAAGTCTTCTTTCTTCATTGATGCACAGGTAGATGTGTTGGACAAAGACTCGTGACCGTAGCACAGCAATCCTCAATCTTCATAGTAGCTACCTACAACATGATACGTTGCAGCCACAGAGGGTCAATACTTTGAATGTATTGGCAAAGTGTCAATTTGGTGGACTGAATGGCACCTACACTTATATACTATTTGGCCAGGTGGAGTTTAACTTAGCAAACGCAAGCCTTTCCTATCTTTGTAAAAACTCAAGTTTTCCGCAGCAAAATTTTGTCAAGAAAAGCTCTTACTACCCAAGTTCACCCATCAAGTTTTAACTTAGAGAAATTGGGGTGAGGAGATTCTTGAACAGCTTCAAAGTCATGTTGCTTAGAATTGTCCGTAACCGGGGACACGGCTAAGTACTTAGTTCTAGACACTCTGCAGAGGTGGTGCACTTTTCCCACAAGGCTTAGTTAGCCTATTTTGCCATGAGACTCATTTTGCCTCAAATGGCCAAGTGAAAACTAAGACAAGGTCTTTTCAGAAGCATTCCCTCAGACCAAATGGACGCGCTCCAACCTATCAACATCTACCACCCTCTTTCCGCTTGGCTTGAGTTCTTGCAGCATAATTGACCAAGACAGAGCCCATATGTCTTATGGTTGCACTGGAAGCTTCACGACTTGAACGTCTCCAATCCCTTTGCTCCTGGGTGGCCGTCCACAAGTGAGATACACCTGGTGGTTCAGAGGTTCAACGACATGACCCCAGGGAACCACTCAACATAAACCAATCAAGCCACTTCCACCCAGGTGGTTCATTAACTTAGTTGTTTTCTTAGTTTTCCAAAAACTTGTTTTCCAACACTTAGCAAAAATCATGTGTTAACCCTTCCCACAACAAGTGTAAAAGCAAAGTCCTATAGCAGCAGCAATTCTACTAGGAGATGCAAAGCTAGGCAAGCTTAGACAAAAACTTAGCATAAAAACTAGCAAGCTAAAGATAAGAAAAACTTAAAACACCTATTCATGCATCTTCTACTAGAAAAGCTACAAGACCAAAACTTTCAGTAGGACAAGGGAACATGGTGACACTTGCCTTGATGAGGAGAAGAGTTGGTGCACTCATCACAAAGGCACTTGTTGCACTCAGCACAATCTACACATGAAATATAGCATTATATTCACATACCAATCACAAAACAATCATGAAAAGAAAGTATGCAAGCATACGTGTTTTAAACACCTCAAGGACACTTAGCATGTTCTTAGATTGTTAACTATATGCATGATGACATGATCAGATCTTTAGAGTTAATTTATCAAACTCAAAACATTAACACACACAATTAGAACAAATAAACAAGCTAATGTTACAAAATTAATATAAAGATTACCAAAATAGTTTTGGCTGTGCTACAGTACTAAGGGGTGTCAGAGGGTCCTAAAGAAAAAGGAATTACTGTAAAATAAGGTTTACAACTATTTTTAAATAGCAAAACACCTAATTAGAGCTTGCAGCAAATTAGTACATGAAACGGATACTATAAGTGTTTTTTATGGTAGGAACAGATTCTACACAATTTTATGAAACCATGGACGCAAAGTTTACAAAATTTGGACGTGGGAAACTCAAGATATGAATTAAAAAAGTTTCAAATTTATTCTGAAAGTTCTAAATTGAAAACAAAATGGGTTAAACCCAGAATCAACACGTGGCGCTTTCCAGTTCGATGATACCGCTTCGGGCGGATTAAAACGAGCACCGTTGGACTAAAAGTGGATCTGGCAGCCCAGATCAAACCATAACGATTCAATAAGTCATCTAATCTAGCCCTTAGGATCTAGATCTAACAGACAAGGGAAGGACCAAGGGGCTCACCTAAGAAGGACGTCGACGGCGAGATCCGATAGCTCTGGAAGGCAACGGTGAGCTGGTTCTGGTGGTTTTTGATGGCGATGACGTACACGACGGCCTTTAGGAGATCACGGTGAATCCGAAGATGTGATTGACGATCTTGGGGACTTCTTGCAACAGCGGCGAAGGGCAGTTGGAGTTAGGCGTCATGGCATGCGTGTTCTGGACGTGCAGAAGATCGGCCAAGAGAGGGGATCTAGGAAGCGGCAGTCTTACCAGAGGGTTCAGGTTGATGAGACGGATCTGGTGGCGAGGTGTGTGGAGTCGAGGTGCTCGGGACCTTCAGGAATCGCTCATCGGAGTATTGTCTGGCAGACGGTGAGATTCAGACGAGGTCAAAAATGGTGTCTTGGAGCGCAAGATGTCACAAAAATGTGTCAGAGAGGTTGACTTGGTTGAGGTGGAGGAGAACGTGTAGTAGAATGATCGGAAGGGGGTTGGGACTCACCAAGGTTGCACGGCGTCCTTTGGCAGAACGACGGCACGGCGGTCTCTGGTTCAGGGCAGCCTGGCGGCAATGGGCTAGGGTTTTGGGAGGGGAAAGAGTGCGGGGAGGACAGGGCTTATATGGAGAGGGTTGGCATGGATGAGGGGGTAGGGTTCCAACCGAATCAGAGAGGGGCGGTGGAGATTTTCCAGGGGAGCTCACCGTGTTCGTCCCGGTCTCTCTGGCCGAGATGACATGTCGGGCCCTCCTATCAGCGAAGAAAAGAAAGGAGAGGGTACCAGTTCAGGAGGGGTGCAGGCTGGGCCGTGGGCTATTTTCTGATCCTGGGCCAAAGTAACCCTCGCAGCCCTTTTCCTTTTCTAAAGTCTTTTCTTAAATTTTCTTTTCTGATTTCCTTTGAAAAGTGTTTGAAAATTTGTAAAAACCCCTGATTTGAAAATAGGCCATACTTTTGAAATTAGTAAAACTCTCTCTGGTTCTAGCATACAGGGTGAGTTTGATTCAAGAGAACAAGGCAATAGTAACTTTGAAAAAGTGCAAATGCAAGGTGATGATATGCATGAAATGATGCATGATTTCATGTGAAGATTTTTATAAAATCTTTCCAAAAAATTGGGATGTTACACTGGAGCTTTTACCAAAATAGCTTTAACCAAAGTCTACTTTAATAAGGATATAGAGATGTCGTATGACATGCTATATCGACAAGAGAATCTTGTTAGTATAGGATGAGACTAGACTAGAGCCTATCCTTGCTACAGCCACAACTGCATGTCAACTTACTCTCTCTTAGATGGTTTGCGAGTACAATTCAAAATGTACTCACGGCTTTGTCCCTGGCTATTAACTTGGCCAGACTATGACGATGACTATGAGGAGGATGAAGGAGGTTATGACGAAGCCGGTGCGAATTAGGATCGTTTCCCGGTCAGTCGCCTATAGGGTAGTAGGCCTAACCTGGGTCAGCTATGCTGCATGTATCCTGCTGCTATTTTCTAAGTATTAGCATGTCAGTTTAACATGCCCTGCGAGCATTTAAATTCGGCCAAGTGGCCATATGTAAGACTTTATGAAATTCGTTATGTAATGGATGATGTACTCTGTAATGCCAACTCTGTTATGTGGATTCACGATGGTCTTCCTGGGATCATGAATTGTATGCATAACGGGAATCCCGGGTGGTAAGCCGGGGTCCCCACACATAACATTAAGGCTAAAAGATGCAAGTAGATAGTGATAATCAAACTTATTTGTGGCACTGCCGTCTAGGTCATATTGGCATAAAACACATGAAGAAACTCCATTCTGATGGACTTTTGGAGTCTCTTGATTTTGAATCGTTTGACACATGCTAGTCGTGCCTCATGGGCAAGATGACCAAAACCCCATTCTCCGGAATAATGGAGCGAGCAACGGACTTATTGGAAATCATACATACCGATGTGTGCGGACCAATGAGTATTTCGACGCACGGTGGATATCACTATTTCTCACTTTTACTGATGACTTAAGTAGATATGGGTATATCTATTTAATGAAACATAAATCTGAAACATTTCAAAAGTTCAAAGAATTTCCGAACAAAGTGAAAAACCATCGTAACAGGAAAATTAAATTTCTATGATCCGATCGTGGAGGTGAGTATTTGAGTTATGATTTTCTCACTCATCTTAAAGCAAGCGGAATCATTTCACAACTCACGCCACCTAGAACACCACAGCGCAATGGTGTGTCTAAGCGCCGAAATCGAACTCTATTAGATATGGTGCAATCGATGATGTCTCTTACAGATTTACCATTATCATTTTGGGGTTATGCATTAGAAACCGCTGCATTCACTTTAAATAAGGCACCATCGAAATCCGTTGATATGACACCGTATGATCTATGGTTTGGTGCTAAACCTACGCTGTTATTTCTTAAAGTTTGGGGATGCGAAGCTTACGTCAAGAGGTTGATGCCGGACAAGCTCGAACCCAAAGCAGAGAAATGTGTCTTCATAGGATACCCTAAGGAAATGATTGGGTATACCTTCTACCACAGATCCAAAGGCAAAGTCTTTGTTGCTAAGAACAGATCCTTTCTTGAGAAGGAGTTTCTCTCGAATGAAGTGAGTGGGAGGAAGGTAGAGCTAGACGAGGTTATTGAACCTTCTCTCGAGTTGGAGAGTGGCACAGCACCAGAAGTTGTTCCAGCACCGCCTGCACCAACAAGAGAGGAAGCTAATGACGACGATCACAAAACTTTGAACGATGCTACTACTGAACTTTGCAGGTCGACAAGGTCGCATACCACTCCTAAATGGTATGGAAACCCTGTCTTAACCGTCATGTTGTTAGACAATAATGAACCTGCGAACTATGAGGAAGCGATGATGAGCCCAGACTCTGGGAAATGGCTAGAGGCCATGAAATCCGAATTGGGATCCATGAGCAAAAACCAAGTATGGACTTTGGAGGACCCTCCTAGCGACCGTAAGGCCGTTGAGTGCAAATGGATTTTAAAGAAGAAAATGGACGCGGATGGTAATGTTACTGTCTATAAGGCTCGACTTGTCGCAAAAGGTTTTTGGCAAGTTCAAGGTGTTGACAACAATGAGACTTTCTCTCCCGTAGCGATGTTTAAGTCCACTCAGATTTTATTAGCAATTGTTGCATTTCATGATTATGAAATTTCGCAAATGGATGTCAAGACTGCGTTCCTCAATGGCAACATTGATGAAGAGTTGTATATGATGCAGCCCGAAGGTTTTGTCGATTCTAAGGATGCTAATAAGGTGTGCAAACTTCACCGTTCCATTTATGGACTAAAGCAAGCATCCCGGAGTTGGAACCTTCGTTTTGATCAAGTGATCAAGAGTTTTGGATTTGTTCCAAATAGCTACGAAGCTTGTGTCTACAAGAAAGTCAGTGGGAGCTCAATGACATTTTTAGTACTATATGTGGATGATATATTGATTATTGGAAATGACATCGGTATGCTTAACGATGTGAAGAGTTATTTGAATAAATGTTTTTCAATGAAAGACCAAGGAGAAGCTGCTTATATATTAGGTATCAAAATCTATAGAGATAGACAACGATGCCTAATAGGTTTAAGCCAAAGTACATACCTGGACAAATTTCTGAAAAGGTTTAGAATGGATAATGCAAAGAAAGGTTCATTGCCCATATTGTCAGGTAAGATATTGAGCAAGGCTTAGTGTCCAGCTATGGTAAAAGATAGAGATACTATGAGAAAAGTACCATATGCCTTGGCCATAGGTTCTATCATGTATGCCATGCTATGTACTAGACCAGATGTGTCTAATGCTCTTAGTTTGACGAGCAGATACCAAAGTGATCTAGGAGTGGAGCACTGGACATGTATAAAGAACATCCTAAAGTATTTAAATAGGACTAAAGAAATGTTCTTGGTCTATGGAGGTGATGAGGAGCTCGTCGTAAAAGGTTACGCCGATGCTAGCTTCGACACCGACACAGATGATTCTAAATCTCACACAGGATATGTTTATATTTTGAATGGAGGAGCTGGGAGCTGGAGAAGCTGCAAGCAAAGCGTGATCGCACATTCTACAACCGAAGCGGAGTACATGGCTGCTTCAGAAGCATCACGTGAAAGAGTTTGGATCAGAAACTTCATCGATGAACTTGGTGTGGTTCCAAGTGCATTGGATCCACTGGAGATATTATGCGACAACACTGGTGCCATAGCATTGGCTAAGGAACCAAGATATCATCCAAATACCAAGAACATCAACCGCTGGTTTCATATAATTCAAGATTATATTGCAGATGGAGATCTAAAGATCTGCAAGGTACATACGGATCGAAACAGCTCGAAACAAAACACGACGAGAAAACGATATACAGACCTTGGAGATTCCGGGGGGTTAAATAGGCGAAAATCATAAATCGAAACGAAGCCACAGGAGGAAACCGGGACGGAAAAGAGTTCCGGGGCGTTCTCACACGGTGGTGGCGCGGCCAAGGGTGGGCCCGCGCCACCCCTGTGTGAGACCCACACGGACTTCTTTTTCTCCTCGTTTTCATCTCGTGATTTTTCATATTTATTAAGAACAGCAAAATTATTAAAGGAAGAGATTTTCGCGAAACTTTTCTGACTAGAACTGTTACCTATTTGAAAGCGAACTCTGCAGGTTCCTGCAGTTTGTCTTGGATGTAATCTTCCGGAGAAATTGTTTCAATAACATCAACGTCTTCATTATAAGAATCTCCAGAAATATAATGTTTGAGTCTTTGCCCATTCACCACTTGTGTAGAATCATCTTTCAATGAAGCAATCTTAATAGCACCTGAGCGGTACACTTCCACAATAACAAATGGTCCTTCCCATTTAGAAAGTAATTTACATGCAAAAAATCTGAGACGAGACCTATACAATAGTACTTTCTCACCAACATGAAACTCTCTCTTAAGAATTCTCTTATCATGCCATTGCTTGACTTTCTCCTTGAAAAGTCTGGCATTCTCATACGCTTCATTTCTCCACTCATCTAGAGAACTCAAATCTAACAACCTCTTTTCACCAGCTAGTTTAAAATCTCTATTAAGCTCTCTCACTGCCCAAAAAGCTTTGTGTTCTAATTCTAAAGGCAAGTGACACGCTTTTCCGTAAACCATCTTATAAGGAGACATACCCATGGGGTTCTTATAAGCAGTTCTATAGGCCCATAAAGCGTCATTTAACTTACTAGCCCAGTTTTTCCTAGATCTACTAACAGTCTTCTGCAAGATAGACTTGATCTCTCTATTTGAAAGTTCTACCTGCCCACTAGTTTGGGGATGATAAGCAGAAGCAATTCTATGATTGACATCATACTTAGCAAGAGTCTTTCTAAAACTACCGTGAATAAAATGCGAACCTCCGTCAGTCATAAGATATCTAGGCACTCCGAACCTAGGAAAAATAACATCTTTAAGCATTTTTAACGAAGTCTCACCATCGGCACTCTTTGTAGGTATGGCTTCTACCCATTTAGTAACATAATCTACAGCAACAAGTATATGGGTATAGCCTTTTGAAGGAGGAAAAGGACCCATAAAGTCAAATCCCCAACAATCAAACGGTTCAATAACAAGAGTGTAGTTCATAGGCATCTCATTGCGTCTAGAAATATTACCAACTCTTTGACATTCGTCGCAAGATAAAACATACCTCCTGGCATCCTTAAATAGGGCTGGCCAATAAAAACCTGATTGTAGAACCTTCTGTGCGGTTCTATCTCCAGCATGATGCCCTCCATAAGCACTGCTATGGCATTTCCTTAATATCTCTTGTTGCTCATATTCCGGTACGCATCTTCTCATGATACCATCAACTCCTTCTTTATATAAATGTGGGTCATCCCAAAAATAACGCCTCAAATCATAAAAGAATTTCCTTCTTTGCTGAGCTGTAAAGGTCGGAGGCAAATACTTGGAAACAATAAAGTTAGCATAATCAGCATACCAAGGAAGGTCTCGTGAAGTTGCATTAATTGCAGCCAACTGTTCATTTGGAAAACTATCATTAACAGGAATAGGATCAAAAGAAATATTTTCCAATCTAGACAAGTTGTCAGCCACAGGATTTTCAGCACCTTTCCTATCTACGATATGCAAATCAAACTCTTGTAAAAGCAACACCCATCTAATAAGCCTAGGCTTAGCATCCTTCTTAGTCATAAGATATCTAATAGCAGCGTGATCAGTATGAATAGTAACTTTAGAATCAACAATGTAAGATCTAAACTTATCACAAGCAAAAACAACAGCAAGAAACTCTTTCTCAGTAGTAGCATAATTCTTCTGAGCAGCATCAAGAGTCTTACTAGCATAATGAATAACATTCAACTTATTATCTACGCGCTGTCCTAAAACAGCACCAACAGCAAAATCACTAGCATCACACATAATTTCAAAAGGTAAATTCCAATCAGGTGGTTGAACAATAGGAGCAGTGGTTAAAGCCTTCTTAAGAGTTTCAAAAGCTTCTTTACAATCATCATCAAAGACAAATGGTACATCCTTTTGAAGAAGATTAGTAAGAGGCTTTGAAATCTTAGAGAAATCTTTAATAAACCTCCTATAGAAACCAGCATGACCTAGAATACTACGTATACCTTTAACATCTCTTGGACATGGCATTTTCTCGATTGCCTCCACTTTTGCTCTGTCAACTTCAATACCTCTTTCAGAGATTTTATGTCCAAGGACAATTCCTTCATTTACCATAAAGTGGCACTTCTCCCAATTAAGAACAAGGTTAGTTTCTTCGCACCTCTGCAAAACTTTATCAAGATTGTGCAAGCAGTTATCAAAAGAAGTTCCATAGACGGAGAAATCGTCCATGAAGACCTCCACAATTTCTTCACAAAAACCATGAAAAATAGCAGACATACATCTTTGAAAAGTAGCAGGAGCATTGCATAAACCAAATGGCATACGTCTATAAGCATAAGTTCCATAAGGACAAGTAAAAGTGGTTTTCTCTTGATCATCTTTCTTAACAGCAATTTGAGAAAAACCAGAGTAACCATCAAGGAAACAAAAATGAGTCTTCTTAGACAACCTTTCTAGCATTTGATCTATAAACGGTAAAGGGTAATGATCCTTCTTAGTAACTTTGTTTACCTTCCTATAATCAATGCACATTCTATAACCAACAACTACCCTTTGAGGAATAAGCTCGTTATTCTCATTAGGTACAACAGTCATACCTCCTTTCTTAGGAACACAATGAACAGGACTAACCCATCTACTATCAGCAATAGGGTAAATAATACCAGCATCAAGGAGCTTTAATACCTCATTTCTTACCACATCCTTCATCTTGGGAATTAGGCGGTGTTGATGCTCTACAACTGGCTTTGCATCTTTCTCCATATTAATGGCATGCTGACATAAAGTTGGAGAAATCCCTTTTAAATCATCAAGAGTATATCCCATAGCTCCTCGATGTTTCCTCAATATCTCTAATAATCTTTCTTCTTCCTTTCCTGAAAGTTTAGAACTAATAATAACAGGATATATTTTCTTATCATCAATATAAGCATATTTGAGGTCATCAGGCAAAGGTTTTAATTCAAACACAGGATCTTCTCTAGGCGGCAAAGTAGTGCCAAGATCCTCCACAGGTAGATTATGCTTGAGTAATGGTGGTTGACGAAGAAGAATATCGTCAATCTCCTCTCTTTCCTTGCTAAACACATCACTTTCGTGATCTTCCATGAATTGCTGCAAGGCATTATTAGGGGCAAGAGCAATAGAAGCAAGCTGCTCAACTCGAAAATTTTCATTAGGCGTGTCATTTTCATAAGAAGTCTTAGCAAACTTGGAAAAATTAAACTCATAAGACTCTCCATTAAACTTAGTAAAAATTTTCTCTTTCTTACAATCTATTATGGCGCCACAAGTGTTCAAAAAGGGTCTACCAAAAATAATAGGACAAGTTTCACTAGCCTCCTTACCAAGTACTAGAAAATCAGTAGGGTACTTAGTCTTACCACATAGAACTTCCACATCTCGAACAATACCAAGAGGCCAAACCGTCTCTTGGTTAGCAAGCTGAACAACCACATCAATATCTTCAAGTTCGCAAGCGCCAATCTCGTGCATGATTTCTTTATAAAGCTCTAAGGGAATAGCACTTGCACTAGCACCAATATCACATAAACCATAATAGCAATGATCTCCAATCCTGACAGAAATAACAGGAACACTTGCTTTCCTGTGCTTTTTAGGATGCGAGAGAATGTTAGAAGCATCTTCACAAAAAAGAATATATTCATCTCCTACATCTTTAGTAACAAGATCTTTCAGTATAGCAACAGGAGACTTAATAGTAATTTGCTCATCAGGCTCTGCAGCTCTCTTAGTACTTTTATTAGACACACTTACCAAAGTAGAATACTTTTTTACCTTAGCAGGGAAAGGTGTCTTCTCAATATAAGGTTCAGGAATGATGCTATCAACCGTGCAAACTTCTGTAGCTGCAGCAGGTATATGACTAATAGAATCTTTGTAAGGCGCATGATATTTGTTCCAATCTCTCTTTGGAACATCAATATAAGAGGCAAAGGCCTTAAGACAATTAGCAAGTATTTGGGAATCAAGACCATAAGCAGAGCTAACATTATGAAAGTCTTCAGTTCCCATAAAAGATTTAATGCATTCATAATCATAGTTTATACCTGACTTCCTACCTTTGTCGTTTTCCCAACCTTCGGCATTCTCTTTTATACGGTCAAGAAGTTTCCACTTGGCATCTTCTTTCATATGAGTGAATGATCCAAAACAAGAAGCATCCAAATAATCCTTATCAGGAAGAGTAAGCCTCGCATAAAAATTATCAATAATAATATTATTGGGGAGCTCATGAATGGGGCATTTGAGCATCAGTAACTTCAATCTCCCCCACGCTTGGGCAATACTCTCTCCATCATGAGGCCAAAAATTATATATCTTGTTACGGTCTTTATGAATTTCACTTGGAGGATAAAACTTGGAATAAAAGAGGGGCACAATATCCTCCCATGCCATAGATGGACCATCTTGGAGTAGTCGATACCACTCTTCAGCTCTGCCTTTCAATGATATAGAGAATAATTTCTTCTTGACTTGGCTTGGTGAAATACCTGCACATCTGAACAACTCACATAATTCATGTATAAATAATAAGTGATCACCCGGATGGACAGTTCCATCTCCTGAATAGCAGTTATCCATAATACGCCCAACAATTTTCATAGGTATTTTAAAAGGATCAATTTCAGCAGGCGGTGGCGGTGGTGGTTCCTCCGCATGTGCAGCAGTAGCAGCAGTAGCATGAGTGTTTCCAAATAGGAAACCAAATGGAGAGTTCTCCATAGCAGAATAAAAATAAAAGACAAAATAAAACAATACTCACAGCGACGGTTACCTTTACCAATTCCACTCTTCAATAGCGCTACACTCCCCGGCAACGGCGCCAGAAAATAGTCTTGATGACCCACAAGTATAGGGGGTGTATCGTAGTACTTTCGATAAATAAGAGTGTCGAACCCAACGAGGAGCAGAAGGTGTTGATGAGCAGTCTTGATCGAGGAATCACTGTAAATACTAGCAAACAGGTTTTCAGGAGTATTTGGTAATACGAGTAAATTAAGTGCGAGTAAATAAAAGACAGTAGTAACAATTGCAGCAAGTGGCCCAATCCTTTATTCAGCAAAGGACAAGCCGGTTGTGTTCTTATAATAACCAAACGTTCTCGAGGACACATGGGAGGTTTCTGTCAAGAGCTTTCGCTTCATAGAGCCAATGATATTTATTGATTTGGTAAGTGTTATGGGGGTAAACCTGTGCTAGCGCACTACCCTTACTAGGATAAATACACACTTGTGATTATACCCCTTGCAAGCATCCGCAAATACAAGTAAGTAATTAAGATAAATCTAACCACAGCCTTAAACTCTAGGATCCTACGCTCCCTGGTGCAATGGTTTACCAACGGAGGTTTAGGTTTCTGTCACTCCAGCAACCCCACAATCGGTAGCCAAATACACAATGCATCTCACTAGGCCCATAAATGGTGAAGTATCATGTAGTCGACGTTCACATGACACCACTAGTGAAATAGCACCACAACAATATCAAACCATTAAATATTTCTCAACAATAATTCACTACTAACATCTTGACTTCTCCCATGTCCTCAAGAACTAAACGAACTACTCACAAGACATCATATGGATCATGATCAGAGGTGAAATAATGGTGAATAACAATCTGGACATAAATCTTAACTCAACGGTTCCACTCAATAGCATCAACTACAAGAGTAATCAACACCGGGAAAGTTTCCCCTATGAATATAACAAGATCCAACTCAAGATGTTACAGCGGGATGGCGAGGTGATGGTGGAGATGAAGGTGCTGGTGATGGAGATGGTGATGATGACGATCCCGATGAAGTCCGGTGCGATGGTGATGACGATGGCGATGATCTCCCCTCTCCGGGAAGGAATTTCCCCGGCAGATTTCTCTCTGCCGGAGAGCTTTTTCTCTCTGGTGTTCTCCGCCCCGCAGAGGCGGCTGTGTCTAACTCTCGACCCCCCTCTGACTTAGGTTTTCGAGGACGATGATGTACGCAAAAGGGCGATGGCAGAAGTGGGCCAGGGCGACCTCACGTGGGCCCCGTGCGGCCAGGGGGCTGGCCGCGCCGCCCACGTGTGAGGGCGCCTCCTGGCCCCTCTCGTCTCCTCCTTCTGGCTCCGTGAGTCTTCTGGGAAATTATAATTTCTGGGTATTTTTCTGGAATTTTCCTGATCTTCAAAATATGGTCTTCTGATGGTCCTTTTTCCAGCAGAATCCTGACTCCGGTAGCATCTCCTCCGATGATCATCAAATATGTGAAAACAAAGGAAATAACATAAGTATCATATCTAAATATGAAATATATCAATGAATAACAGTAAATTATGATACAAAATAGTGATGCAAATTGGACGTATCACTCGCTCGCATCGATCAGAGCGAGGCGGCCAGGCGCCCCTCGCTGGCTCGCTCGCTCGCTAGCAGGGGTGGCTGGCTAGGCCCTGGCCAGTTGGGCCTAGCACTGCTGGGCCGGGTGCCAGGCCAGGCCGCATTGGCCAGACCCGATCGTGCATGCCATGCCACTGCATGCTCGTGCCTGGCACACTAGCTCCTAGCGATGCGATCACTGGCGGCTGGCCTGGCTTGCGTGCACTGCGCGTTTTTGCTTGACCTAGCTTTTTCTTCAAGGCACTAGATGTCTATAAAAGGATGTGAGCCGCTCTGCTTTAGGTTTGACCTAATTCCCATCAAGCCGCTGTCCGGTTTCTGAAGCCTCCTTTCTCCGTTCTTCTTCCACCACGCAAACAGGCGAAGCCCTGTCGGCGCATACTCTCTACCGTAGACACCACGCTGTCGTGCTATCGATCTCATCTACCACTCCACCATATCTCACTGGACCGGGAAGGCGGAGTCGTTGGTGCGCTGTACATGTGCATCTCTCGGAGGTGTCGCCACTTGCGGTGTTGGATCGGATCGGATTGCGAGGAGGAGAAGGCTAGTACGATTACATCATCCACGTTCTATTGAACGTTTCCGCTGTGCGATTTCTTCGAGGGTATGAAGATCTCATCTATCTCTCTCATTGATTAAATCTTCTACATTAGATCTTGGCTTTCTCGTTTGCATCCGTAGGAAATTTTTTAATTTACTATGCTACGAAACCCTTCAGACCATACCTTTTGTTAGGAGTTAATATTTTGGATGATTCTAAGTAATGGATGTTTGATGAGTGATTTTATTTGCTGTGATGAAATTATCTTGATCTGCTACTTGAGTAGAAATTTTCTTAAGACTCTCTCTCTATCTAACCCTCATCTGTCCCAAAACTCTAAACCCATTTTGAAAACCCTAACAGATGCACCCTCAATACCAGAATAGTCTCAACAGACCCCCGATGGTTTCAGCAATATAACGGATGGTAGAAGTACATGCAGAATTGATGAAAGTCATGACTCAGAACTTGATCAATTCAGAAGACAAAGAGTTACCCCCAGGAATGCAGCATGTACTAGTCGACCATTCCCGAATGGTGCAAATGATGCCTTAGATTTTAGCTAGTACCAATCTGCCCCAAGACACATAGAGCAATAGGAAGATAGAAGAAGCATCCAAAACAACAATGATAGCCTGCAAGATCTGTGGAGAAATTGGACACTCTTCTGAGGGTTGTCCGAAGCAAGGTCATCACTGCAAAGCTAACCACTCTACTAGAGGATGTCCTCAGTCTACAGTCACTTGTTTTCTATGTGATGGAGCCGATCATATACCCAGAGACTATAAGTTTTATTTCACGATACATCAAATGAATCAACAAGCAAAGAATAAACTGAGTCATTTGCTAGAAAGTGCCCCTGAGGACCAAAGACTTGCAGTGTAACGACCCAAGATATTATCAAATTTTGGGGGAAAATTTTCGATTTTTGTTATGCTTGAGATGATTGAAATTCACAGGAATTTAAAACTTTTTGAGTTTATTTGAAAGCTTTGTTTGAAAACTATTTGAAATCCTCTATTTATTTCTTGAAGAACTTCTTTGAGAAAGAACAAGTATCAAAATGTTATTTTCATTCTCCTTTATTCAAACCTATGCAAGCTATCTTGCAAAGGGATATTTACAAAATGGTTTATAAAGTTTCCTATGCCAAAGGAATGTTTTACAATTATATTTCAAAAACTATGTTTGTAAAGATTATTCTCTGATTTTAAAAGGTATTATTTTAAAATCCTACTTCTACTTTGATTTATGCAAGCAAAGCCATTGGGCTTAATTGAGACCTTTTATTTAAAGCCTTGTTTTTAATTCTGAAAACATGTTTGATGTTGGTTTAAAACCTTTCTGCGAATTTTACAAAATCTATGAAATTGGTATGGCTTGATTTGGATTCAATATGCAAAATCTAGAAAAGCAATAAGAAGACAGAAAAAGAAAAGAAGTAAACGAAATAAAAATAGAGAAGGGCCTCAGGGGGAACCTTCCGGCCCAACAAAGAAAGGAGCCCGCGGCCCATTCCAGCCTCCCCCGAACCGGTACCGTCTCTTCCTCTCTTCCCCCGCCAACAGGAGGGCCCCACCTGTCAGTCGTCATCAAGCTCCAGCCCGAAATCCCGCAGTGACCGTTTCCTCCCCTCACAGTAATTTCTCCCTCCTTAATTCCCGACTAAATGCCCAGCAGTTTCTTCCCCCGCACCACACCTATAAAAGCCTGCACACTCCTCTCCCATCTCCCTTTGCTCCTTCTTGGAATCGTTGACGAACCACCGAGAAATTCCTCGCCGGAGTCTGCAGCCGCCGCCGTCCTTGGTCGTCGATTCCGACGCCTGCAGGTGATCCCGCCGCCTCCTTTCGGACTCCATCTCTTCCCCGTAATCTGGTGCGTCTTCTGATATCCTTCCTCTTCCAAATCCTGCAGCAGACCAAGCCCGACATCGAGTGCCCGAAGCTCACCGACGCGCGCCCGTCTCCAGCCGCCCCTTCCTCCTTCGCCTGGAAGCAATCGAAGTCTTCGACCACGCTCTCGAGCTCCCCTCAACGCTCTAATCCCCGTGGTGGCCTCGCCGTCATCTGGAAACCGCTGTAGCATCACCAGAGTTGAACCAGAACACCTCGCCGGCCTTTTCTCGCCGGAACCCTAGCCCCCACGGTGAGCATCTCCCCTCCGTCTAATCCTGTCCGTTGGATCTCGATCTGATGCACCCGATTAGTTCACTTAAGTGAACAGGTATCAGCAGATCTGGATCATCCACTCTCCTTTAGATCTAGGGGCTCACATCACCGATCCAGCCGAAGGGGTATTAACCAATAGAATTAAGCCACGTGGCCTTCCCCGATTCAAACAGTTTTTAAAACAAAAAACTTGAATCAGATTTCATCCAAAACTTTGATAATTCATATCTTTTGATCTGCAACTCGAAATTTAACAAATGATATACCGTTGGAATCCTTAGAACCTCTAGAATCCAACAGTACCATAAAATCTTATATTTTATGGGTTCAATTTGAAACTATTTTCAAATTGGTATCAAACCCTCTGTTAACATAATTAATTCATATCTTTTGAACCAAGTGTCCAAAAATTATGAATTTGTAGTCTCTGGAATCCTCTCAACTTGTAGAACATCATAGGATCAATAAAATCCAAATTTGATACGTGCACACACTTTGTGCATTCAAATTTGTCCAAATCACTATTCTGATCACAATTCAATTTCTATAACTTATTTTAGAGTGAATCCAATTGCAGTAGCTCTGTCTTGCTGCAAGCTATCCAGTAGCATCACTCCCATAATTTCTTGAACCACTTCACAATTATTCAAATTCTAATATGAGAATTTGAGTAGTCCCTATATAGATAAATTCTATTCCTATTTCAATTAGTGATTCCTACTACCATAGCAAATCTTATATTCCTACTTAGTCATCAATATCATCTAAATAACATCTTGATCAAGATCACATCTACCCAGACCTATCTTGTATAGCTCACACATATTCAAATTACAATAGTGTTGTTTGAGTAAAGTGTGATGCACCTCAATCATAGGATTCTATGCTTGCTATCCTTGTGGTGTTGATCAAATCGACATGATAGCATCTATCCAATACTCCATGTACCAAATAGGAATCTAAAACCATAATCTCAAATGTTACCTAACCATACTCAATCATCTATCCATTTGATCCTAATTTCATGTGTAGAGCTATTCAATTAACAAATGAGTTAATTGAGTAACTCAATGTTTCATGAATCCTTGACCCATACCTTGTCCAACTAGACATATTTTGTCTAATTCATATTATACTCAAATTGCAATTGTGCTACTTGAGTAGAATATGAATGCATCTCAAACCTAGATTTTGCTAATGTGGTGTTATTATAACCCATACCATAGTATGTGTTATACACCATGTTGATCAATGAACCATTTGAGCCCTGTTCTCAAATATCAATCATTCATACCTAATCCAATGCTTACCTAGTTTTGTTCACATGTATTGAACTATTCAACTTGCAAATGTGCTAATTGAGTACTTCAAGCATTCTTAAAACCTAGCCTAGTGCCTAAGTGTGATATATGCTATTTAAAGAATAAATGTTGTTACACTTATTCAAATAGTATTGTGGTTGCACAATCCCACACCTATGTGAGCTATTTCACATGAACTATCCTAAAACTCTTATATGCTTTAATAAAGCATAAAAGCTTCATCAATCCTATTATGCCTAAACCAATTATGTCTTAACTCATATTGAACTCCCCAACTAAGCTCTCCGATCCATATCTCACAAATCATGATCCTTTACCATATCTTTCTTGTCATAACATCTCAATAAATCTAATTTGTTAAACAAACACTTTTCAATTGTTTGAATTGTTTGATTGTGTTTGTATGGATTGTTTATGGTATGCTATTTCTGTGCTATAGTTGGTGCGAAGAGCTACGTGCTTAGTTGAGAGAAGCGAAACATCGAGATCTTCAAAGAGGCAAGTGACACACATACTTCCACCTATCTTTTATTATATGCATTAGTGTTTTCAATACTGTGCATGATATGAAATTTTCAAAGTGGTTATGAAATGCTTAGCTCCTAGTAGTGGTAGCTATCCCTTGAACCCCACTTGCTAGGATTGCAATCTTGCTTTGCAAAATGATGCCAAGCCTTGTTTTCAAATTGTGATGAAAATTAACAACCCAATGAATCACCTGGGTGCAATCTTGTGGCTACTCAGGGCTACACACCTGGCTATCAACCCAGGACATGTGTGGTGGTTATCACCTGAGGGTACACAACTCAGGGCTGCACACCTGGCTATCAACCCAGGATATGTGTGGTGGTTATCACCTGAGAATACTTTGTATTGGTTGTACCTAGGAACAGAGAGAGGACATGTTGATTGAAAGGAATCTCATCACCTTTTTGAAATAATTAAAAATTGGTGTAGAAAGTGGAGATGCCTCAGGGCTACATACTGGAAGTGAAAACCATGTATGTGGTGGTGACCTGAGGGATTAACCAAGCTTTGTAGAGTGACTACCCAGGGCTACATACTGGCAGTGAAAACCATGTATGTGGTGGTGACCTGAGGTATTAACCAAGTTTTGTAGAGTGACTACCCAGGGCTACATACTGGCAGTCAAAACCATGTATGTGGTGGTGACCTGAGGTATTAACCAAGTTTTGTAGAGTGACTACCCAGGGCTACATGCTGGCAGTGAAAACCATGTATGTGGTGGTGACCTGAGGTATTAACCAAGTTTTGTAGAGTGACTACCCAGGGCTACATACTGGCAGTGAAAACCATGTATGTGGTGGTGACCTGAGGTATTAACCAAGTTTTGTAGAGTGACTGCCCAGGGCTACATACTGGCAGTGAAAACCATGTATGTGGTGGTGACCTGAGGTATTAACCAAGTTTTGTAGAGTGACTACCCAGGGCTACATACTGGCAGTGAAAACCATGTATGTGGTGGTGACCTGAGGTATTAACCAAGTTTTGTAGAGTGACTACCCGGGGCTATATACTGGCAGTGAAAACCATGTATGTGGTGGTGACCTAGGAGTTATCTTGACCTTAAAGAAAAATCAAAATGTTTTAAAAATGTTTTGATAGGATAAAACTTGCTTTATGCAATTCAGCCATAAGATCCACTAGCCAAATGCCATGTAGTATAGTCTTTCCACAAAATGCCACCAAATATGTGTCATTTGCCAGTACATCATTGTACTGACCCCTCCGGGGCTGCATATTCAAACGTGCAGGTTTTATTTCGAGTAAGGGAACCAGGAGTAGGATCTCGAGCTTACATTCCAACACGTCTGCCTGTGGCACTTGATGAAGATGGAAGCTCACTGCAACTATGCTTTATGCTGTGTACTCATAAGGTAGAAGACCTACGTAACTAGATTTATGTTGTAATATTGATGCTATTGCAATGATTACTATATTTTGTACTGTGGTGCTATCTACTGATCCAGGGAATGGCACAATACACAGGAGTTCTGCCTTTAGTAAAAGGCAGGTCGTTACAAATGGTATCAGAGCATAGTGTTGCCTGTAGGATCGAGACCCTAGGTTTGGATTAGAAATAGAAAGACCCTAGGATAAAAATTTCTATCTCATCTTACTTCTATTTAAATTTTAAAAGGAATCTTACATCTTGAAACTCCTTGTATTTCTCCCCTACTTCATTTCAAATGATTCCCTTAGATGACCCAACTCTCGAAACCATCAAGAAAGGACAGAAGGACACAATGTACCAGAAGAATGAGACTTCTACTTCATAGGTTGACCTTGATCCAACATGAAGAACTACATTGAAGACCAACGAAGAACTTGAAGAAATGTTGAAATGAAGGTTGTCCAACACCAACGATGCATTGGGGAAGTGGAAATAAGAAATGGAACAATGAAACTATAATAGAATAGACCACCAAGATTCTAGTTTATAGAACCAACGATTTATAGAATACTTCTATGATCATACCAAATTGGCGTATGACCATATATTATTGTTGACATGTTTTTCCAAAACTTATCAAAAGGAATTTTCAATGATTGTTTGATTTATGTTTGTTTGTTGCATGGTTTGTTGTTTGTGCACGGGTAGGAAAATTTTCTTCTTTAGTTCTACCTATCTATTACTCACCTTTGCTAAAACCACCTCAGATGCCGCCCCGCCGTGAAAACAACAACAACGGCAGCAACAACAACGACAACAACTTCAACAACCTCCATGATGTGGTCCAACAGTTAGCCACAGGTCAAGCCCAGCTCATGCAGATGATGACCCAATTCATCCAAGCAAGCACCAACCTCATGAACAACAACAACAACAATCCACCACCCCCACCTCAAGTGGACCGACTAGCTCGTTTCCTGAAGCTCAGACCCAATAAGTTTTCATCTGCCACAGACCCAATAGTGGCCGATGACTGGCTGCGTTCAGTCAATAAGGACTTGGTTACCTGTGAGTGCACAGATGCTGAAAAGATTAGATTCACTGCCCACCTGCTAGAAGGACCAGCAGCAATGTGGTGGGATACTTACCAAGTCACCAATCCAATTGAAGGTCTGGACTGGGATTCCTTCAGGGAAGGCTTTCGTAATGCTCATATCTCCACGGGCATTATGAATCTAAAGAAAGATGAGTTCCGCACTCTAAAGCAGGGTGACAGGACACTAAAGGAGTACATGGATGACTTCTGCTCTCTATCAAGATACGCACCAGAAGACATCGACACTGATGCCAAGAGGAAAGATAAGTTTCTCAGTGGACTCAAAGGGGAACTGAAGATACCTCTGTCAATAGCTTATGCTCCAAACTACCAAGCTCTGCTAGACCAAGCGGTTACTCTGGATAACAACATAAGGAAGGAGGAAAACCGTAAGCGGAAGTACAGCAATGGCAAGACCCACACTGGACATTATCACAAGAGACACCACTCCTCTGGAGGAAATGGAAATGGTAGCAACTCAAATGGCAATGGGCACCAAAATGGAGGCAATGGACAACACCGTATTAAGAAGGATCTGTCGCATATCATCTGCTATAATTGTAAGAAGCCAGGACATTTTGCGGATATGTGCTCAGAGAAGAAACAAGATGATGCAGCCAAGCCCAATCCATTCAAGAGGGGTCACGTGAACCACGTCAATGTGGAAGAAGTGACGGGTACATTTCCACTTAACTCCTTCACAACATTGGATTCTATTTGATAATGGAGGCAATGAACATTCCAATGGACGAATTGGACAACACCACTCCAACCCGGTGGTTAGGAAGGATCTTTCGACAATCACTTGTTACAAGTGCAAACAAAAGGGACACTATGTGGATAAGTGTTCAGAAAATGGTAGTACAAGACCTCAGTGAACTGGGTGACCGAAGGATGCCGCAAAGTACAAGGAGAAGACACAACAAAGTATAGCCAATCTGAAAGAATTTTGTATGCAGCTACAGCCTTGTAATAAATATTGTAAGAGCTAAAGACAACCTTGTTGAATGAATTTTACTTCTCAATGAAATGGCAAGCTGAAGGATTTGAAAACCCCAGAGTTAAAGTCATACGACCAAGTTCGCGCAAAAACCTCTAGCTAGGAACGATAGATTTTGATTTCAAAATTTAAAATAAGATTGGGAACTTGATTCCAATTTTCAATAAAAACTTTTGTTTAAAAGCTAGTGAGGTTGACCAAGAGTTAGAATGCGAGATGTACCAAACCAAATACAAGGTAATGATTGGGTGCGACATGGATTGGCCCCCATGATGACTACTCATATTGTTCGCTCTTGTATGAGGAATGGTAAATCTAGAGAGACATACCTACTTGAGAGATGAAGTCGTTAAACCCTAACCTTAGGAAGATAATATGTTACATCCCTTATAGTAAGCCAGTGGCCAAAACGTAGGAATACGGTGAGAACTTTGACTTTTGAACGGCTACACGTTAATCAGAAGCGTTTTGCTCAGTGGACTTGAAGGCGAAGACTGTTCAGTTTCGACTGCTGCCTGTTCGATTCACCTCCCCGACTCTTCGTATCAACTCCCCACGTAGTCTGTTCGACTACCTTCCTGAGCCTATAAGAGAGATGTCACTCCTCTCCAGAGAGTCACAACAGAGACAACCACCACTACCTATGAAATCACCTCCTAATTCTAGAGCCCTACGCCACCAAAGTCTACCCCATCCCGATCTGCGACGTTATGAAGCAACTCTCAGAATCCCCAAAACTACTTTCTTGCCCATGAGAGCTTCGTTGGATCCCTCTTCCCCGAGAAGGAGTTCATCTTCGAGATATGATCAAGTTGCTCAGCACCTTTCAACAACTATGAAGACGGTTGCTAAAGGAATCCTTAAGGACCATCTGGTACCTGTGGCAAGTAGCACGACTTGCTCCGGTAACTTGAATGGGTTCAACAATGCTGGTTATAAGGTGACCTTTCGTCCCTTAAAGGTGCAAGTGCCTCTTACAGAGTCTACCTTGTTTACCCCTATGAAATGCTTGAGAAGACCGCAGAGAGATGCCATCCTAATTCATTGGATGTGTGGTCTCATCATGTTCATGGGGCAAGCATGTAGTACTTAGCACTGAGTTATCTTTTGATATTCTGGAATGAAAATCAGCTAAAAAGCAACAAGGAGTATGGTGATGGCCTCTATGCTATCTTGGCCTTGGTGAGGACCGACCAAGAAAAGGCTAGATACACATTCTTAGACGATGTGGACTACCTTGTTGAAGACAACGCGATGGATGATATCTGCTTATCACCAGAATTGGATGGAACCTTTGGTGTACCCACCTTTGAAACATAGTTGTGAATATCGGAAAAGGGCACAACAGCGAATGCAAGCTGGGAACAAAATGCAAGTGCCTAAGGAAGCATCAAGATACCACCAAGAGGATTTTCTTTTAAGGGTGGTAGCCACCCAGATACCTAAACCCAGATAACCTAATACCTACTTTCTTTCTAGCCTCTCCAATCTCGAGGACGAGATTTCTTTTAAGGGTGGTAGTCTGTAACGACCCAAGATTTTATCAAATTTTGGGGGAAAATTTTCGATTTTTGTTATGCTTGAGATGATTGAAATTCACAGGAATTTAAAACTTTTTGAGTTTATTTGAAAGCTTTGTTTGAAAACTATTTGAAATCCTCTATTTATTTCTTGAAGAACTTCTTTGAGAAAGAACAAGTATCAAAATGTTATTTTCATTCTCCTTTATTCAAACCTATGCAAGCTATCTTGCAAAGGGATATTTACAAAATGGTTTATAAAGTTTCCTATGCCAAAGGAATGTTTTACAATTATATTTCAAAAACTATGTTTGTAAAGATTATTCTCTGATTTTAAAAGGTATTATTTTAAAATCCTACTTCTACTTTGATTTATGCAAGCAAAGCCATTGGGCTTAATTGAGACCTTTTATTTAAAGCCTTGTTTTTAATTCTGAAAACATGTTTGATGTTGGTTTAAAACCTTTCTGTGAATTTTACAAAATCTATGAAATTGGTATGGCTTGATTTGGATTCAATATGCAAAATCTAGAAAAGCAATAAGAAGACAGAAAAAGAAAAGAAGTAAACGAAATAAAAATAGAGAAGGGCCTCGGGGGGAACCTTCCGGCCCAACAAAGAAAGGAGCCCACGGCCCATTCCAGCCTCCCCCGAACCGGTACCGTCTCTTCCTCTCTTCCCCCACCAACAGGAGGGCCCCACCTGTCAGTCGTCATCAAGCTCCAGCCCGAAATCCCGCAGTGACCGTTTCCTCCCCTCACAGTAATTTCTCCCTCCTTAATTCCCGACTAAATGCCTAGCAGTTTCTTCCCCCGCACCACACCTATAAAAGCCCTGCACACTCCTCTCCCATCTCCCTTTGCTCCTTCTTGGAATCGTCGACGAACCACCGAGAAATTCCTCGCCGGAGTCTGCAGCCGCCGCCGTCCTTGGTCGTCGATTCCGACGCCTGCAGGTGATCCCGCCGCCTCCTTTCGGACTCCATCTCTTCCCCGTAATCTGGCGCGTCTTCTGATATCCTTCCTCTTCCAAATCCTGCAGCAGACCAAGCCCGACATCGAGTGCCCGAAGCTCACCGACGCGCGCCCGTCTCCAGCCGCCCCTTCCTCCTTCGCCTGGAAGCAATCGAAGTCTTCGACCATGCTCTCGAGCTCCCCTCGATGCTCTGATCCCCGTGGTGGCCTCGCCGTCATCTAGAAACCGTTGTAGCATCACCAGAGTTGAACCAGAACACCTCGCCAGCCTTTTCTCGCCGGAACCCTAGCCCCCACGGTGAGCATCTCCCCTCCGTCTAATCCTGTCCGTTGGATCTCGATCTGATGCACCCGATTAGTTCACTTAAGTGAACAGGTATCAGCAGATCTGGATCATCCACTCTCCTTTAGATCTAGCGGCTCACATCACCGATCCAGCCGAAGGGGTATTAACCAATAGAATTAAGCCACATGGCCTTCCCCGGTTCAAACAGTTTTTAAAACAGAAAACTTGAATCAGATTTCATCCAAAACTTTGATAATTCATATCTTTTGATCTGCAACTCGAAATTTAACAAATGATATACCGTTGGAATCCTTAGAACCTCTAAAATCCAACAGTACCATAAAATCTTATATTTTATGGGTTCAATTTGAAACTATTTTCAAATTGGTATCAAACCCTCTGTTAACATAATTAATTCATATCTTTTGAACCAAGTGTCCAAAAATTATGAATTTGTAGTCTCTGGAATCCTCTCAACTTGTAGAACATCATAGGATCAATAAAATCCAAATTTGATACGTGCACACACTTTGTGCATTCAAATTTGTCCAAATCACTATTCTGATCACAATTCAATTTCTATAACTTATTTTAGAGTGAATCCAATTGCAGTAGCTCTGTCTTGCTGCAAGCTATCCAGTAGCATCACTCCCATAATTTCTTGAACCACTTCACAATTATTCAAATTCTAATATGAGAATTTGAGTAGTCCCTATATAGATAAATTCTATTCCTATTTCAATTAGTGATTCCTACTACCATAGCAAATCTTATATTCCTACTTAGTCATCAATATCATCTAAATAACATCTTGATCAAGATCACATCTACCCAGACCTATCTTGTATAGCTCACACATATTCAAATTACAATAGTGTTGTTTGAGTAAAGTGTGATGCACCTCAATCATAGGATTCTATGCTTGCTATCCTTGTGGTGTTGATCAAATCGACATGATAGCATCTATCCAATACTCCATGTACCAAATAGGAATCTAAAACCATAATCTCAAATGTTACCTAACCATACTCAATCATCTGTCCATTTGATCCTGATTTCATGTGTAGAGCTATTCAATTAACAAATGATTTAATTGAGTAACTCAATGTTTCATGAATCCTTGACCCATACCTTGTCCAACTAGACATATTTTGTCTAATTCATATTATACTCAAATTGCAATTGTGCTACTTGAGTAGAATATGAATGCATCTCAAACCTAGATTTTGCTAATGTGGTGTTATTATAACCCATACCATAGTATGTGTTATACACCATGTTGATCAATGAACCATTTGAGCCCTGTTCTCAAATATCAATCATTCATACCTAATCCAATGCTTACCTAGTTTTGTTCACATGTATTGAACTATTCAACTTGCAAATGTGCTAATTGAGTACTTCAAGCATTCTTAAAACCTAGCCTAGTGCCTAAGTGTGATATATGCTATTTAAAGAATAAATGTTGTTACACTTATTCAAATAGTATTGTGGTTGCACAATCCCACACCTATGTGAGCTATTTCACATGAACTATCCTAAAACTCTTATATGCTTTAATAAAGCATAAAAGCTTCATCAATCCTATTATGCCTAAACCAATTCTGTCTCAACTCATATTGATCTCCCCAACTAAGCTCTCCGATCCATATCTCACAAATCATGATCCTTTACCATATCTTTCTTGTCATAACATCTCAATAAATCTAATTTGTTAAACAAACACTTTTCAATTGTTTGAATTGTTTGATTGTGTTTGTATGGATTGTTTATGGTATGCTATTTCTGTGCTATAGTTGGTGCGAAGAGCTACGTGCTTAGTTGAGAGAAGCGAAACGTCGAGATCTTCAAAGAGGCAAGTGACACACATACTTCCACCTATCTTTTATTATATGCATTAGTGTTTTCAATACTGTGCATGATATGAAATTTTCAAAGTGGTTATGAAATGCTTAGCTCCTAGTAGTGGTAGCTATCCCTTGAACCCCACTTGCTAGGATTGCAATCTTGCTTTGCAAAATGATGCCAAGCCTTGTTTTCAAATTGTGATGAAAATTAACAACCCAATGAATCACCTGGGTGCAATCTTGTGGCTACTCAGGGCTACACACCTGGCTATCAACCCAGGACATGTGTGGTGGTTATCACCTGAGGGTACACAACTCGGGGCTGCACACCTGGCTATCAACCCAGGATATGTGTGGTGGTTATCACCTGAGAATACTTTGTATTGGTTGTACCTAGGAACAGAGAGAGGACATGTCGATCGAAAGGAATCTCATCACCTTTTTGAAATAATTAAAAATTGGTGTAGAAAGTGGAGATGCCTCAGGGCTACATACTGGAAGTGAAAACCATGTATGTGGTGGTGACCTGAGGGATTAACCAAGCTTTGTAGAGTGACTACCCAGGGCTACATACTGGCAGTGAAAACCATGTATGTGGTGGTGACCTGAGGTATTAACCAAGTTTTGTAGAGTGACTACCCAGGGCTACATACTGGCAGTGAAAACCATGTATGTGGTGGTGACCTGAGGTATTAACCAAGTTTTGTAGAGTGACTACCCAGGGCTACATACTGGCAGTGAAAACCATGTATGTGGTGGTGACCTGAGGTATTAACCAAGTTTTGTAGAGTGACTACCCAGGGCTACATACTGGCAGTGAAAACCATGTATGTGGTGGTGACCTGAGGTATTAACCAAGTTTTGTAGAGTGACTACCCAGGGCTACATACTGGCAGTGAAAACCATGTATGTGGTGGTGACCTGAGGTATTAACCAAGTATTGTAGAGTGACTACCCAGGGCTACATATTGGCAGTGAAAACCATGTATGTGGTGGTGACCTGAGGTATTAACCAAGTTTTGTAGAGTGACTACCCGGGGCTACATACTGGCAGTGAAAACCATGTATGTGGTGGTGACCTAGGAGTTATCTTGACCTTAAAGAAAAATCAAAATGTTTTAAAAATGTTTTGATAGGATAAAACTTGCTTTATGCAATTCAGCCATAAGATCCACTAGCCAAATGCCATGTAGTATAGTCTTTCCACAAAATGCCACCAAATATGTGTCATTTGCTAGTACATCATTGTACTAACCCCTTCGGGGCTGCATATTAAAACGTGCAGGTTTTATTTCGAGTAAGGGAACCAGGAGTAGGATCTCGAGCTTACATTCCAACACGTCTGCCTGTGGCACTTGATGAAGATGGAAGCTCACTGCAACTATGCTTTATGCTCTGTACTCATAAGGTAGAAGACCTACGTAATTGGATTTATGTTGTAATATTGATGCTATTGCAATGATTACTATATTTTGTCCTGTGGTGCTATCTACTGATCCAGGGAATGGCACAATACACAGGAGTTCTGCCTTTAGTAAAAGGCGGGTCGTTACATGCAGTAAAGGTGGAAGCTAAAGATCAGGAAGAGATCCCCGATGCCGCCGCCAAGAATGGCTCCCCTAGTAAAACACGGAAGCACCTATCAGGGAAATGCACAAGGAAACAAGAAAGATTTCCTACTGTAGAAATGGAGCATCAAGAAAATTAAATTAGAGATCTTCTAGCCATGGAGACAAGACCTTAGCCATATCACATGTTTCCATTGCCGAGAGCAAGGACATTATGTTGATCAGTGCCCAGAAAAGGAACACAAAACTAAAGCACAAGGAAATGTAAAGGAAGACTTCAGCAAGATCACTTGTCTCAAGTGCAAGCAATAGGGACACTACTCGACCGCATGTCTAGGCAAAAGTACATCAGTGACCGTCATTGACCTAGAAGACCCGAAAGACTAGAGGGCAAGGCAGAAAGGACTCAACCAAGGATGGCCAATAGGAAATGCATACTTATTAGTTATTAGTTGTAACAAAAGTTGAAGGAGTTTGTAAGGATAAATCATCACATTCTAGGGTGGATTAAAAGTTTTCTTATTTAATAATAAACTAGGAAATTATTGTAATTAATTATACATACCTAGAATTTCACCGTAAGGCTCCAACTATAGGACGATGGGTTGGTTCAAAACTTGAAACATAGGATTTTGAATCTCTACCCACAACCCCGTTAAATGGTGACACCCAAACCACCAGTAGGAGAAGACTTAAGGTGGAAGATGTCGCGTCAACATGGAAAACCCCACAGGGATAGAATGATATCTCAAAGTAAGAATTTCTACTAGCTTAGAAGGTACTAGGAGACCGAATGGTATCATAAAGGAAGAAATCATAGGATGAAGAACCCAAGGATGTTGACTAAGAGGATGAAGTGAAGACAGGAGACCCCTTAACTTGGACTTCTTATTGATCCAAAGAGTCACTCTTCCGTGTCAAAAGTAGCTCAACAACTACCCTGTTGGGTAAAAGCTTTGCAAGGGAGCAAGGTTACCCAAGCAACCCCTGCGGAAGGTGAAAACCCAAGTTTGTAAATAGACACCCACTTACTGGAAGGTAAGAATGAAGACTAACTATGGAATTCAAAAGATGACCCAGTGCCAAGTCAATACTAAGGTGTTACTGGTTGAACCCCAAGAACCTAGACTACCTACAAAAGTTTCTTTTAAGGGTGGTAGCCACCTAGGTAACCCAAAACCTTCTTTCTTTCTAGCCTCTCCAATCTTGGGGATGAGATTTCTTTTAAGTGTGGTAGTCTGTAACATCCCATGATTTTATCAAATTTTGGGGGAAAGTTTTTTTTTTGCCTTTGTTTTGTGTTCATTGATTGAAAGTTCACAGGGATTTAAAACTTTTGAGTTTATTTAAAAGCTTTAATTGGAAAACTATTTTTAAACTCTCTAGTATTCATTCAAGAACTTATTTGAGAAAACCAAGTATTAAATATAATTCTCCTTTGTTCAGACTTATGCAAGCCTTCTTGCAAAAGGAATGAATCACAGGAAGGTGTTGTTTACCAAAAATTTGTTTCCTTCAAACTATGATTGGGAATGATTCCCAATTATTATTTTATAAAGTATTTTCAAACAATTTCTAAAAGGTTTTATTCCTAAACCCTAGTTTATATTTTATGTATGCAAGCAAAGTACTTTTCTAAGTCCAAAAGATTTATTGGAAATCATGTTTTGTTTCTGAAAACTTATTACTTACTAGTTTAAAACAATGTGCTGAATTTTATAAAATTGTTGAAAGTGGTTTGAGTGGTTTTGTTACATTTTTGCAAAAGATAGAAAAAAATAGAAAAAAGGAAAAATAAAATGGAAAGGAAATAAGAAAAGAAGAAAAGGCCGCCGGGAACCGATTCGGCCCAGGCCGAAATGGCCAGCCCAGCCCAACACCACCCGAACTGGTACGCCCTCTTTCTCCCCCTGCTGCTGACACCCGGGCCCCACCCGCCAGATCTTCCCCGCCCCGCTAACACACCAACCCCACCTGTTAGTCGTCTTCTACCTCGAGCAGGAGACCAACCTGATGTCTACGCACTTCTATTCTTGTAGACACTTATTGGGCCTCCAAGTGCAGAGGTTTGTGGAACAGCAGCAAGTTTCCCTTAAGTGGATCACCCAAGGTTTATCAAACTCAGGGAGGTTAGAGGTCAAAGCTATCCCTCTCAAGCAACCCTGAAATTACGATACAGAAAGTCTCTTGTGTCCCCAACACACCCAATACGCTTGTCAGACGTATAGGTGCACTAGTTCGGCGAAGAGATAGTGAAATACAAGTGGTATAGATGATTATAAGTAGCAAATGTGACGTGAAATAAATATCGCTGCGAACAAACAAGTAACAAAATAGCAAGTAAACGGTGTGCAATGCTTGGAAACAAGGCCTAGGGATCATACTTTCACTAGTGGACACCCTCTCAATAATATAACATGAATGAACAAATAAACAACTTCCCTCCACTATGGTACTCTGAATTACTCTCCTATTGAATATCACTAATCATCGCGTAGTGGCTACGGGAGCACCCCTTAAAGTTCATCAAGTACTTGACAAACACCACTCATAGAGATTCCCAAATCAGATCACAACTCAAGATAGATATCATTGCAACATAAACCAAGTACTAACACGGTGTACACACTGTCACCATTACACCATGAAAGGAGGAATAGATCACTCAAACTATCATAGCAATAATTATTCTCATAATCCACAAGAGATCACAATCATAGCCTAAACCAAGTACCACCATGATGCACTGTGACGCCCCAAAACCGGCACCTTGCGTATCGTAGCGATCACGCCACAACACGCACGGTGTCGCTTTGGAAACGCCCACCAGGCATAATGTGCACATCGAAACATACACATTATGCGGGTGGAATCGAGTAGCAACAGTTACACAAGTTCACGATGGAACCCACAAAAGAATATAATATAACCACGAAGACTCCACGAGTCAAGAATCCAAATATACAATACAAAGATCCAAATCATACATAAAGCAAATAGCATCCGAGTACGGACAAGAATACAAATGGGCCTAAGAGGCCTGAAGATAAACGATGGCGTCCAAACCCTGCCCAGGCCAAGCCGGGAGGGTAACCTTGCTAACGTCGTCGCTCCCATACCTGTGAACAGCGTCGGGCCAAAGGTTGCCGAACAAGGAGGGAGAAAGAGAAAAGAGAAAAAAAAAACGAGGGTAAGTACCGAGGCACGTACTCGCGAGACTGGAATTCAGCTGTGCTCGCCTACAGGCTATATGGTGGACTTAGCGGCAAAAAAAAAGAACTAAACTAGAGAGACACACTACACTTTTCGTCTAAATAGAATAAGAGAAGAGAGCGCATAACAGGAACCAACTAGATACTAACACCAAACATAACCCAGCCGATGAATCACCTCCTCGTGACCAAACGAAGAAGCAAGTATCAAAGGCACTCACACGGTTACCAAGTTTTATTGCAGGTTTATTGTTGCAGTTGTGCTAACTTACTATACAAGTTTATTAGTATTGAAATAGCAGGTGCAAGTTGTTCTATGATCGAGTAGTACAGCTCCAAGTCGTCCATAACCGCGGACACGGCTTTTCGAAAAGATTTAACCCTGCAGGGGTGCCCAAATGTACCCATACGCTCGAACAATCCTTCAGGCAAGTCTCGCACCCTTAATAAAAACAGGTGCGCCATTAGGATAGTCACGACTCGCACTCTCCTTCACTACAAACAAGTCCAGGAAGCCACCTGACTAAGTTTACCCCGCTCGAGAGTCCGGCCGAATCTCTGAGACGGACCTAGCTGTTGCGAGGACGGCTTCCGAGGCCGGCTCCACCCGTGGGAGACGACCCGCTTCAGCATGCGATAAACACCCGTGCCGCAAACCTATACGTGCATGCAGAGGCAAACAAGGGGTTACAAGGCACCCACGGCTTCCCCCAAAGTAAAATCGGACCATAAGATACAAGAGCTGCATGCACGCAAAACCCAAATGGAAAACCTCAAACTAGTTGTGACCACTGGACAAGTGTGTAGATTCCGGCAGTGATCGAGGGGAGGCCCGTAAACGTACCCACGTATGGTTAGAGCGCTCAGTCTCAGAACAGTTCATGCGATCTCGGGATCCTAGGGGACACAAGTGAGCCGTCGGAAAACTGGCAAAATGACTCACCGATGCCTCTGCTTAATTCAGTTTTAAGTATTAACAATAAAGTAAGCCATGATTATCTCCAACAACATATATCCATAAAGTAGAGCAAGTGATAACTTCCCAACCCAATAAGATAAAACAACTCCAACAACCTGAAGATGCCTACGACTCGCAAGGCCAACTCAAACAACAAGCACATAGTTAATAGGATGTATGGAAGGTTCTATGGCTTTGCATTGGATAATAGGTGGATAGGACACGTGACACGAACAAAGCATCGCGACACAAGGCTAGAATATAGAGCTAGCGAGAGCAAAAGTATTAAATGGGTAGAGAGAAAAGGGCTCGCCTGAAAAGATGGTCGAAGAACACCCGAAGAACTTATCGTTGCTCACATCACCACGAAGCGTCCTATCCGAGAAGAAGCAAAACGCTACAACAAACAACGGATGCAACACTTACTACTATGGAGAAAGAATCGGCATGATCATATGAAGCATGCATGCATGACATGGCAATTATGATGCAATGCAACTTATTCAAAATTAAGCGGAATCGAGATTCCGACACACACATATGATTCAAGTTATTTTACTACTTGGCAAATTTTGATGTTGATTGGCATGGCAAAGACAAGATATAGATGAGCTACACAATATTAAATGAAGCGGGAAAATGTTATAAGCATCTCCCAAATGCTCCATATGTTATTAGTAGGTGTGATGCAATTTACCATGTCACTACATGATGCGAGATGCAAACAGTAGTATGGATGACATATTTAGATTCTACACATTTTTCTAATACAAATTCATATAAAATACTTTGTATTTCGAGTTACGGTTGAAAAGATATGAATTTAGCAAAGTTTGCATATTTGCAGGAATTTTAGAATACAGAGAAAAAAAAACTGCGCGGGCTGAATCTGGCCGGACCTGAGGCGACGGATAGCAACTGCCGCGCAGGGCGCGGGTCTACTCGGGCTGAACTGGGCTAGAGCCCAGCAAGAACGCCAGATCTGGGCAAAAAAAGATCATGAAGAAGAAAAGGTTGATGCTTGCTTCCGATGGGATTCGAACCAGGGATCTGCATGGATCAGAACAAAGGACTCAGACCACTGTGGTACTCATCCAGATGTTAACAATATAGGATGTCGCTGTTTAAATTAGTACAGAGGCGAAGTTTTAACTGACGAAACTGAAGACTGGAAGGAGCTGAGATCGTTCTGCAGCTTGCAGACTTACAGAAAACGGAGATGGTGAGGTCGATTTGAAGCGAGCAGCTTGTTGGCGGGAGATGAAGTCGATCCATATGACGAGGACGCAGAGACCACCGGTGGCAGACAAAGCACGCGGCTGCATGGGATCCCACACAGCAAGCTCGAGCTCGAAACCATGGGGAACACGTACAGGTCAGGTGGGGAACATCGAATACCTAGTCATAACTCGATGGAGAGAAAGGGGAAAAGGACAGCGAGCTCACCAGGAGTTCGTGTGCACGCTCGGAGAGGACGGGGAAGGACCGGATCGGCCAGATTTCAGCGGCGAGCCATGAGGAAGATGACAGCGATTCCGAGGCTTGAAGGCGTTCTAGCCTGCTTCACTGGGCGGGGATGTTCCTGACGGCGAGGCGGAGCTCCTGGAGGCGTCGGCTTGGCGGCAGGTGCACTGCAATGGCGGCGCGTCGTCGACCTTGGCAGTGGTGGTGTTCAGCATGGTTTCTGTCTGGGAAAGCTTGCAGATAAGAACGAGCACGTGATGGAGAGAAGAGTGGTGGCGGCGCGAGAGGGGAAGATAGGAGGATGCTAGGGTTTGAGGAGCCTCGGTCTGGGGATTTAAAGGAAGAGAAGAGGAGCGTGGCGGAGTGGTGCGCTGTGCGATGGAGAGGGATCACGCGAAACGCGTGACTCGTTTCAGAAGAAGGCGACAAGGACGAGCAGGTACCTTTTCGGTGGAGAAAGAAAAAGTGGGCCGGCTTGGGATTGAGAAAGAAAGAAAACGGGCCAAGGAAGACAGGAAGGTTTTGGAAGATTTTCAAAACAGATTTCTAACAACGTTTTCAAAACCAGATTTATGTTTCAAACAAATTTCAAGTCTTAGCAAATATTTTAGTTCTCTTAGTTTTAATTAAAGACAGAAAAGGCAAGAGGGTTTATTACAAAATCATACAAGTGAAATAAAAATAGAGTTTACTAAAAATAATAATTTTATTTATACAAAACATGCAAGGTTATAGATGCATGAAGATGCATACGTCAAGATGACGTCAAAAATCAAAAAGAACAAACAATTCTAATATTGGATTTTCCTGGGTCGTTACAATCGACACCACTAACAAGGGATCTCGCCCCGAGATCCACGATAAGGCGGGGAAAGGAGTTGGGTAAACTATCGGATCTTCTTGCGCCTAGTTGAACTCCACGACACCACTGACAAGAGGTTTCTTCTCGACACCACCAACAAGGGACTTTTGCTCACGGTGACGACGATGACCATCCACCGAGATCCTTCCAAAGATCGAACCTATTAGGACAAAAGGCAAGAAATTGACCACCCACGTAGGAACCTAAAACTCAGAGAAGTAGGCAAGAGAGAAACTCAAAACTCGCAAAGGTAAGAGGAGAGAAGCATGAAGGTAAGGAGAAAAACGCAGACCTATTGAGAACTATCCAACGCATTTTTAACGAAATAGTTTTGACACTAGACTCAACTCGTCCATTGGCAAGGTTATCCTACAGGCAGACAGGACCCATGGGTATCGACAAAACCTATGGCTCTGATACCACTTGTGACGCCCCAAAACCGGCACCTTGCGTATCGTAGCGATCACGCCACAACACGCACGGTGTCGCTTTGGAAACGCCCACCAGGCATAATGTGCACATCGAAACATACACATTATGCGGGTGGAATCGAGTAGCAACAGTTACACAAGTTCACGATGGAACCCACAAAAGAATATAATATAACCACGAAGACTCCACGAGTCAAGAATCCAAATATACAATACAAAGATCCAAATCATACATAAAGCAAATAGCATCCGAGTACGGACAAGAATACAAATGGGCCTAAGAGGCCTGAAGATAAACGATGGCGTCCAAACCCTGCCCAGGCCAAGCCGGGAGGGTAACCTTGCTAACGTCGTCGCTCCCATACCTGTGAACAGCGTCGGGCCAAAGGTTGCCGAACAAGGAGGGAGAAAGAGAAAAGAGAAAAAAAAACGAGGGTAAGTACCGAGGCACGTACTCGCGAGACTGGAATTCAGCTGTGCTCGCCTACAGGCTATATGGTGGACTTAGCGGCAAAAAAAAAGAACTAAACTAGAGAGACACACTACACTTTTCGTCTAAATAGAATAAGAGAAGAGAGCGCATAACAGGAACCAACTAGATACTAACACCAAACATAACCCAGCCGATGAATCACCTCCTCGTGACCAAACGAAGAAGCAAGTATCAAAGGCACTCACACGGTTACCAAGTTTTATTGCAGGTTTATTGTTGCAGTTGTGCTAACTTACTATACAAGTTTATTAGTATTGAAATAGCAGGTGCAAGTTGTTCTATGATCGAGTAGTACAGCTCCAAGTCGTCCATAACCGCGGACACGGCTTTTTGAAAAGATTTAACCCTGCAGGGGTGCCCAAATGTACCCATACGCTCGAACAATCCTTCAGGCAAGTCTCGCACCCTTAATAAAAACAGGTGCGCCATTAGGATAGTCACGACTCGCACTCTCCTTCACTACAAACAAGTCCAGGAAGCCACCTGACTAAGTTTACCCCGCTCGAGAGTCCGGCCGAATCTCTGAGACGGACCTAGCTGTTGCGAGGACGGCTTCCGAGGCCCGGCTCCACCCGTGGGAGACGACCCGCTTCAGCATGCGATAAACGCCTGTGCCGCAAACCTATACGTGCATGCAGAGGCAAACAAGGGGTTACAAGGCACCCACGGCTTCCCCCAAAGTAAAATCGGACCATAAGATACAAGAGCTGCATGCACGCAAAACCCAAATGGAAAACCTCAAACTAGTTGTGACCACTGGACAAGTGTGTAGATTCCGGCAGTGATCGAGGGGAGGCCCGTAAACGTACCCACGTATGGTTAGAGCGCTCAGTCTCAGAACAGTTCATGCGATCTCGGGATCCTAGGGGACACAAGTGAGCCGTCGGAAAACTGGCAAAATGACTCACCGATGCCTCTGCTTAATTCAGTTTTAAGTATTAACAATAAAGTAAGCCATGATTATCTCCAACAACATATATCCATAAAGTAGAGCAAGTGATAACTTCCCAACCCAATAAGATAAAACAACTCCAACAACCTGAAGATGCCTACGACTCGCAAGGCCAACTCAAACAACAAGCACATAGTTAATAGGATGTATGGAAGGTTCTATGGCTTTGCATTGGATAATAGGTGGATAGGACACGTGACACGAACAAAGCATCGCGACACAAGGCTAGAATATAGAGCTAGCGAGAGCAAAAGTATTAAATGGGTAGAGAGAAAAGGGCTCGCCTGAAAAGATGGTCGAAGAACACCCGAAGAACTTATCGTTGCTCACATCACCACGAAGCGTCCTATCCGAGAAGAAGCAAAACGCTACAACAAACAACGGATGCAACACTTACTACTATGGAGAAAGAATCGGCATGATCATATGAAGCATGCATGCATGACATGGCAATTATGATGCAATGCAACTTATTCAAAATTAAGCGGAATCGAGATTCCGACACACACATATGATTCAAGTTATTTTACTACTTGGCAAATTTTGATGTTGATTGGCATGGCAAAGACAAGATATAGATGAGCTACACAATATTAAATGAAGCGGGAAAATGTTATAAGCATCTCCCAAATGCTCCATATGTTATTAATAGGTGTGATGCAATTTACCACGTCACTACATGATGCGAGATGCAAACAGTAGTATGGACGACATATTTAGATTCTACACATTTTTCTAATACAAATTCATATAAAATACTTTGTATTTCGAGTTACGGTTGAAAAGATATGAATTTAGCAAAGTTTGCATATTTGCAGGAATTTTAGAATACAGAGAAAAAAAAACTGCGCGGGCTGAATCTGGCCGGACCTGAGGCGACGGATAGCAACTGCCGCGCAGGGCGCGGGTCTACTCGGGCTGAACTGGGCTAGAGCCCAGCAAGAACGCCAGATCTGGGCAAAAAAAGATCATGAAGAAGAAAAGGTTGATGCTTGCTTCCGATGGGATTCGAACCAGGGATCTGCATGGATCAGAACAAAGGACTCAGACCACTGTGGTACTCATCCAGATGTTAACAATATAGGATGTCGCTGTTTAAATTAGTACAGAGGCGAAGTTTTAACTGACGAAACTGAAGACTGGAAGGAGCTGAGATCGTTCTGCAGCTTGCAGACTTACAGAAAACGGAGATGGTGAGGTCGATTTGAAGCGAGCAGCTTGTTGGCGGGAGATGAAGTCGATCCATATGACGAGGACGCAGAGACCACCGGTGGCAGACGAAGCACGCGGCTGCACGGGATCCCACACAGCGAGCTCGAGCTCGAAACCATGGGGAACACGTACAGGTCAGGTGGGGAACATCGAATACCTAGTCAGAACTCGATGGAGAGAAAGGGGAAAAGGACAGCGAGCTCACCAGGAGTTCGTGTGCACGCTCGGAGAGGACGGGGAAGGACCGGATCAGCCAGATTTCAGCGGCGAGCCATGAGGAAGATGACAGCGATTCCGAGGCTTGAAGGCGTTCTAGCCTGCTTCACTGGGCGGGGATGTTCCTGACGGCGAGGCGGAGCTCCTGGAGGCGTCGGCTTGGCGGCAGGTGCACTGCAATGGCGGCGCGTCGTCGACCTTGGCAGTGGTGGTGTTCAGCATGGTTTCTGTCTGGGAAAGCTTGCAGATAAGAACGAGCACGTGATGGAGAGAAGAGTGGTGGCGGCGCGAGAGGGGAAGATAGGAGGATGCTAGGGTTTGAGGAGCCTCGGTCTGGGGATTTAAAGGAAGAGAAGAGGAGCGTGGCGGAGTGGTGCGCTGTGCGATGGAGAGGGATCACGCGAAACGCGTGACTCGTTTCAGAAGAAGGCGACAAGGACGAGCAGGTACCTTTTCGGTGGAGAAAGAAAAAGTGGGCCGGCTTGGGATTGAGAAAGAAAGAAAACGGGCCAAGGAAGACAGGAAGGTTTTGGAAGATTTTCAAAACAGATTTCTAACAACGTTTTCAAAACCAGATTTATGTTTCAAACAAATTTCAAGTCTTAGCAAATATTTTAGTTCTCTTAGTTTTAATTAAAGACAGAAAAGGCAAGAGGGTTTATTACAAAATCATACAAGTGAAATAAAAATAGAGTTTACTAAAAATAATAATTTTATTTATACAAAACATGCAAGGTTATAGATGCATGAAGATGCATACGTCAAGATGACGTCAAAAATCAAAAAGAACAAACAATTCTAATATTGGATTTTCCCGGGTCGTTACATGCACGCACTGTCACCGTTACACCATAGCAGGAGGAATAGATTACTTTAATAATCACCACTAGAGTACACATAATATCTGAATAATAACATCTACTTGTTCAACATGATACAAAGATCACAATCACATAAAGATCACATCATGGGAGAGAGAGGTGAACCACATAGCTACCGGTAGAGCCCTCAGCCCCGGGGATGAACTACTCCCTCCTCATCATAGGAGACAGCAAGGTTGATGGAGATGGCGGTGAGGTCGATGGAGACGGCGGAGACGGCGATGGAGATGTCGATGGATTTCGTGTCGCAAGAACACGGGGTACCACGCGACGGACCCGAAGATTCGAACGCAGGGGGCTGAACGTGTGAGATCTTGGATCGCAACGAAACACGGTGACGGAAGCCTCGATTGTCGGACGCGCAACGCACTGCAGAGAGGGAGACCGAGCTTTACCCAGGTTCAGGGCCCTCGTGGTGAGGTAAAACCCCTACTTCCTGCCTTCTTGTATTACGACGCGACACCTCGCGAGGAGTACAAGGCCTTGGTTACACAGCTCTAGTTGGCCAGAGGTTGAAGAACCTGCGTGCCCAACTAGCAGCTTGAAGAAGATGAAGATCAGATTAGATTCCATCGGATCCCCTCTAAGGGGTGGCCTCCCCTCCTTTTATAGCGCCAAGGTCCTCCTTCCCCTTATCTTCTTGGGGAAGGGGTTGCCACACATGGCCAAGGAGGGAGGACAGCTGTAGACTAGGCTCTTCCGTAGACTTGGTCTTCGTAGAGCAGCGGCGCCGGTCCACAGGAGTGGGTGGAGAAGGCTGACGTCCTCCTCTGGCGCCCTGCACCGTCCATGCCATATTTAGGGGGGTGGCCAACTGCCACTGTGCCGCTTTGGGCAGGCACAGAGAAAGTTGGTCTCCTCCCTGTCGGGGGTAGCGTGGACGATACGCGGCCTTCTGCCCGTTGCCCTTCTTGCTCTGCACGAAAACATGCTGAGCTGACGTGGGCGTACCTCCTCTCCTCACCAGCATAGGCTCGTGAGGAGGTCTTCCTGTCCTTAGCGGTTTCCATCGTCGTTCTCCTCACGAGGCGCCTCCTCATGAGGGTCTTCTCCGAGCTGAAGATTGCTGATTATCTCCTGGGCTGACGATGGGCCGATGAAGGGGCCCAGGAGCAGGTGGACCGGGATACCCCGGTATCCATTCCACCGACAGTAGCCCCCGGGAGCCCGGCCCACAACGCGCCCTCTCGAGGAAGTGAAGGGACGGGGGCCCCCGAAGCGACTGGGCCCTCCGACGGCACACGTCCACTGCGCGGTCAGAGGACCATGTGAAGAAACAGAGTCTCCGAACACGTGGCGCGGCCGCAGCTGGCGAGACGAAACGGCGGATGACGCTACGGTCGCCGAGGCGTCAACCTGCCGTAATGATGTTTCGCTTGACTGCAGAGCGCCGCGCCAACGCTTCGATTCCCGCGCGAGGATTTGACGCATCGACGTTGGATGATCCCCTTAAATAGGTCCTCCTCGAGACCGCCGGCACTTCACCTCCTTCCTCCAGTACCACTTCCACTTCTTCTTCCCTGAGAACATGGACCCCTCCAACTCCGCCGCCGCTGCCGGTTCAAGCTCCGGAGCGAAGCGCCCAGGGAGCCCTCTGGGCGGCGGAAAGAAGGCGAAGGCCGCCGCCCAGTGGACGCCCGGCGCCGGCGGCCCCCTCCGCATTGGCGCGTCGCGGCAGGGCGAAGCAAGCCGTGCCGCTGCGGGGACCTCCGGCGCCCTGACCCTCAGGGGTCCTGCGCGTGGAGGCGCCCTGAACTCGTCGTCGCCGCTGGCGGCGGCGCCTGCTCCCCGCGCCTCGGGGAGCATCGATCGGGCCCTCCGGGAGATGGAGGCCCTGGGACCGCCTCCTCCCGCTGCGGATCTTCCGCTCCCGCCGGTGAACGGGGTGGTTGCCACTCCGCGCCACCTGGCGGCGGCGATGTTGGGACCCCTCGTCGCCCCGGGGTCCCGCTTCCTGGAGCTCCTCGTCGTCGTCGACGCTCCGGGCTTCAACTCCCTCCGGCTGCCCGACGCCATCCGGAGGGTGATCCACGCCCACGGGAACGCCGTCGGGGAGATCCTCCTGGGGGAGCAAAGTAGGCCAGGCCTCCATTGGCCTGTGGACATCCTCCTCGGGAACGGCGGCAACGTCGTCCTCGCCGGCCGCTGGAGGGCATTCGCCGTCGGCCTCCGACTCCGCGTCGGCGACCGCATCGTCTTCCGCTTCAAGCTGGGGACGCTGGAGGCCTTGCTGCGGGTCTTCACCGCCGGCGGGGTGCGCCGCACCTACCCCCAGCTCCCGGCGCAGTGAAGAGGAGGTCCTGGGCAGTAGTCTTCTGGGGAGGGGAGCTAGTCTCCTCCCTTTTCCGTTGTGTAGTCCTTGCCGGCGGGGAATGCCCCACCGTGCTTTGCTCCTTCCCCCTCCGGGGGCGCTTCAATGAAATCCTTTTGCTAAATCTTGACGTCCTTCGCTGTCCTGGCCATTCGCTCGCTCGAGAGCCCCGCTGAGTTGTAGGCATCGACGGGAAGCCTCCCTCCACCTCAGAGCTCGGGATGGGTTCGGCGTCGATGACACAGCGGACGATTCCTGAGACAAGAAGTTTGAAGAAAAGAGTTGGAAAAGAAAAAACCCCAAATCCCCGAAAACGGAAAAACAAATCGATAAAACAAACGAAAAAAGAAGGCGAATAAGATGCCCCTGTGACCGGCACAGGGACCTTCTCCGTCGTGGAGGAGCGCGGCACTATCTGTGCCAGCAGCTAAGAGCAAATGCCGCGCGTGGCGATTCACGGGGCCTTCCTCGTCGTTGAGGGAAGCTGGACCCTCACGGACGTGAAAATGTCGACGCTTAAGAGAGCCCAGAGACCGTCGACACCTCACAAGGGTTGCTCATGAGGTGAAGGGCCTGGCGCGGACCTCCGGATCTGCGTCTCCTTCGCAAGATTTATCGGAGCGGCCTTTGTCTTCAATAATCCTGCCACGTTAGGCCTTCCTCCGGAGAGGGAATCCTCCCGCGGATGCTGGAGCATCGACGCGTCTTTGCTCCCCCGTGAGGGTTGCTCACGAGGGGTAGGTCCTTAGCGGGTGCCATGGGCACACCTTGGACTTTTCCTCGAAGATTTTTTATTTTCTGGAGCACTTCGCGGGGAACTAAGCACCATGGGCATCCAGAGGTGATCGTTAATGGGGCCGTCGCCCCCGACCAGAGCTCGCTCCCTTCGGGTTTTTCGGGCTTGCTGTTTTCCGGGCGAAGGCCCCAGCATAGACACCGTGCCTAGCCCCCTTCCGCGAGGAGTACAACAGAAAATAAATGGACTTCATGCCATTTTGATGTCATGCCGAAGCAGAGGCGCTACATTGCGCGATATCTTAATATCAGTGCTTAAGAGCAGGTTGAGCTGATACAAGGGCCGTGAAAACGGTCTTTTTCTCCTCGTGAGGAACCTAAGGGTAGAACTTTCGCAGGTGAGCTATGTTCCACGGGTTCCCCACTGGCACGCCTTCTGCGGTTTCCAGCCGCGCCGAGCCAGGCCTGGCAATGTGCGTCACCTTGAAGGGCCCTTCCCACATTGGAGACAGCTTGTGCAGGCCCTCGCGAGAGAGTATTCTCCTCAGCACCAGGTCGCCGACCTCCAGAGTCCTTGCTCGAACATGGCGGCTATGGTAGCGGCGTAGTCCTTGCTGGTACCTCGCGGCGCGGAGCGCGGCTTGGCATCGAGCTTCCTCGAGCAGGAGGAGGCGATCCTTGATGAGGTCTTCTTGGCGAATTTCGTCGAAGGCGAGCACTCTTGGCGACCCGAACTTGATGTCGGTGGGAAGAACAGCCTCCGCCCCATAGACCAAGAAGAAAGGGGTCTCTCCAGTGGGCTTGGAGGCGGTAGTCCTGATGGACCACAAGATGGATTGGAGGTTGTCTAACCATTTTTTGCCGCAGGCCTCGAGCTTGGCGTTGAAGCTTTTCGTCTTGAGTCCTTTAAGTACCTCAGCGTTGGCACGCTCGGCTTGGCCATTGCTCCGGGGGTAGGCGACGGAGGCGAAGCAGATTTTGATGCCGGTCGATGCGCAGTACTCCCGGAACAAGCCGCTGGTGAACTGGCTGCCGTTGTCGGTGATTATGCGGTTAGGCACACCAAAGCGACAGACCAGCCCACGGATGAACTTGACGGCGGATCTGGCCGGGATTGTGCACACCGGTTCCACCTCCACCCACTTGGTGAACTTGTCGATGGCGACGTAGAGGTAGCGATAGCCCCCTTGCGCTCTGGGGAACGGACCGAGGATGTCCAGCCCCCAAACGGCAAAGGGCCAAGTGAGTGGGATGGTTCGCAGCTCTTGCGCCGGCTGATGTATCTGCTTGGCGTGGAATTGGCACGCCTCGCACCTCCTGACCATCTCCGCCACGTCTCTGAGCGCTGAAGGCCAGTAGAAGCCACTTCGATACGCCTTTGCGGCTAGAGTTGCCGCAGAGGCATGATGGCCGCACTCGCCGGCATGGATGTCCCTTAGAAGCTCCTGGCCTTGGTGAGTAGATATGGACTTCAGAGCGATGCCACTAGGGCGACGCCGGTACAAGTCACCGTCCTTGATGCAGTAGCCCGAAGCTTGCCGCACGATCCTTTCGGCCTCCTCTTCATCCTTGGGTAGCCTGCTGCTGGTGAGGTAGGCCTTGAGCTCGATGATCCAATCCACTCCCTCCTGCCGAGCCAACGCCAGAAGGACGCGGTCACCCGAAGGAGGTCCGCAATCCGGAGCCCCCTGCTCCGGCGGTGGCGGCAAAGCAGGAAGAGGAGGTGGTTTGGATGTTGGCGGAGAGGCGGACGGCTTGAAGAGACGCTCCTCGAAGACGCCGGCGGGCTGCGCCAGTCGATGAGAGGCGCGCTTGGCGATTTCGTCGGCCTCGACATTTTCTCCCCTCGGGACGTACTTCAGCTCCAGGCCTTGGAAGCGCTTTTCCATCTTTCGATGCTCCTCGAGATAAGCCGCCATGTGCTCATCCCTTGGAGTGTAGCTCTTGTTCGAGAAGTTCACAACCAGTTGTGAATCCCCCTTGACGATGAGACGCTTGATGCCCAACGCGCTTGCTGCCCTTAGGCCAGCAAGTAGTCCTTCGTACTCCGCGATGTTGTTGGAGACCTTGTCCTCGGGCTTGAAGCAGAGCTGCACAGCATAGAAGAGCTTGTCTCCAGAGGGAGAGGTTAGGACAGCGCCGGCTCCCGCGCCGGGAAGGTTGAAGGCACCGTCGAAGTGCATGACCCAGAGGCCTGGGGCCTCCTCTCCGGGGAGAGTTGACTCCACCTCTGGAGGCTCGTCGACGAACGGGTCAGTCCATTCTGCAGTGAACTCGGCCAAAGCCTTGCTCTTGATTACCTTTGTAGTTTCGAAGGAGATCTCGAAGGGCTGAAGCTCCACAGCCCACTCTGCCATCCGCCCGGTGACATTGGGGTTGCGGAGGATGGCTTCCAGGGGCCGATCGGTTACCACCTTAATCGGGTGACCCTGGAAGTAGTGGCGCAGCTTCCGCGAGGCGATGAGCAAGGTGTAGAGCAACTTTTGCTGCATAGTGTAGCGCTCCCGCGCATCGCGCAGTACCGTGCTGACGAAGTACACAGGCTTTTGCACCTTGACGACACCCTCGGAAGGCTCCTCCTCAGGAGGCTTTTGAGCGTTGCTCTGAGAGAGCGGCTCGGCCGGTGAAGATCCCTCGGGCGGCTCCTCTCGAGGGGCGGGGGTTGAAGCAGCTTCTTCCTCGCGAGGAGCCCCCGAGCTGGGAGGAGTGACCTCCTCCTTGGCGATTATCCTGGCGTCTCGCTCCGCGACGAGGACGGCGCTCGCAGTCCTTGGAGTTGCCGCGATGTAGAGTAGCAAGGGCTCGCGGGGGGTTGGTGCAACCATGACCGGTGGGCTCGTGAGGTACCTTTTCAACTCGGCGAAGGCCTTGTCGGCCTCCGGAGTCCACTCGAACTTCCCGGTGCGCTTCATAAGCTTGAAGAAGGGTAAAGCCTTTTCCCCACTCCTCGCGATGAAGCGCCCCAGGGCTGCCATGCACCCCGCGAGGCGTTGCATTTCCTTGAGATTGCGCGGAGGACGCATTTCTTCGATGGCCTTGACCTTGTCGGGGTTCGCCTCTATCCCGCGATTGGACACGAGGAACCCCAACAGTTTTCCCGACGGCACGCCGAAGGCGCACTTGGCGGGGTTGAGCTTGATGCTTACCTTTCTCAAGTTGACGAACGTCTCCTCCAGATCCTCGATGAAGGTGCGACCCTCGCGAGTCTTGACGACGATGTCGTCGACGTAGGCTTCCGCATTCCTTCCCATCTGAGCCCCCAGAGCCTTACGCATGAGCCTTTGGAAGGTAGCTCCTGCGTTCTTCAGGCCGAAGGGCATGCAGACGTAGCAGTACACACCGCAAGGCGTGATGAAGGCGGTTTTCTCTTCGTCCTCCTTTGCCATCTTGATCTGATGATAACCGGAGAAGGCATCCAAGAAGCAAAGGAGGTCGCAGCCGGCGGTGGAGTCGACGATTTGATCTATCCTCGGGAGGGGATATGGATCCTTGGGACAGGCCTTGTTGAGACTTGTGAAGTCTACGCAGAGGCGCCCACTGCCGTTAGCCTTTGGGACGACCACCGGATTAGCAATCCAGGTGGGGTGAGCCACCTCGCGTATCAACTTGGCCTTCTTCAGCTTCTCTATCTCCTTGACGATGAAGTCTTGCTTTTCTTGCGCTTGCTTCCTAGTCTTCTGCTTCACGGGGTGTGCCTGAGGGCACACGGCTAGGTGATGCTCAATCACCTCCCTGGGAACGCCGGGCATATCTGACGGAGTCCAAGCGAACATGTCAGAATTTGCCCGCAGGAAGGTGACGAGCGCGCTTTCCTATTTGGGGGAAAGCCCTGCCCCGATGGTGACGAAGTTGTCGCAGCCCCCAGCCTGAAGCGGGACCTTCTTGGTTGCTGAGCGCTCCTGGGTAAACTGGGGCCTCCTGCCCGAGGGAACCGCAGCTTCCCCAATGCTCATGTCCATCATTGGATGGTCCAGGTCCTCACTTGGGGTCGGCGATGCAGAGGCGGCGAACTTCTTCCCTGATGAGCCCTGCAGGTGGGGCTCAAGAGAGGCCTTCTTCGCTGCAGCTCGCTCTTGGGACACGAGCTGCTTCTTCCTCACGAGGTCGCCGGAGTGTTCCAGTAAATCTTCGTCGGCGGGGAACATGGTGGCGGCCTCGCGATAGACATGCTCAACTGATCGGAGAGCATCCTTCTCGTTGCAGCGCACGGTGATCGTGCCGTTGGCGCCCGGAATCTTGAGGACATTGAAGCCATGGTGCGTTGCCGCCATGAACCTAGCCAAGGCCGGGTAGCCGAGGATGGCATTGTATGGCAAGGCGATGTAGGCGACGTCGAAGTCGAGGCTTTCCGTCCTGTAGTTGTCCCGGGTGCCGAAGGTGACGGGCAGGCTTACCTGCCCGATTGGCGTCGTAGATCCTTCAGTTACCCCGAAGAACGGCCGAGTTGGCATGAGCCGATGGTACGGCACTTGCATCTTTTCGAAGATCTCGACGGAGATGATGTTGAGGCCCGCCCCTCCGTCGATGAGAGTGCGGTTGACGGCGACGTTGTTGATGGTTGGCGTGCACAAGAGGGGGATTGTGCCCACACCCCTTGTGGAAGCCGGATGATCCTCCTCGTCGAAGCCAATCTTGCACGTCGACCACTTCATTAAGCGATTGCCGATGTTGGGCTGTGCCGCCGCGATTTCTCGCGACAGCTGCTTGAAGTGCCGATTGGACAGAGGAGCCTGAGCTCCACCCAGGAGGCAAGCGACGAAATCTCGCGGCTCTTGATAGCCCCCCTGGTTTTCCTCCCGACGATCGTTTGCTGGTGGGGGCAGCGGCAGCGGCTCGGGATCGTCTCGAGACAGACCCCCACGGCGGCGACCCTCCTCGCGGTCGTCGTCGCGGCGACCGCCCCGGGATCCGCTCTTGCCGTTGCTGCGGCCGCCCCCGCGACGCTTGGCGCCGCCATTTTCCTCGTGAAACTTCCGGACAACCCAACAATCCTCAATATTGTGGGTGTCCTTCTTGTGGATGATGCAGTAGCGGCGACGTCGACCTTTATCGCGATCGGAGCGGTCCTCGCGGCGTTGCTTATAATCGGGCTCCGCCGCGAGGACAGCAGCCTCCTTTCGCTTGGGGTCCTTGGACTTCGGCTTTGGGGGAGGCGCCTCCGGCTGATTGTGCACGAAGAGCCTCCCCTCCTCAGCCTTGGCGCATCGGTCGGCGATCTCGAAGAGCCTGACGACGGAAGTCAGCTCATCATTCACGGAGAGCTTCTCCCGCATCTTGACATCGGAGACGCCCGTGGAGAACGCGGAGATGACCTCCTCGTTGGAGATCCTGGGAATCTTGTTCCTCATCTGACTGAAGCGCTGGATGTATTGACGAAGCGTCTCGCCCTTATACTGACGCACCGCTTTAAGATCGTTCTTAGTCGCGGGGCGCTCGTACGTGGGCATGAAGTTGGCAACGAACTGACGGCATAAATCCTTCCACGAAGTCACGGATTCGTGAGGAAGATTCATGAGCCAAGTCCGCGGAGCGTCCTTGAGGGCCATGGGGAACCAATTAGCCATGGCGCGCTGATCTCCACGCGCAGCCTGGACGGCGACGACGTAGAGTTGGAGGAATTCGACAGGATTTGTGGTCCCGTCGTAGCGCGTGGCGATGTCCGGCTTGAACTTGTCAGGCCAGACAACGTAGCGCTGCTGGCGAGTGAGGGCAAGACACCCGGGGTTGTAGATCGGGACGCCAGGGGTCCTGACGTTCTTGCCAGCCTCACCGATGTCATCGATGGCGCGATCATGATTTTCGCGGCGACGCTCGAGGGAGACGCGAGCGTCCTCCGGAGCGCGCTGGACGATTTGGCAGCTGGGCTCCCCGCGCGGCGAAGATGCGGCACGGGAAACCACCTTTTTGGCCTTGTTGGCCATCCCATCTCCGGCGCCCGGGGCACGATGCCCCGCCGCTGGATCTGGATGCCCCGCGCCCTGGGCTCCTCCCAAGGCCGGGTCTTCGTTGGCGATGGCGACGAGCTCGGCGATTCGAGCGCGCCACCCCTCACGCCCGTCGTCGGTGGGTTGATAGCGCAGCAGCTCCTGCGCCATGGCGAGTGCCTGCGCAGGAGACAGCTGACTCCCAGAACGAGCGCGAGAAGTGGCGGTGGCGGTGAAGGAGAGCGAAGGCTCTGTCCGCTGAGAAGGGAGATAGGAGGACTCCAGATCTTCCTCCTCCTCCTCCTCTGCCAAAACTTCCCGACGACGGAAGATGGGCTCGGTTTGCCCCCGAGCGGCGTTGCGACGGCGAAGACGCTCGAGCCTCGCGTTGGCGTCGGCCATGTCGAAGCAGATCTAGAAGAGAAAACACCACAGCCCCCTACCTGGCGCGCCAAATGTCGATGGATTTGGTGTCGCAAGAACACGGGGTACCACGCGACGGACCCGAAGATTCGAACGCAGGGGCTGAACGTGTGAGATCTTGGATCGCAACGAAACACGGTGACGGAAGCCTCGATTGTCGGACGCGCAACGCACTGCAGAGAGGGAGACCGAGCTTTACCCAGGTTCAGGGCCCTCGTGGTGAGGTAAAACCCCTACTTCCTGCCTTCTTGTATTACGACGCGACACCTCGCGAGGAGTACAAGGCCTTGGTTACACAGCTCTAGTTGGCCAGAGGTTGAAGAACCTGCGTGCCCAACTAGCAGCTTGAAGAAGATGAAGATCAGATTAGATTGGATCGGATTGGATCCCCTCTAAGGGGTGGCCTCCCCTCCTTTTATAGCGCCAAGGTCCTCCTTCCCCTTATCTTCTTGGGGAAGGGGTTGCCACACACGGCCAAGGAGGGAGGACAGCTGTAGACTAGGCTCTTCCGTAGACTTGGTCTTCGTAGAGCAGCGGCGCCGGTCCACAGGAGTGGGTGGAGAAGGCTGACGTCCTCCTCTGGCGCCCTGCACCGTCCATGCCATATTTAGGGGGGTGGCCAACTGCCACTGTGCCGCTTTGGGCAGGCACAGAGAAAGTTGGTCTCCTCCCTGTCGGGGGTAGCGTGGACGATACGCGGCCTTCTGCCCGTTGCCCTTCTTGCTCTGCACGAAAACGTGCTGAGCTGACGTGGGCGTACCTCCTCTCCTCACCAGCATAGGCTCGTGAGGAGGTCTTCCTGTCCTTAGCGGTTTCCATCGTCGTTCTCCTCACGAGGCGCCTCCTCGTGAGGGTCTTCTCCGAGCTGAAGATTGCTGATTATCTCCTGGGCTGACGATGGGCCGATGAAGGGGCCCAGGAGCAGGTGGACCGGGATACCCCGGTATCCATTCCACCGACAGGAGACCGATGGAGATGGCTCCGGGGGCACTTCCCCGTCCCGGCAGGGTGCCGAAACAGAGACTTCTGTCCCCCGAAATTCGTCGGCAATGGCGGCGGAGCTGCGGAACTGTTTCTGGAAAATTGCCGAATCCCCTAGGGTTTTCCATCCCGAGGCTTCTTATAGGCGAAGGGGCGTCGCGAGAGGGCAGCCAGGGGCTCCTCACACATGGGTGGCGCGGCCAGGGCCTGGGCCGTGCCAGCCCTATGTGAGGGTGGCCTCTGGCCCCTCTCCTTCCTCTCTTCGGATGTCTGGATGCTCCCGGGAAAAATAAGACTTCTGGCTTTTGTTTCGTCCAATTCCGAGAATATTTCCTGTGTATCACTTCTGAAACATAAAAACAGCAGAAAACAGGGAACTGGCACTGTGGCATCTTGTCAATAGGTTAGTTCTAGAAATTGCATAAAAATGCCACGAAGTGTAACGAAACACAAGGCAAATGGTGTAAAAAACAAGCATGGAGCATCAAAAATTATAGATACGTTGGAGACGTATCAGCATCCCCAAGCTAAACTCCTGCTCGTCCTCGAGTAGGTAACTGATAAGAAAAGAATAATTTTTGAGGTGACATGCACCTACACAATCTTGATCATATATGTAAGCATTGTGAGCTGGGATCAAAAGAACTTAAAACATGGGCATGAAGATATAATGTAACAACCCAAATTTTTGGGAAATAGAAATAAATGGATTTATTAAAATACCAAGTTTTTGGAGCCAACAAAAACTTTTATTTTGCATATAAGATTAATTTCTTGCCTTTTCGAAACTTCTGAAATTGAGCATTTGCTCCCATGCTTCAAATAAAAAGAGAATGGGAAGGGTTTTAAAACAAATAATTATACATGTAAAATGTTTTTGGTGAAATAGAAACAGTTTTCTAACTATTAAATTTTGTGCATGGTTACGTGCTACACCCATTTGGGTCATTTGCCAAACCAAAATTAAGTCAAGCAATCACAAACAAATAGAAAGGAATCAGGAAAATAAACCGCAACACAAAAACCTAAGTAAGAAAAGAGGAAGTGGTGATCTTAAAGAAATTAATGATTACACTACTTTGCCCTTATATATTAAGAAAAATCTGAACTGGACCCTCGTGCATCTCTCCACCACAACTAAGAACAAGTTACAAAGAATCAAATACAATAAAGTTTGAAACAAAAATCAACTTGGAACTCTATTCAAATTTCTACCAAAGTTTGAATTCAAATAAGAGGTCATTTCCCAACTCCCTCTCATTTACAAGAAAACCAACACCTTTGGACCCAGATTAAAACCTTTTGCACTTCATATTGCATGTATGCATAGAATTTCAAGATAGGTCTTTTATGATTTCATGTGCGTTTTAATTTGTTGTGCAAGGTTTAGTTAATTCAAACTCAACCAACAGAAGCATTAGAGAAGAACCACAAAGATCAAAAGAACCCGAAGCAAGAGAAATAAAGAAAAAGAGAAGAAAAGATGATCTAGAAAAAGTTAACAACTACCCTACTTTGGACACTTAGAATAAGAAATCTGTAACTCAAGCAAAGGTGTGGTCAGTTAGTTGAGCTTGACCATATCACATACTAACTCAACCAAGAAGTTTCCAGCAAAAACTCAAACCCTAACCTATTTCAAAATCTGTCCAAAGTTTGAATCTGAATCATATGACAACCCCAAATTCAAAATAGCCCTGGAGCAAAACACCACCTCTTGACCTAACAAAAATTGTTTTAGAGTCCCTATCCAATATAATGACCAACCCAATTGGAAATTTTCAAAAATTCAAACTTTTATTTCATGCGGGCATTTCAACAAACACTTGGTGGGCAGAAATCTAGCAAAATCGAATCAACTGTTGGCAACAGTGATTGGCAGCCCTAGCCCTAGTCTCTGGCCTCCAAGCAGTGCCCTAGGCTCTCCTCTGTCGATCCCCTGCCCCCTCTGCCCAAACACCAGCCGTTAGACATGGAAGGCATGGAGGAAAACCGCCCCGGACCCCTACCATGCCCCCCTCTGAACCAGACCATCTCAGCCCCTCCCATCGCGCCAGCAGCACCCCACAGCACGCCGCAGTCACCCGCCGAAAGCCCCGACCGCCGCGTCCCTTCTGTAGCCGACACCGGCCGCGCTCTCTCCCCAGATCCACCCGCCCCGTGCTCCCTCTCCCGACTATAAAAGGACCTCCTCTCTTCCCTGAAAAGAACCCCGCCATCACCAGGAACCTCCTAGACATAATCTCCTCGCTAGTTGCTCGCCGGTTCGAGCTCGCCGGAGCAAGCCGCTCCGCAGAGCACCTCCCGTTCCCGGCGTTCCAGAGCCTCCCGCGAGCTTCCGCCTGGACGAGGTGGAGGAGGAGAAGCTCCTCCGCCGCCTAGACAACCTCGCCGCCGCTCCCCGTCGCCGCCGGTGAGCTCCCCGTGCACCGCCCTTCCTCCCAGTAACTCGCTCTCGTTTACCTCCTGTAGCGCCCAGGAAGAAGATTCGGTCCATTAAGTTCTGACAAGCCGGGCCCAATTGTCAGCAGCGTTTTATTTTTTTCCATTGCCACCCGCCAGCCTGCAGCCTAGTGGGCCGGCCCAGTTCAGCTGTGTGTCCGGCCCGAGTTAGAAAAAAAAGGGGGCTAAATCGATTTTTTTCCGATTCTTGAAAAACCATTCAGATGCTTTGGTATATTTAATTTTCCCGGAGATCTACCGATCCAAATCTAGCAAATGAAAATGTTCTGGAAACCTTAGAACATAAGCTATCCAATAAAAGTGGTTTCAATACAATTAGATTTACAGAGTGGTTGTAGTAAAAATAACAAAACAGGAGCTTTTCCAACTTAGAAAATCCATATCAATTCAAATAAAATTCCTAAAAATATAAATCCAACTTTGGAAATTCACAATTAGTGATACCCATCTGTCTATGGCATTAGATCTCATTTTTGAACTTTTTTAAGTAAATGCTAATTACCTATTTGGTTAAATAGGCATTTGCCATATAGGATTTCATTAAACTCAAATCTATAATCGAAATTTGTATGGAACCGTTATTGTTAACCCATATTTCCAAATACCATCTGTAGGTATTGATCTTAGTCCATGTAAGCTTGTAGGAAGTATTTGGAAAGTAAATACTACATAGTAGTAATTCAAAACTCAAACTTGCACACCAATCTCAAATTATGGAAATGATATGAAACCAATTCGAATCAACCCCATTTCTAAATATTGATCTACAACCTTTGATCCCATTCAACTAGGATCTATAAACTCTACTTGTAGATTCAAACTTGATCACTAAATAGTTGCAAACTAGAAATAGCTTCAATAAAAGAGAAATACTATAAACCCTATGAATCCTCTTTAGTTGAACCATAATCTCGAATATATACTAGTAGTATATGAACTTTGGTCAATAAGGACTTGCAAGAGATATTTCACAATTCAAAGTGAATTAAATCCTCACTTAAGTCAACAAAGTGATAATTCCCTCTATATGAACTCAATTAAGTTTAAACCACTCTCCATAGACTTCCTAGATCACTTCCCTTACACAAGCATGTGTATTTGAGTAAATAGGAATTGTTTGTGAATTGTGTGGTGATTGTATGCTTATTTGATTTTCGACGATTAGACGACAACGAGAGTAAGAAGAATGGATCCCGAAGTCCACCAAGAAATGGAGATGGAGATCCATAAATCAAAGATGAAGATGAAGACTATTTTTACTTTGCCAAGCCAGGCAAGCCATCTTTTGATTCATACTCCCACTACCCAGTTTTAATATTGCATTCTACTTGTTTTAAGTAAATTGCATGATTGAATTGCTAGAGTAGAATGATAGAAGTATAGTGATACCTTGCTTAGCAAGAGTATCAAGCTGAGTTTATCCAACCTTAGTTTAGTGGTATCATCACTCAATGTAGTTGCTTAGTCGCTAATAATATTGAGGTCTTATATAAAGGGAACTCTATTTGAAAAGTGGTGACTTGAACTTGAAACTTGAACAGGAGATTGCTCCTACATAATGGCTTTATGAAAGAAATCAATCTTGACTAAGAACTATGAAATGTATTTCTCAAATGACAACGAGTGATGTACTATGGGAGCCAATTATACCGTACAACCACATTACCCCTATATGGGAAGGGGCTTAGTCCGTAGCTTGTTTATCTTAGTATGGGAGGCCTTGTATCAAATCTTTATGGAAGGACACCGGGAGCGGTTACTTCTGAACCAGGTGTACGCACCAACCCGGTACCCGGGATGGCCAGAACTAGAGGCACCGGAGCGGGAATTCCGTACCCCGGGCTCTAGGGAAGGATCCTATACTAGGGTGAGCAAGTGAAAGGTTTTGTTTGATTATCTGAACCTCGCATACTTGGTGTATGTCGATCCGTGGATTTCTCCCGGCAGATGTATCGAATCTTGTGGGTAAAGTGTACCCCTCTGCAGAGGTTTTCAAACTATTCGAATAGCCGCGTCCGCGGTCATGGACGGTTGGCAAGCTGTACTTGACTTTTGTCAAGAATAAAAATGACAATGGTGAATTTGGTGAATGACCTAAATTGACTTGACTTGACAATGATGTTGACACACTTGAAGTTCCTCCTTAGATTGAACTTAGAGAACTAAACCTCTTTTCTACCAATGAACATTCTTGGGAAATAAAACTAGCTTTTTGCAAAGAAACTTAGTTCTTAGTCCACCATATCAACCATGCATATCTCTTTCCCCACTTTGTGTATAAGATGGTTTGCGAGTGCATCCAATGTACTCATGGCTATGTCCCTGGCTATTAACTTGGCCAGACTTGAAGGAGCAAGATCAAGAAGGAAGGACTCATTGATGGCTGTGCGAATTAGGCTCGTTTCCTACTGGCTGCTTTGCCTTTGCGGTTGAAGCTTGACAACATGGACCCAAAGTTATTCTGTTGCATGTTTGTAAGGTTTGGTCTGTGCGACCACCTATGTAATTCCCTTTATTTACTATAAAGAGCTATGACTGTGATATCAACTACGTTATGTAAATCACAACATTGATTCTGGGATTGTGATGGATTACATAACGGGCACTTCGAATTTGTTATCAAATTTGAGGTTGTCACAAGTTGGTATCAGAGCCTAGGCTGACTCTAGGAAACCCTAGTTAGCATGATCGTTAGAAAATGATATCTCTGATATCACAAGTTTGGTATCAGGACTATCATGACCTTAGGAGACCTTAGTTAGTATGGTCGTTAGCTAAGAAAGTGATATGTTGACAAAAACTTATTTCTACAAAAGAAATTTATTTGCTTTGGTATCCAAAGCCAATCTTATACTCCCATCTTATTCACTTCAAATATATTACACTCTCAACTTGTACTCTCAAGAGATTTTGACAAAGAATTTATTTACCTCTTTAATTACAAAGTCTTTTCAAAGATTTGTTTTACTCTATTCCTCATCTACTTCAAATGTATACTATGGACGATATACCGACCTAAGACCGAAGGACTTTTGGATGAAAAGATTAGGGACTCAATATTTTCACGGCTTCAACCTTGGATGTCAACTACGACCGCTACCATCGAAAGAGAGTCTCTTCATCTGATCCAGAAATCTTCCAACAAGAGTCAACTCTAGGAGACAAAAACTTCAAGAGCAAAGAGAGAGTGATCAGAACTGATGAAGACCTCAACAGCCTTGATCTAATAGGACTTATAGGAAATGCTCAATTGTTTGTATTGAGCTACCCTTACCTCACGATTAATCAGTGTGCTTGGTGCCTTGTGTGTTTGAATGATTGATTTGTTTTGAGATGTGTTGCTCATATGCCCTCCGGCAACATGTAGCAACCACTTTGAAAACTAGTTTGCTCAAAAAATGTTTTGGTCTTTCTCGCCCAAACTAAACTCTAACCATACCAATCCCATGTTAGACACCTTTTGAAAGATGTTCCCTCTCATCTACTGCAGGACTTGACCCCTCTTCTACATCCCATGCTCGCAAGTCCACCATTTAATATGTGTACGAAAGGAGGTCAAGCCAACTCGGATTTTGAACTCCACCTTCAGGGGATTGCCCGGAGGTACCAAGCGGCAACAAATCTATGCAAGTTTCCAAGAAAGAGGAAAGGAGATCTTCACACCCAACAAATATGCTATGCTTGTGGGAAAGAACACCATGTTGCACTCCAATGTCAAAGTCCGAAGATTGCAAACCTAGATCATCTAAGGAAGAAAGCTTGTAGCCGTTGTGGAGAAGAAGGTCATCAAGCCAGCCAATGTCCCGGAAACTGTCCCAATTGCGAAGACAATCATCCACCTGGAGAATGCCCTTCAAGCAACATTACCTGTTACATGTGTGAAAGTAGTACCCATGTTCCTGCTGACTGCGCTATGAACCACCTGGTGTCAGATATATCAAAGATCCTTCCAAACAGCTTCCAGTTAGCATCTCAAGTGGTCAAGACTAGCGAAGAGCATGACGTTTACGTTCGGAGGCAACTACAGAAGGCTCAAAACAATCAGAAGCAAGCAAGAATTCCAAGACGCCAAAATAATAATAATAATAAGCCTCCAGCACCCTCTAACCTTTGCTATGACCTTACTCTACGATCTGGAAGAGCCCTACCAAAGAATACTTTTCCCAATACTAGGAACAAGGCCCACATCACCTGCTATGAGTGCGGAACCCAGGGGCACTACTCCAACGACTGCCCAACGAAGTTGAACGCTGCACCAGAACCTCCAGTCGCTCAAGATCCGGTCATAACCAAAGAAAGTGTCAAACCCAGTTGCTCGGAAGATCCTACAAATGTTCTTTCGTCTTCAGGAGGCAACCCTACCAACACCAACCTGGGCAGAGTTCACAACCGCATCATTATTGAAGATAGTGTCAAAGGACTCTATAGCCTCAACTTCCGCAGGGGAAGGAAGCAGCCTTACAAACCACCAGGAAGTAACGTTGGCAACCTCAAGACACAAAGAGAAGAAAAAGATCAATCATCATGAATCAGCGATAGAATACCCCGAAGTTGCTCGTAGCCATAAAGTTAGTAAGAACAAGTTGAATCAAGTGTGAGGATCCAAGCCGAGAAGAAGCCTTAGTCACCTTAGTTTGGGACTAGTAGACTTGTTTATTTCTTTGAGAATCAAGAGCGAGAAATGTAATTTGCAAGACCATTATTAATGAAATCCTATGGTTTAAACCGAGAAGATTTTTGTTTTTGAAAGTGTGATTGTGTGTTGACATTGCTATGTGATTGATGACGATGTGTTTTTGGCCCGTATGGCCTTATCACATTTTGGGTGTACCCAATCTTTCTATCTCGATAGGAATCAATATACACTACATCTCTTATCTGTTAATCTCATTTCCCAATCTATCTCAATCTTAACTTGTGAATCTCGGGACGAGATTCTTTTTAAGGGGGGGAAGATTGTAACAACCCAAATTTTTGGGAAATAGAAATAAATGGATTTATTAAAATACCAAGTTTTTGGAGCCAACAAAAACTTTTATTTTGCATATAAGATTAATTTCTTGCCTTTTCGAAACTTCTGAAATTGAGCATTTGCTCCCATGCTTCAAATAAAAAGAGAATGGGAAGGGTTTTAAAACAAATAATTATACATGTAAAATGTTTTTGGTGAAATAGAAACAGTTTTCTAACTATTAAATTTTGTGCATGGTTACGTGCTACACCCATTTGGGTCATTTGCCAAACCAAAATTAAGTCAAGCAATCACAAACAAATAGAAAGGAATCAGGAAAATAAACCGCAACACAAAAACCTAAGTAAGAAAAGAGGAAGTGGTGATCTTAAAGAAATTAATGATTATACTACTTTGCCCTTATATATTAAGAAAAATCTGAACTGGACCCTCGTGCATCTCTCCACCACAACTAAGAACAAGTTACAAAGAATCAAATACAATAAAGTTTGAAACAAAAATCAACTTGGAACTCTATTCAAATTTCTACCAAAGTTTGAATTCAAATAAGAGGTCATTTCCCAACTCCCTCTCATTTACAAGAAAACCAACACCTTTGGACCCAGATTAAAACCTTTTGCACTTCATATTGCATGTATGCATAGAATTTCAAGATAGGTCTTTTATGATTTCATGTGGGTTTTAATTTGTTGTGCAAGGTTTAGTTAATTCAAACTCAACCAACAGAAGCATTAGAGAAGAACCACAAAGATCAAAAGAACCCGAAGCAAGAGAAATAAAGAAAAAGAGAAGAAAAGATGATCTAGAAAAAGTTAACAACTACCCTACATTGGACACTTAGAATAAGAAATCTGTAACTCAAGCAAAGGTGTGGTCAGTTAGTTGAGCTTGACCATATCACATACTAACTCAACCAAGAAGTTTCCAGCAAAAACTCAAACCCTAACCTATTTCAAAATCTGTCCAAAGTTTGAATCTGAATCATATCACAACCCCAAATTCAAAATAGCCCTGGAGCAAAACACCACCTCTTGACCTAACAAAAATTGTTTTAGAGTCCCTATCCAATATAATGACCAACCCAATTGGAAATTTTCAAAAATTCAAACTTTTATTTCATGCGGGCATTTCAACAAACACTTGGTGGGCAGAAATCTAGCAAAATCGAATCAACTGTTGGCAACAGTGATTGGCAGCCCTAGCCCTAGTCTCTGGCCTCCAAGCAGTGCCCTAGGCTCTCCTCTGTCGATCCCCTGCCCCCTCTGCCCAAACACCAGCCGTTAGACATGGAAGGCATGGAGGAAAACCGCCCCGGACCCCTACCATGCCCCCCTCTGAACCAGACCATCTCAGCCCCTCCCATCGCGCCAGCAGCACCCCACAGCACGCCGCAGTCACCCACCGAAAGCCCCGACCGCCGCGTCCCTTCTGTAGCCGACACCGGCCACGCTCTCTCCCCAGATCCACCCGCCCCGTGCTCCCTCTCCCGACTATAAAAGGACCTCCTCTCTTCCCTGAAAAGAACCCCGCCATCACCAGGAACCTCCTAGACATAATCTCCTCGCTAGTTGCTCGCCGGTTCGAGCTCGCCGGAGCAAGCCGCTCCGCAGAGCACCTCCCGTTCCCGGCGTTCCAGAGCCTCCCGCGAGCTTCCGCCTGGACGAGGTGGAGGAGGAGAAGCTCCTCCGCCGCCTAGACAACCTCGCCGCCGCTCCCCGTCGCCGCCGGTGAGCTCCCCGTGCACCGCCCTTCCTCCCAGTAACTCGCTCTCGTTTACGTCCTGTAGCGCCCAGGAAGAAGAACCCGTACCGATTCGGTCCATTAAGTTCTGACAAGCCGGGCCCAATTGTCAGCAGCGTTTTATTTTTTTCCATTGCCACCCGCCAGCCTGCAGCCTAGTGGGCCGGCCCAGTTCAGCTGTGTGTCCGGCCCGAGTTAGAAAAAAAAAGGGGGCTAAATCGATTTTTTTCCGATTCTTGAAAAACCATTCAGATGCTTTGGTATATTTAATTTTCCCGGAGATCTACCGATCCAAATCTGGCAAATGAAAATGTTCTGGAAACCTTAGAACATAAGCTATCCAATAAAAGTGGTTTCAATACAATTAGATTTACAGAGTGGTTGCAGTAAAAATAACAAAACAGGAGCTTTTCCAACTTAGAAAATCCATATCAATTCAAATAAAATTCCTAAAAATATAAATCCAACTTTGGAAATTCACAATTAGTGATACCCATCTGTCTATGGCATTAGATCTCATTTTTGAACTTTTTTAAGTAAATGCTAATTACCTATTTGGTTAAATAGGCATTTGCCATATAGGATTTCATTAAACTCAAATCTATAATCGAAATTTGTATGGAACCCTTATTGTTAACCCATATTTCCAAATACCATCTGTAGGTATTGATCTTAGTCCATGTAAGCTTGTAGGAAGTATTTGGAAAGTAAATACTACATAGTAGTAATTCAAAACTCAAACTTGCACACCAATCTCAAATTATGGAAATGATATGAAAGCAATTCGAATCAACCCCATTTCTAAATATTGATCTACAACCTTTGATCCCATTCAACTAGGATCTATAAACTCTACTTGTAGATTCAAACTTGATCACTAAATAGTTGCAAACTAGAAATAGCTTCAATAAAAGAGAAATACTATAAACCCTATGAATCCTCTTTAGTTGAACCATAATCTCGAATATATACTAGTAGTATATGAACTTTGGTCAATAAGGACTTGCAAGAGATATTTCACGATTCAAAGTGAATTAAATCCTCACTTAAGTCAACAAAGTGATAATTCCCTCTATATGAACTCAATTAAGTTTAAACCACTCTCCATAGACTTCCTAGATCACTTCCCTTACCCAAGCATGTGTATTTGAGTAAATAGGAATTGTTTGTGAATTGTGTGGTGATTGTATGCTTATTTGATTTTTGACGATTAGACGACAACGAGAGTAAGGAGAACGGATCCCGAAGTCCACCAAGAAATGGAGATGGAGATCCATAAATCAAAGATGAAGATGAAGACTATTTTTACTTTGCCAAGCCAGGCAAGCCATCTTTTGATTCATACTCCCACTACCCAGTTTTAATATTGCATTCTACTTGTTTTAAGTAAATTGCATGATTGAATTGCTAGAGTAGAATGATAGAAGTATAGTGATACCTTGCTTAGCAAGAGTATCAAGCTGAGTTTATCCAACCTTAGTTTAGTGGTATCATCACTCAATGTAGTTGCTTAGTCGCTAATAATATTGAGGTCTTATATAAAGGGAACTCTATTTGAAAAGTGGTGACTTGAACTTGAAACTTGAACAGGAGATTGCTCCTACATAATGGCTTTATGAAAGAAATCAATCTTGACTAAGAACTATGAAATGTATTTCTCAAATGACAACGAGTGATGTACTATGGGAGCCAATTATACCGTACAACCACATTACCCCTATATGGGAAGGGGCTTAGTCCGTAGCTTGTTTATCTTAGTATGGGAGGCCTTGTATCAAATCTTTATGGAAGGACACCGGGAGCGGTTACTTCTGAACCAGGTGTACGCACCAACCCAGTACCCGGGATGGCCAGAACTAGAGGCTCCGGAGCGGGAATTCCGTACCCCGGGCTCTAGGGAAGGATCCTATACTAGGGTGAGCAAGTGAAAGGTTTTGTTTGATTATCTGAACTTCGCATACTTGGTGTATGTCGATCCGTGGATTTCTCCCGGCAGATGTATCGAATCTTGTGGGTAAAGTGTACCCCTCTGCAGAGGTTTTCAAACTATTCGAATAGCCGCGTCCGCGGTCATGGACGGTTGGCAAGCTGTACTTGACTTTTGTCAAGAATAAAAATGACAATGGTGAATTTGGTGAATGACCTGAATTTACTTGACTTGACAATGATGTTGACACACTTGAAGTTCCTCCTTAGATTGAACTTAGAGAACTAAACCTCTTTTCTACCAATGAACATTCTTGGGAAATAAAACTAGCTTTTTGCAAATAAACTTAGTGCTTAGTCCACCATATCAACCATGCATATCTCTTTCCCCACTTTGTGTATAAGATGGTTTGCGAGTGCATCCAATGTACTCATGGCTGTGTCCCTGGCTATTAACTTGGCCAGACTTGAAGGAGCAAGATCAAGAAGGAAGGACTCATTGACGGCTGTGCGAATTAGGCTCGTTTCCTACTGTCTGCTTTGCCTGTGCGGTTGAAGCTTGACAACATGGACCCAAAGTTATTCCGCTGCATGTTTGTAAGGTTTGGTCTGTGCGACCACCTATGTAATTCCCTTTATTTACTATAAAGAGCTATGACTGTGATATCAACTACGTTATGTAAATCACAACATTGATTCTGGGATTGTGATGGATTACATAATGGGCACTTCGAATTTGTTATCAAATTTGAGGTCGTCACATATAATCATGACAATAAGAAACTTAGCAACCATGTTGTAAACATGTAAATGAACACAAACAAAAGATCATGAAAATGAAACAATGAAAGTCAACGTGTGTTCAAATCATAAGGAAAAACATACAAATGATTTTCAGCTTGTCCTTCAAAGAGAGCAAAATATAAATGCATAGGACACCTTTAAGTTTAAAAGGGCGACTAGATACAAATAATTTAAGAACAAGTGAAACCAACATCATGAATCAATCAATGAACCTTGGGACAATGCATATTGCACTAAGAATGACAACTATGCTCTCTTAATGGTGCATAAAGAAAGAAGGTGGTGACTCAACATAAAAGTAGAAGAAAGACCCTTCGCAGAGGGAAGCAGTGATTGCACATGTGCTAGAGCTTTTCATTTGTAAAACAGAGAGATAAAACTTGGTTTTTGAGAGGTGGTTGCTTTTGTCAACGACTAGTAATGGGGTTCTTACTATCTTCCATACAAAAATGAAGCAAGTTTTTGAGAGAGAGATTGGCACTTTTGTGCTCTTTTATAAAGCTTGGCACTCCTCCCCACCTTTTTTTCCTTTCACAAACCATGGCTAACCGATTCCATCGGGTGCCCACCAACATTCACATTCCATGGAGGAGTGCCTTTTTTTCTTTCTTTTTTCTCTTTTTTTTCTTTTTGGAATAAGACAATATGGAAGATAGCAAATCCGACCACTACGTCCCCATGAGCTCAAAACATTGTCACAAAACGAGAAGTATTTTGAAGGTTTTTGAAAGGTAGCATCATGCAAATTTTACTTGGAATGGCTTACAAATACCATGCATAGGAATTTATAGTGGACACCATGGCAAACTTGGTTTTTAGGAGTTGGATGCACGAGTAGAGCTCATACTCAGTACAAGGCGAGGGCTAGCAAAAGACTGGGAGCGACCAACTAAGAGAGCAATAATGGCCATAATCATGCAAAGCGACAAAGCGACATTAAAAGAAGCATAAGATGGCATCAAAAGTCAAAAACTAAATGATCATGAAAGCTAATGGCGACTTTGTATGAGTCTAACATGTCTGAGCATGCGCCAAGTCAACCCAAATAAAGCATAAAGGAGAAAACCAAAATAATGCTTCCATACAATAAAAACAACGCATGATTTTTTTCAAAGGCTCATTAAGCAATCTCAGTTATTTGAGACAAGTCATGCTACAGCAAAACCACTAAGAATACTATCAAAAAGACATCAAGCATGACATGAAAAAGCCTAAGCCGCAGTCTACACAAGCTCCTTCTTGTACCACTATTTTGCACAAAGCTTTTTCTCTTTTCCAACACCATTTGAAACTTTTATAAACACCTATTTTGATGAAAACCAATAAATATCAGAGGCAAAAATACACTTTGATGAAAAGATATGATAAGGTCTGAACGCAAATCAAGGCAAAAACGAAAACCAAAAGCAGCAGCAGAAAAGAAGAACACTCGATTTTTAATAAGAGTGAAAACTAGAGCATTCTTTGCAAATGAAAACAAGGCAACTTCTCCAAAAGAAATTTGTTGGGGTCCAACCATTTATTGCAGCAAACAAAACAAACTAAACCAACTAAGAAAACTAAAACAACTGAAGCTCCAAGAAAAACACATAGTGCATGAAGCAATAAAAATATAGTGTCTTGAAAGGTGACCTGATTTTTGCCGATGAAGAAGGGGTGCCTCGGGGGCATCCCCAAGCTTTGACGCTTGTACTTCTTGGATATTTCTTTGGGTGATGCATGGGCATCCCCAAGATTGAGCTTTTGTCCATTCTTCAACTCATCTCATCATTCTCCAATCCCTACACTTGAAAACTTCCTTCATACAAAACTAAACACAAATCTATTAGCAACATTAGTGTAGGCATAACATATAATCAACCTCTTTTTGCTTCAGGTTTCAACCTAAAACCACCACATATAAAGTAAATACTACTGTAGCAACTTCCACAAGAGTTCCATGATCAAAAGAACTCGCAAAGAAAGTGATAAAGTGGCAAAAACAAATATTGGCAGAAATCTGTCAAAACAGAACAGCTGACAAAGGTCGAATTTTTGAAAGGTTTTCTGTTGCTCAAATCAAAAAGTGTTCAACTAACAAAAGTTTGGATATAACCTGGGGCATATGCACAAGAAATCGCAGGTCCAAAAGATAAACAGATAATTTATATGAATTTTTACGGTGCAGCACCGAAAACAGTTTCAGGACAGCAACATCCCCAAATCTTTACATCGCTCAAATTAGAGGCTTCTCTTGGCACAAAAACGAAATAAAAAGGATAGGGAGCGGTCATTACAGTAGTAATGACTTCCAAGACTCAAATAAAAGAAAAAGTACTGAAAATAAAACAATGGGTTATCTCCCAAGAGTGCTTTTCTTTAACTCCTTTGAGCTAGGCGCAGTAATTTGCAAAGATGCTCATGTGGGCGCCATATAAGAGCTTGAGGCAAAGGCGCCATATAGAAACATAAAGCAATAGAGAGCATCAAAAAGCAAGTATGGAACACAATTAAATCTAAACCACTTCCTATGAAAAATAGTCTTGTAAAGAGACAAGTCATAAAAGCGCAAAGCAAAAAACATAGGAAGGCAAAACAAGTACAACTTTAAGAATTGTAACATAAAGAGGGGAAACTCAATATTATTAAGATCCTTCAAAACATATTTCCCTCTCTCATAATAACTTTTAGTAGCATCATAAATAGAATTAACAATATAACTATCACATAAAGCATCTCTATCATGAGCCACATGCATAAAAGAATTAATACTCACCACAGGAACAATAGTAGTAGGAGCAGATTCAATAGAATAATTATTCTCATCACCATAATCATCAAAAACAGGAGGCATATTGTAATCATAACTAATTTTCTCCTCAAAAGTAGGTGAATTGAAAATATTATACCCATCATCATAACCATCATAAACTAGAGGTTTAGTATCATCACAAGCTAAAGAACAACTATTTCGCAAAGCATATTCTTCAAACATATCATCATAAGAAGGAACATCACATATGGGAGATAAAATATTATCAGAACAAACTTTCTCCACTAAAGCTGGGGAACTAAAAATATCATGCTTAACAAAACCAGCTTCCCCAAGCTTAGACTTTTCTATAGCATTAGCAACAACGGTATTCAAAGCATTCATACTAACAACACTATTAGCATGCGAATAAAGATCCAAAGGTTTTTCAATTTTCTCTTCAAACACTTCATATCTAAACTCAGGAAAAAGACTACAGAACTCTTTGTTTTCCAATAAGCCTAACTAGCAAAAATAAAAACAAGAAACAAAAAGATGTAATTGCAGAATCTAAAGGAAATAACTCCGAGTACTCACACAGGAGGATGCGAGTACCTTTTACCTTACCTCCCCGGCAACGGCGCCAGAAAAGAGCTTGATGTCTACGCACTTATATTCTTGTAGACACTTGTTGGGCCTCCAAGTGCAGAGGTTTGTAGAACAGCAGCAAGTTTCCCTTAAGTGGATCAACCAAGGTTTATCGAACTCAGGGAGGTTAGAGGTCAAAGCTATCCCTCTCAAGCAACCCTGCAATTACGATACAGAAAGTCTCTTGTGTCCCCAACACACCCAATACGCTTGTCAGACGTATAGGTGCACTAGTTTGGCGAAGAGATAGTGAAATACAAGTGGTATAGATGATTATAAGTAGCAAACGTGACATGAAATAAATATCGTTGCGAACAAACAAGTAACAAAATAGCAAGTAAACGGTGTGCAATGCTTGGAAACAAGGCCTAGGGATCATACTTTCACTAGTGGACACCCTCTCAACAATATAACATGAATGAACAAATAAACAACTTCCCTCCACTATGGTACTCTGAATTACTCTCCTATTGAATATCACTAATCATCGCGTAGTGGCTATGGGAGCACCCCTTAAAGTTCATCAAGTACTTGACAAACACCACTCATAGAGATTCCCAAATCAGATCACAACTCAAGATAGATATCATTGCAACATAAACCAAGTACTAACACGGTGCACACACTGTCTCCATTACACCATGAAAGGAGGAATAGATCACTCAAACTATCATAGCAATAATTATTCTCATAATCCACAAGAGATCACAATCATAGCCTAAACCAAGTACCACCATGATGCATGCACTGTCACCGTTACACCATAGCAGGAGGAATAGATTACTTTAATAATCACCACTAGAGTACACATAATATCTGAATAATAACATCTACTTGTTCAACATGATACAAAGATCACGATCACATAAAGATCACATCATGGGAGAGAGAGGTGAACCACATAGCTACCGGTAGAGCCCTCAGCCCCGGGGATGAACCACTCCCTCCTCATCATAGGAGACAGCAAGGTTGATGGAGATGGCGGTGAGGTCGATGGAGACGACGGAGACGGCGATGGAGACCGATGGAGATGGCTCCGGGGGCACTTCCCCGTCCCGGCAGGGTGCCAGAACAGAGACTTCTGTCCCCCAAAATTCGTCGGCGACGGCGGCGGAGCTGCGGAACTGTTTCTGGAAAATTGCCAAATCCCCTAGGGTTTTCCGTCCCGAGGCTTCTTATAGGCGAAGGGGCGTCGCGAGAGGGCAGCCAGGGGCTCCTCACACATGGGTGGCGCGGCCAGGGCCTGGGCCGCGCCAGCCCTATGTGAGGGTGGCCTCTGGCCCCTCTCCTTCCTCTCTTCGGATGTCTGGATGCTCCCGGGAAAAATAAGACTTCTGGCTTTTGTTTCGTCCAATTCCGAGAATATTTCCTATGTATCACTTCTGAAACACAAAAACAGCAGAAAACAGGGAACTGGCACTGTGGCATCTTGTCAATAGGTTAGTTCCAGAAATCGCATAAAAATGCCACGAAGTGTAATGAAACACAAGGCAAATGGTGTAAAAAACAAGCATGGAGCATCAAAATTTATAGATACGTTGGAGACGTATCACAACCCAAACATGGCATCGCGCGTAGCTGTTCGATCCTGCCTAAAACCTAACCCCCTCGCCAAGCCAGGGCGGCTATAAAACCCCCTCAACATCCCCTCTGAACCCCCTCTCTCAATTGCATCCAAGCGCCGCCGGGCTGCATGAATTTCTCTCGATGGACTCTACCATCTCTGCAGAGATCGAAGTCCGATTCAGACCGCCACGGTGAGCACGAGCTTCCCTCTCTGCCTTCAACCTTCTTCTCTTCCTCTGGCGCATCTACTAACACTCTTTTTCTCGCTCAATTTCGTAGTAAAACGAGCACATCACCACCACCCGAAGGTCACCGATGCCGCGCGGAGCTCCAGCCGTGCTTCCTCGTCGATACTGGAAGCGATCGATGACCTCGTTCACGCACCCAAGGTCGCCTTGCTCTGCTGAATGTCATAGTACCCTCGCCATTGACCAAGGATCACTAGAGTGACACCAGAGACCACCACCTGGATGCACCTTGTCGGAATCTCGCTGGAACCCTAGCCAGGTCTGTCTCCCTCCCTCATTTTAAATCATCGCCATCTGATCTAGATCTAACATATCTGATAGATCACTTAAACAAAATGGTACTGATCAATCTCGTGCATCCGATCTCACTTAAATCCAATGTTCCTCGCTCGTTATCCACCTGAACCGATATCGTGCAATCAGAAGCAGCCACGTCTCTGTCTCTGGATCAAAATTAATTTGAATTAGAAATTTGAATCTGAATTCTATCCAAACTTAGGAAATTCATATCTTTTGATCTCTGCATCCAAAATTAACAAATAATATACCTCTGGAAACCTTGTGATGTGTAGAATCTGTTATTGGAATAATATTTCATACATTCAGTACTCAACTTGAACTAAAATTTAAGTTGAATCAAACCCATCTGTTAGTTTATTTAATTCATATCTTTTGTTCTATATATCCAAAAATTACAAATTTGTAGTCCCTGGAATCCTATGAATCTGTAGAACATCATAGAATCAAAAGATTTCAAATTTGATATGTGCACACACTTTGTGCATTTAAATTTGTCCAAACCCCTAATTTGACCATAGTTTGAATTCTATAAATTATTTTAGGATGATTCCAATTGCTTTAGCTCTATTTTGCTGTAAACCATCCAGTAGCATCACTTTCTAATTTTATTGAAGCACTTCATTGATGTTCAAATTCTAATATGAGGATTTGAGCTCTATCCACTGTAGAGTTAATTCTAATTCTTTTAGCATTACTTATTTCCACTTTAGTGAACTCTATAATATTAGCTACTTATCAAATGTCATCTTGACACTATCATGAACATACCTTGTAGATCTAAATCACATCTTAATTCAATGTCATTCCACTTAGGTCTATTTTGCCTTGCTCACACTTATTCAAATTTCAATTATGTTATTAGAGTAAAGTGTGGTACAACCCAATCATAAATTCTATTTTTTGCCATTGTGGTGCTGATTAAATCATCATAGAATATACCCATACTCCATGTAACCAATAAAGACCTTGGACCCTATTCTCAAATATTATCTAAACTTGTTCACTACATAGAATCACTTATTCAAGTTCACTTAATCTTGTTCACTTTTAATGAACTATTCAATTTGCAAATAAGTTAATTGAGTAATTCAATGCTTCACAAAATCTATACCTAAAGCCTAAGTGTAATGCATGCTATTTATGAGTAATTGATTTCACACTTATTCAATAGTATTGCTAATGCACTATTTTGTCTCTTGAGTGATTTAACCCACATGATATATTCTAAGCATGAAGACTATATCAAATATGTTTTGCTTAACCAATTATCAATAGACATTTTGATGTTTTCCAACTAAGCTCTCCAACCCATGTCGCACAATCCATATTACCTTTTTGCCATATCTATTTCTATCAATATCTTGACTAATCTAAAATGTTGAACAAACCCTTTTCATTGTTGTTTGTTATGTTTGATTGTGTTTGTATGGTGTGTTTATGTTATGTTATTTTTGTGCTATAGTTTGTGTGAAGAGTTACATGATTAGTTGAGAGAAGTGGAAAGATCGTAATCTTCAAAATGGCAAGTGACACACATATCTTCTACCTATTTTTATTATGCATTAGTGTCTTTATGTAGTATGCATGATAGGTGGATTACTCAATGTTTTACAAATTGCTAGATCCTAGTAGTGAATAGCCAACCATCAAACCCCACTTGGTAGGATGCTAAATACTTTGAAAAATATGATGATATGCTATGATCACTTTGTTAAAGTTGTTTTGTGAATAAATTAACAACTTCAACTAAAATGAACTACCTAGGTGGATTGGTTTGTGATGGAAAGTGAAGTAGGTGGGTCCTGGGGCACATGCTTGTAGAGATGTGTAGCTCAGGATGCTGCTCGGGATGGCCACTCAGGATTAAAGAGGTTAATATGTCTTCCATGAATAGATGTACTTCCAGTGCAGCCTTATGACAATATGGGCTTTGTCTTGATTGAGTATGATTAAGGGTTCAACCAAGGGTACTGACAGCAGGTGGTAGTATAATATAGGGGGAACGGTCAGATCCATGTGGTTGAATGCTTTTTCTGAAAGGTCTTGTTTCATTTTATGTATGGCCATAAAATGAACATTAAGGTGAAAGTGCACAACCCTTGCATAGTCTTTGCACAAATGCCACCAAATATGTGTCATTTGCTAGTACGTAGTTGTACTGACCCCTCTGGGGCTGCATATTTAAATGTGCAGGTTTTCATTCGTTTAAGGAATGATAAGTAGGATCTCGAGCTTACATTCCAACATGTTTGCCTGTGGCACTTGAAGAAGGTGGAGGCTCACTATTACTATGCTTCAAGCTGTGTGATTTTGTAAGGTAGATGGTCTGTGCAACTGGATTTATGTTGTAAATTTGATGCTATTGCCTTGATTACTATATTTCTGAACTGTGGTGCTATCTATTGATCCAGGGAGTAGCACATTAACATAGGAGTTCTACCTTAGCAAAAGGTAGGGCGCTACAGTAGGCCTTCGGAACCCCGTCTCTTGCGATCTAGTACGGGAGAGAGGCGATAAGGTTTTTTGGGAGTGCTATGCGCGACTATGTTGGCAGTGCTAACTGCCCAGTTGGGAACCCCAAGAGGAAGGTGTGATGAGCACATCGACAAGTTTCCCTTAGTTATGAAACCAAGGTTTAATCGACCAGTAGGAGAAAGAAACCACTACTGGTGTCAGCAGCAATGTGGAACCTGCACACAACACAACCAAAGTACTTTGCCCCAACTTGCAGTGAGGTTGTCAATCTCACTGGTTTGCTGTAAACAAAGGATTAAACATATCATGTGGTAATAGATGTTTATTTGCAATAAAGTAAATAATGCTTGCAGAAAGTAAATGGTAATATATATGTAAAAGAACTGACCAGGGTCCACAATTCACTAGAGGTGTCTCTCCATAAAGATAAATAACATGCTGGGTAAACAAGTTACAGTTGGGCAATTGCCAAAATAAAGAATGCATAGCAATGCATGTACATGTCATGAAGATCACTATGAGATTCACTTGGGCATTACAACATAATATATAGACCGTAATCCAACTGCTTCTATGACTAATAATCCACCAGACGTATATCATCTGAACAACCATTGGGTATTAAGTTGCAAGCAATAGATTATCGCATTAAGCAAAGTGTGTAATGTAAACAATACAAATATCCTTGAACGAAAGATTATTACTTTCTCCCTAGTAGCAACATTACATCTACAACCTTAGAAGTTATTGTCACTCTCCCAGATTACTAGAGGCATGAACCCACTATGAAGCATAAATACTCCCTCTTGGAGTCACAAGCATCTATTTGGCCAAAGCATCTACTAGCAACGAAGAGCATGCAAGATCATAAATAACATAGAGATGATAATTCACAAATCAACTTGTCATAGTACTCAATATTAATCAGATTCCAACAAACACAACATTTAGAATTACATAATGATGATCTTGATCATGATAGGCAGCTCACAAGATCTAAACATGAAGCATAGGGAGGAGAAGACATACATCTAGCTACTTCTATGGACCCATAGTCCAAGGTACACTACTCATCCATCACTCCGGAGGCTGGCATGGTGATGAAGAAGGCCTCCGATGGTGATTCCCCTCTCCGTTAGGGTGCCAAGAAGAGATTATGGACCCTCCCGAACTCGGGTCGATGATGGCAGCGGCTTGTAGTATGTTTCGAGGAAAAGTGTTCGGGGCCCTAGGGTTTTCCTAATGAAGTGAATATATAGGCATAGGGGCGATGTCAGGAGGTGGACCAGGCGGTCACACCACCTTGTGGTGCAGCCAGGGGGTGGCTGCACCACCCTTTGGTGTGGCTGCCCCTTGGTCCATCTTCGTCTCTCCTCTGGACTCCGTCTTTGTGTCAGGTAATTAGGAACTTCAGCTTTTGTTTCATCCAATTCTGAGAATATTTCCTGTGTAACTTTTCTAAAACACAAAATAGCAGAAAACAAGAACTGGCACTGTGGCATCTTGTTAATAGGTTAGTTCCAGAAAATACATAAAAATGCCACGAAGTATAATCAAAACACAAAGCAATTGGTGTAAAACAAGCATGGAGCATCAAAAATTCTAGATATGTTTGAGACATATCAAGCATCCCCAAGCTTAACTCCTGCTTGTCCTCGAGTAGGTAAGTGATAACAAAACAATAATTTTTGAGGTGACATGCACCAACACAATCTTGATCAAAACGATGTAAAGCATTGCATGCTGAGATCAAAGTACTCTAAACATGGGCATTAGAGATATAATCTTGACAATAGAACTTAGCAACCATGTTACAACATAAAAACTAACACAAACAAAAGATCATGAATAATAATGCATTGAAAGGTATTTGTTTGTTTCGAGCATATAGAAAACATAGAAAAGTAGTATTCAGCTTGTCCCTCATGGAGTAGCAAAACATAAATGCATAGGACACCTTCAAGTTCAAGAGGGTGACTAGATACAAATAATTAGAGAACAAGCAATACCATAATCATGAATCAATCAATTAATTTTGGGACTATGCACATTATACTCAGAATTACAACTATGCTCTCTTAATTGGTGCATAAAGGTAGAAGACGAAGACTCAACATAAAAGTAAAAGATAGGCCCTTCACAGAGGGAAGCAGGGATTTAGCATGTGCTAGAGCTTTTCATTTGTAAAATAGAGATAAAATTGTTTTGAGAGGTGGTTGTTCTTGTCAACGACTGGCAATGGGGTACTTGTTATCTTCCATACTAAACAAGTTGAGAGCGGTTCCGAGTTCTTTGAAAAATTGGCATATACATGCTCTTTTATAAAGTTTGGCACTCCTCCCCACTTTTCTTTTCACAAATCATGGCTAACCAAATCCTTCGGGTGCCCACCAACTTTCACATACCATGGAGGAGTGCCTTTTTTTTCTTAAAGGTTACAATGGTCTGACCAGCTCCCTTGCAAAATTAGTGACGAGCAGATGAAGCATGCAAGTCAAGGGATACTTAATTCAATATGGAAGATAACAAACCTGACCACTACATCCTCATGAGCTGAGAACATCGTCACAAAATGAGAAGTATTTTGAAGGTTTTGAAAGGTAGCACATGGAAACTTACTTGGAATGGTTTAGAAATACCATGCATGGGAATTTATAGTGGATTCTTTGAGATAACTTTGGTTTTTGGGAGTTGGATGCATGAGAAGTATTCCCTCTCAGTACAGGTGAAGGCTAGCAAAAGACTGGGAGCGACCAACTAAGAGAGCAATAATGGCCATAATCATGCATAGCGACAAAACATTATTAACCAAAGCATAAAGTGATATTACAAGTCAAAAACCAAATGATCATAGAGGCTTGAGGCGACTGGTTTATAGTCAAACATGGCGTGAGTATGCGCCAAGTCAACCCAAATAAAGCATCAAAGGAGAATACCACAATATTATGCTTCTATATAATAAAAACAATGCATGATTCACATTATGCAATCTCAATCATTTGAGACAAGTCATGCTACAACAATAACTACTAAGCATATAATCAAAATAATATCAAGCATGACATGCAAAAGTCTAAGCCACAGTCTAAACAAGCTCCCTTTTTCCACCACTATAAGCATGAAACAATTTACTCTTTTCAAACACCAATCAACCTATTTGAAACAACTCTCAAAGATAAAAACCAACAAAGACCAGAGGTCTAAACACACCTAGGTACAAATAACTAACAAGTTCTGAACAAAAATCAAGGTGGAAAATGAAAGCTAAATGTAGTACTAGAAAAATAGAACACTCGTTGAACAATAAGAGTGAAAACTAGAGTGTTCTAGGCAATGAAAACGGATTGTGTCTTCTCCAAAAGAAACATGTTGGGGTCCAACCATTTATTGCAGCAAACAAAAAAAAGAAAATTGAAAGCAAAAATAAAGATGCTCCAAGAAAAACACATAGCATATAAAGCAATACAAATATAGTGTCTTAAAAGATGACCTGATATTATTGTTGATGAAGAAGGGGTGCCTTGGGCATCCCCAAGCTTTGACGCTTGTACCTCTTGGATATTTCTTGGGATGACATGGGCATCCCCAAGCTTGAGCTTTTGTTCATACTTCACACTATGCACCAGCGATAATGATGTTGGATATAAGCAAATCTCTACTAGTGTCATCTCATCTCATCATTCTCCTATCCCTACACTTGAAAACTTCCTTTATACGAAACTTCACACAATTCTTATTAGCAACATTAGTGTTAGCAAGATAGTAGATCCACTTTTGGGTTCAGTTTCAACTCAAGTATAACACCCATTATAACATAAGCTAATTTAGCAACTTTTTCTAAAAGTTTCATGATCAAAAGAACTAAAAAAGAAAGAGATCAAGAGGCAAACACAAATAGTGGCAGAAATCTATCAAAACAGAACAACTGGTAAAGATCGTTTTTTTAATCTTTTGTTTCTGAAATAGAAAAATGCAAAACTAATGGAAGTTAGATAATAACCTTGGGCATGTGCACAAGAAATAGCAGATCAAAAGGATGTTCTAGGAATTTTCACGAATTTTTACGGTGAAGCACAGAAATCTGTTTCAGGATAGAAACTTCCCCAAATCTTACCTTCCTCCAATTAGAGGTTCTTCTTGGAACAAAAACGAAATAAAAAGGATAAGGAGAGGTCATTACAGTAGTAATAACTTCCAAGACTCAAAAAAAATAAAAAGTACTGAAAAGAAACATTGGGTTATCTTCCAAGAGTGCTTTTTTAACGCCTTTGAGCTAGGCGCACAGAGTGAGAATCAAGTATTTTCAAGCAAAGAAGCATCAAGAACACTAGATGCCTTACATCTACCTCTCTTACCTTTACTCTTACCTTTATGGAACTCATTACGATTGCATAGTGGAGAGGTGAATTTTATAGTGCCTTTTCCCACATCTATCACTGCGCCCAGGAGCTTTAGTAGAGACCTTCCAAGTGTGATTTGTCCCTTTCCTACACATTCAATAATAAGATAATCAATAGATACCATTGTCCCTAGTATTTTTGTAAATACTCCTTCCGCCACTCCTTTGGGTAATATAATGGCATTATTGCTAAGAGATATTCCTTCTCCTCCCTCAGAAAGTCCCCAAAGATTCAAAGATTCATAAATAGCAAAAGGCAAAATTCAGACATAATATCAAAATGAGCATGAAAAGTTTTACCATTTATAGTAACTTTCACTGTAGGGAACCATCCTGAGGGTTCAGAATTTATTGGCACATAATCATGATGCTCATGCAGCATACTATAACATTCCTTTAAATAAGTAGTATTCGCCTCAAGAGTGTTTAATCTAGCATAAATGCTCACAAGAGAGGAATCAAATTTACTAGGTGAGCTATATATTACAATCAACTATTTTATAACATTAAAAGTTTGATCCCCATCACATTGAAGGAAATGTCCTCCTGCTACATCATCCAAAGCATATCTATAACAAAGAACAAGGCCAAAGTAAAAGCTACTAAGGAGCAAGCCTAGAGTCATTCTTGGTTCAGTTTTACCATGAAAATCATAAATTCTAGACCAAGCTACTTCAAAACTCTCCTCACTCTTTTGTTTGAAAGTGAAGATCGTTTCCTCCGGTGACATAGTAATAGGAGTAAACCAGACATAAAAGCAACTTGAAATAGGAACTATTTTTTTGCATTTTTGATAAAAAGATGCAAACAAAAATAAAGAAAAGAAATAAAGCAAAATAATAAAAAGTAAAAAAGATTGGAAGTGAGAGACTCCCCTTGCAGAAATCCTCTTTCTCCCCGGCAATGGTGCCAGAAAAATGCTTGTTGGTAGTGCTAACGGCCCAGTTGGGAACCCCAAGAGGAAGGTGTGATGAGCACATCGACAAGTTTCCCTCAGTTATGAAACAAGGTTTCGAGGAAAAGTGTTCGGGGTCCTAGGGTTTACCCAATGAAGTGAATATATAGGCAGAGGGATTTTTTGGAGTATTTAACAATGCAAGTAAATAAAGTATGAGTAAATAAAAGACAGTAATAAATATTGCAGCGAGTGGCCCAATCCTTTTTAGAGAAAAGGACAAGCCGGTTTTGTAACTTATAATAACCAAACGTTCTCGAGGACACAGGAGAGTTTCTGTCAAGTGCTTTCGCTTCATGCCGCTAAATAATCTTTTCTAGTTTGATAAGTGTTATGGGGGTAAACCTGTGCTAGCGCACTACCCTTACTAGGATAAATACACACTTGTGATTATACCCCTTGCAAGCATCCACAAATACAAGAAAGTAATTAAGATAAATCTAACCACAGCCTTAAACTCTAAGATCCTACGCTCCCTGGTGCAATGGTTTCCCAATGGAGGTTTAGGTTTCTGTCACTCCAGCAACCCCACGATTAGTAGCCAAATACACAATGCATCTCACTAGGCCCATAAATGGTGAAGTATCATGTAGTCGACGTTTACATGACACCACTAGTGAAGTAGCACCACAACATATAAATATCAAACCATCAAATATTACTCAACAATAATTCACTACTAACATCTTGACTTCTCCCATGTCCTCAAGAACTAAACAAACTACTCACAAGATATCATATGGATCATGATTAGAGGTGAAATAATGGTAAATAACAATCTGAACATAAACCTTAATTCAACGGTTCCACTCAATAGTATCAACTACAAGAGTAATTAACACCAGGAAAGTTTCCCCTAAGAATTTAACAAGATTCAACTCAAGATGTTACAGCGGGATGGAGTGGTGATGGCGGAGATGAAGGTGCTGGTGATGGGGATGATGGTGATGATGATCTCGATGAAGTCCGGTGTGATGGCGATGACGATGGCGACGATCTCCCCTCTCCAAGAAGGAATTTCCCCAGCAAATTTCTGCCTACCGGAGAGCTTTTCTCTCTCTGGTATTTTTCACCTCGTAGAGGTGGCAGTGTCTAACTCTCAGCCCCCCTGACTTAGGTTTTCGGGGATGATGAAATACGCGAAGGGGCGATGGCAGAAGTGGGCCAGGGTGGCCTCACACAGGGCTTGCACGGCCAGGGGTCAGGCCGCGCCCCCTATGTGTGAGACTGTCCCCTGGCTCCTCTCGACTTCTCCTTCTGGCTTCCTGAGTCTTCTGGGAAAATATAATTTCCTAGTATTTTTCTAGAATTTTCCTGATCTTCCAAATATGGTGCCTTGATGGTCCTTTTTCTAGCAGAATCCTGACTCCGGCAGCAACTCCTCCAATGATCATCAACATGTAAAAACAGAGGAAATAACATAAGTATCATCTCTAAATATGAAATATATCAATGAATAACAGTAAATTATGATACAAAATAGTGATGCAAAATGGACGTATCAACCCCCCCAAGCTTAGACCTCGCTTGTCCCCAAGGAAAAACTAAACTCGGTAAACATGACCGCAGGTTTATGGAATGAAGTGTCGATAATCAAAATACGGACAAGAAGCATCACATTTACCAAAGCACAAATTATAATAGACAACAACTTCCCTTTATAAGATATAGACTTGCAATAAGTAAAAGGGAATCACATATAAGGACGCACAAAGTAAACTATAATTGGCAATGGCAAACCTTAGTTCTTGGTAGAAGAATGATAAACGAGCTATTCTTTCTTTTGAATGGAGTATTTTAAAATAGAGCTAATGTAGCTGTCGATGGATTTCGTGTCACAGGAACATGGGGTACCATGCGATGGACCCAAAGATTCAAACGCAGGGGGCTGAACGTGTGAGATCTAGGATCGCAATGAAGCATGGTGACGGAAGCCTCGAGTCGTCGAACACACTACACACTGCAGAGAGAGACACCGAGCTTTACCCAGGTTCAGGGCCCTCGTGGTGAGGTAAAACCCCTACTTCCTGCCTTCTTGTATTTCAGCGCGACACCTTGTGAGGAGTACAAGGTCTTGGTTACAAAGCTCTAGCTGGCCAGAGGTTGAAGAACCTGCGTGCCCAGCTAGCAGCCTGAAGAAGATGAAGATTCGATCCCCTCTAAGGGGTGGCCTCCCCTCCTTTTATAGCGCCCAAGTCCTCCTTCCCCCTATCTTCTTGGGGAAGGGGTTGCCACACACGGCCAAGGAGGGTGGATAGCTGTAGACTATATTCTTCCGTAGACGTAGTCTTTGTAGAGTAGTGGCGCCGGTCCACCGGAGTGGGTGGAGGAAGCTGACGTCTTCCTCTCGCGCCCTGCACCATCCACGCTATTTTTAGGGGGGTGGCCAACAACCACTGTGCCGCTTTGGGTAGGCACAGCAAAAGTTGGTCTCCTCCCTGTCGAGGGTAGCGTGGGCGGTACGCGGTCTTCTGCCCTTTATCTTCTTGCTCTGCACGCCAACGTGCTGAGCTAATGTGGACGTAGTCCTTCTCCTCACCAGCAGGAGCTCGTGAGGAGGGCTTCTGGTCCTTAGGAGTTTCCACTGTCGTTCTCCTCTTGAGGCGCCTCCTCATGAGGGTCTTCTCCATAGCTTGAGTTGTTGGTTCTCCCCTGGGCTGAAGATGGGCCAATGATGGGGCCCAGGAGCAGGTGGACCGGGATACCCCGGTATCCAAAACACTGATAGTAGCCCCTGGGAGCCCGGCCCATGAATGCGCCCTCTCGAGGGAGCAAAGGGCCGGGGCCCCAGAAGCTGCTGGGCCCTCCAACGGCACGTGTCAACTGCGCGGTCAGAGGACCATGTGAAGAAGCAGAGGCCACGGACACATGGCGCGGCCGCAGCTGGTGAGATGAAACGGCGGGCGACGCTACAGTCCCTGAGGCGTCAAACCATCATAATGATGCGTCGCTTCACTGCAGAGTGCTGCGCCAACGCTTTGATTCCCATGCTGAGATTTGATGCATTGACGTCGGATGCCCCCCTTAAATAGAGTCTCCTCGAGACCTCTGGCACTTCACCTCCTTCCTCTAGTGCCACTTCTTCCTCCTCGCCCCCGAGCTCATGGATCCTTCCAACTCCTCGGCCGCCGCTGGATCAAGCTCTGGGGCAAAGCGCCATGGACGCCCCCCGGGCAGCGGGAACAAGGCAAAGATCCCATCCCGGTGGACGCCAGGTGCCGGCAGCCCCCTCTTCATTGGTGCGCCGAGGTAGGATGAGGCGAACTGTGCCACCTCGGGGGCCGCTGGCGCCCTGACCCTTAGGGGCCCTGCGCCTGGAGGCGCTCTGAACTCGTCATCGCCGCTGGTGATGGCGCCCGCTCCCCGCACTTCGGGGAGCATTGACCGGGTACTTCGGGAGGTGGAGGCCACCCTGGGCCCCCTCCCCCTGCTGTAGATCCTCCAGCCTCGCCGGCGAATGGAGTGGTCGCCACCCCACGCCCCTTGGCGGCGGCGATGCTGGGACCCCTCATCGGCCCGGGGTCCCGCTTCCTGGAGCTCCCCGTCGTCGTTGATGCTCCGGGCTTTAGCTCCCTCCGGCTGCCCGACGCAGTCCGGAGGGTGATTTACGCCCCTGGCGTGGCCGCCAGGGAGATTGCTCTGGGGGAGCAGAGCAGGCCAGATCTCCTCTGGCCTATGGACATCCTCCTTGGGGCGGGCGGCAATGCCATCCTCTTCGGCCACTAGAGGGCCCTCGCCCTCGGCCACCACCTCCGTGTCGGCGACCACCTCGTCTTCCGCTTCAAGCTAGGGGCGCTGGAGGCCTCAGTGCCTCTTATTGCTCTTCATTGTCCTGGTCTTCCGCACGCTCGAGAGCCCTAGTGAGCTGTTAGCACCGACAGGAGGCCTCCCTTTGCCTTATAGCTCGAGACGGGGTCGGCGCCGACGACACATTGGACGATTCCTGAGAAGAAGTTGAAGAAAGAGTTGGAAAACAAAAAACCCCAAATCCCCAAAAACAAAAAAACAAATTGACAAGACAAACGAAAAAAGAAGGCGAATAAGATGCCCCTGTGACCGGCACAGGGACCTTCTCCATCGTGGAGGAGTGCGGCACTATCTGTGCCAGCAGCTAAGAGCAAATTCCTGTGCGTGGTGATTCACGGGGCCTTCCTCATCGTTGAGGGAAGCTGGACCCTCACGGACATGAAAACGTCGATGCTTAAGAGAGCCCAGAGACCGTCGACACCTCACAAGGATTGCTCTTGAGGTGAAGGGCCTGGCGCGGACATCCGGATCTGCGTCTCCTTTGCAAGATGATTGGAGTGGCCTTGGTCTTCAATAATCCTACCATGTTAGGCCTTCCTCGGGAGAGGGAATCTTCCTGCGGATGCTTTGCGCATCGATGCATCCTTGCTTCTTTGTGAGGGTTGCTCACGAGGTGTAGGTACTTAGCGGGTGCCTTGGGCATACCTTGGAATTTTCTCGAAGATTTTTTATTTTCCGGTGTACTACGCGAGGAACTAAGCACCATGGGCATTTAGAGATGATCGTTAACAGGGCCGTCGCCCCCGACCAGAGCTCGCTCCCTTCGGGTTTTTCAGGCTTGCTGTTTTCTGGGCGAAGGTCCCAGCATAGACACAGTGCCTAGCCCCCTTCACTACAAGAAATATGTTGATTTCTGATGCTCAAAATTCATCACAAAATCATCATAATGGTTGATTTGTGATGATTTTATGATGAAAAAATCATCGTCAAAAATGGGGCGTCGTTGATGACCGAACGTGACGATCCTGGAGAAATCATCATAACCGTCTATGACAATTTTGGACCATCATAATGGTTATGACAATTTAGTATCGCCATGACCAATTTGGGGATGACACATCAGCAATCCGACGTGTCAGCCACGTGGCAGGCATTGTGACGATTTTGATATGGTCATAACCAAAATTAGCCCAGTCCATCTGGAGGATCTACATGGGCCAAGCCCAGTAATTCTAACAATTTTTTCTGGGCCTTTGCCATTTTTGATAGAATTGCTTTCTGATTTTGACCTTTTTCTTTCGGGCTTTTGCCTTTATAAAGCCCATTTCATTTATGGGCCTTGGCCTTTTTACTGCTTATTTCACTTATTTCATCCACTTTTTTTTTCTTTTTTTCGAATTATTTCCGGTATTATATTATGGGCCTAGGCCTCTTTACAGCCCATATAGCATCAAGTCCAGTCAAGTTTTAGGCCATTTTCAAATATTTTCCATTTTCGAATCGGGCTTTTTTGAAGCCAGGCCATGGCCTCTTATTGGGTCCAATAACTTTTGGGCCTGTTTTCTTCTGGCCTGTTATCTTACTGGATGCATTTCAGAAATTTGAAATAAGCAAGAAAAAAATACAGGATTTTACATAAATTGCAAATTATAGCACATTCATCATTCAAATTGCCAACACATAGGAATTCAAATTTCCATCATTCATATATAGCTTAACAACAAGCCTTCCAGGGCAAGTTTAGCACAGGAGTACAAAACACCCAGGAGCACAAGTACCAAATCACCCAGGAGCACAAGTTTAGCACAGCAGTACTGGATGCCATGGAACACACGTTCAGCATTCTAACAACTACCAAAAAACTACAATCTTCCATAGATGAGCACCAAACCAGATGCCCACTAATTCCCAGCAGGTTTACCTATCAACAAAGCAACCATGGAAGCCAGCCTCGCATCGCTCTCTTCCGTCTTCTTGAGAAGCAGCTCGAAATGTTCTGCTTGTGCAGCTTCAACTTCTTCGGCCTTCTTCTTCATGGCAGCCATTTCTTCACGCATCACTTCACTTTCACGCTGCGACCTCTTGAGCTGCTGTTCCAGATTATGGACATGAGCAGTAACTGCAGCATTGGTCTTGCTGGACTTGCTGCCAGAGGTTGAATCCAGGCCAACATTCTTCAGGAATGTGTTTGATGGGCACTTCTCGGTAAGAACTTCAGAAATAACCTCCATAGCGGACTTTGGTGCTTCACCTTCTGGAACAGGTGCAGACATGATTTCTTCAATTGAAGCCTGAAATAAGGAGCACAGAAGTGAACTATATTAACAGTCAACTATTAACAGAAGGAGCACAAAAGCATGGAAACTGAAGAAAACATGAAGCATTAATCCCAAGGGCATTGTTTATAAGCCGATAATAGCAATATAAGTGAAGTACTTTGGATTTCATCTTAGTTTGCCTAGCCCATACTAATTTTAGAGCATGTCATCAGGTAAGGAAGTTTGCTGTTGGCCAAAACAAGTGCTAAATAACAACATAATCTACTACAGTACAGCTCAATCAAGTTTCTTTGCTCAAAGCAACACTATCTTGCAATAACCAGATAGTATGCAACAACATAAGTGTTCAACTGAGATGTAACCACACAAACAAGAATGCGAATGTGAGATCAGACACTTACTATAGCATCTTCGACATCCACCGAGAAGCCATTTTTCGCGCTGTAGTGGGTTGCCTTGAACATTTCAACTGCATCCAGGTTTTCAACCTTCCTTTCCTCCTTCTAAAAAGTTTTAAAGATACCAAACCATAAGTTTCTGCGACAATAATTACAAGCAACTAAATAAAACAGTGTTGTCTTACAATTGCATGCACATGGGCAATATAGCATCATGAACCAGTTTTCTGCCCAAACTTGACTTGTGTTCGATTAGCCTTGTTCTTCTCGCAGGTCTCCTACATATGAGCACATCTCATCATCATTTACATAGAATAAAGAAAACCAAGCAGGTTGAATGGGCAAGATAGGGCAATATGCAAACAAACCTTGTGTTTTGCACTTGACCACACCTTGACCGGAGCTTGCCATTCTTCATCAGTCAAGTATTTAACTGGAGACTTGATGCTGACTTTACTTGCTTCTACTTGATCAAAAAACTCCTTCTTGAGATAGTGGCGTCTGTTCCTGCAGATAGTCTTCAGGATATCAGTGCACGCATCCTTAATGACCTTTGATCCAGTATCCATCTCAAAGTTAGCCTACAAAGGTTGCAGAGAAAGCAAAGACAATATCAGTAACCCAAACATGTGTAGCAAAGAACTAAGAACACTTTCATAGTAGCAAAGAAGGTTGCTTACAGAAACTTTTCCAATGAAGTCTTTAACAAGATTCTTGTCCTTCTTGTACTCTTTGAAGTGAGGAAGTATTGGAAGATGGCTTCTTGCAATCAGGCCACACTCTGATGCAAGCTTAGCAGCCTGGACATGCTTCACCGGGCATTTCATCCCTTCGGAAATCTCAATTCTAACCTTAGAACCAAGACCTTTGGTCAGCCTTTCCAACCCTGCGCCAGTTATGTAGTTCCTGACCACCACAACATCATCAGTACCTAAAGAGGACACAAGCAAACTTCAATTGAGGCAAGCATGGCAAGCATATATGCATAGCTTAAATTTACAAAGGGAACTAGTAAAAAGAACAGTAGTACGGGAACTTGCCTTCAGCATGCGCTGTCTGGTTAGACTCTTCAAAAGTGTCAGCATTATTTGTGTTAGGGCTGAGCTGCATGCATTTAGTGCTTCCTTCATCCCAGTGAGGCGTGCCCTCCACATCCCTGTGAGGCATGCCCTCCACATCCTTGTGCAGCGAGCTTTCCACATCGTTGTGCAGCGAGCCATGCTCATTGTTGGTTGCAGTGTTCTCCATTTCTTTCTTACTGGTGACCCGAATGGTAGGAGCCTTGTCAACTTCCAACATTCTTTTTGTCCCTTCTGGAGGAACAGCAAAAATTCTTCCTGGGGCCATTGTAGTAGATGTTTCTGGGCTGTTCCTCCTCTTGGTTATTTTCTTCACGTAACTCTTCTTCTTAGAAACCTTGACAAACTCATATAAACAGCAATGACAAAGCATCAGATCACAGGCTAGGAAAATGTGTGCAGAACTAAAGAAAAAACAAGCAAACAAACAAGTACACCACCCCTCCAAACAAGATAAGAGGTTGCACCTTAACATCCTTCTCCACTACACTGTCGTCAACTTCCTCCTCATCACTATCTTCATCGTCTCTAGGATTGTAGTCTGAGCTCTCGCCTTGTGTGATGACAGATGCTGAATCTTCACTAGTAATAGTACTACCTTGATCATTTGACTTCCTAATCATTGATACTATTGCACCGATTCCAAGGGACTGAAATATCCGGTTGTTCCGCATCATGGTCCTAGCCCTACCCGTCTCATATTCAGTGAGCGGCGCTTCTTTACATGCATAAGAAAAGGTCACCATTAGATGAATGGTTCCTAATTCTAGCATATTTTATATGCAATTAATTCCTAGTTAACTCCTAAAAGATAGATTACATAAAGAAGGTACAACTCAATTACTCATGCCAATCAGATCACAGCAATGTGTTTTAGTTACTATGTATCAATGCTAAACTAGACATCACTGAAGGATTAATATGCATATCAAGTTATCAACCAACACAAGTAAGACGCATACTAGGTAACAAGGATAGGCAGCACATTCTGATAAGTAGACAAATACAAGGAGCAAGATGCATATCAACCAATACAAGCATTAAGATGTATACAATACTAGGTAACAAGGATAGGCAGCACATTCAGATAGACAAACACGAGCATGATGCATATCAGCCTACACAAGGATTAAGATGCACACATACAAGGTAACAAGGATAGGCAGCATATTCAGATAAGTAGAAGAACACAAGGATGATGATGCATACCAATCAACTGCTTCCTCCCTGTCTTCTTGGTCATTGCTGATCTTGAGGGGATGGATATGCGTTGGTTAGGTTGACCCAATGCCTTGCAAAATAGGACAGCCATGAATTAGAAACAAGGAGCAAGGAATCATAAACATCCTACATCCTACAGGACAACTATAGCAACCCACCTCTTTATCTTACTGCTTCCTCTTGGCTGATCGCTACGTTTCTCTCTGATTAACTTGCAAATTCCTTTGCCACTTACCTAGAAGAGAGATGTAGTTAGATAACAGAACCAAAATTGCAGTGAGCATGATGAATGAGAGCATGATAACAAGTGAAGTAGAAGAATGGTGCTCATGTAGATATTATGCAAGGAATTAATATGAGCAAAATGCAAAGACTTGTTTCTACACAAAACATTCTATTCATTCCATGAGCATGCTTTAATATGTTTCATGTCCCTCATGTAGATAATTTGAAGACAGAGGACGGGAACAAGGAAGACTAATTCATTAATGTGAATTCAAATAGATAATTCATGTAGATAATTTAAAGACAGAGGATAGGAGCAAAAGCTTATATATGTTCCAATTACCATGTTTCTATATGCTTGAATGAGCATGCTTTAATATGGTTCAGTGAGCATGCTTCAATGAGCAGGCTACAATAATTGCATATGCAGCACAATCCTAATACAATACCATCTATTCATTTATTCATACAGAAATAGAAAAATGGTAACATTTAGAGATTATTCAATTACAGTGCACCAATCCTAACACAGTACCATCTATTCATTTAGATTGCAACTTGAAGCTACAGATGTAGATTTATACTTGCTGCAATGATATAGAAAAAACTCGAGGAGATTTCTACTCGAATCTTGTAGTTATCAACAAAATCTGGCCGTAATCAACCAAATCTGGGCGAAAAAACTCAAATACGTCCATAAGAAAGCAAATGAATCCAATCTGGCCGTAAGCAACACGCACCTAAACCCTAATCAACCCAATACGGACATAAGCAATGCCGCATCCAAACAACATGGAGGTTGGGGGTGGGGAGGAGGGGGCAGGGAGATCAACGGAAAAACTAGCCTGAACTAAAGATGCGCCGCCGCGAGCTCGTGCACACTCGCCGTCGCCGCAAGCGCGTGCGGCCGTGGTCGCGAGGGTCTCTGTCCCGGCCCTCTCCGTGAGCGTCTCCATCCCCGGCCCTCACCGCGAGCGTCTCCGTCCCCGGCGCTCGCCGTGAGCGTCTCCGTCCCCGGAGCTCACCGCGAGCGTCGCCATCGATTAGGGTTTGTGGCTGTGGTGGAGTGGATGTGGTGGAGGGGATGTGGTGGAGGGGACGGTGGAAGATGTGGTGGAGAAGCTTCTCACGTGATTTGATGAAAATGCCCGTGCTTTATCAGTTCTGCTGGGGAGCAACGACAAGGTTATTTGCGTCATTTCATCTGAAAAGTGAACCAGATCCAGATCTGGAATTCCTGGTGGGAGAAATAGGAGGGAAATTTTGGGGGGATTAGGAGGGAAATTTTGGGGGGAAATTTTGGCACTATTCTTTTTTCTATTTTCTATGGATTAAAAATGTGAAATTTTGTGAAGTGGATATGAACAATGTTGTCCATAGGAGTTATAATTTTTTTTCCAAAATGGGCACACATGTGCATCTTAGAATGGCAAACAATATTGTCCATAGGAGTTTTCAATTTTATCGTGTAGAAAAACCATTTTCCATTTTCGGAGTGCCGAAACTAGGGTTTTCTGTGAAGCAACTACCAAAACTAGCTTTGATAACTGGAGCCCATCAATTTTCAAAAGTACTAGACCACATTTTATGTACATTTCACCAATAATTTGCATGGCATACCATTTGTGTGTATTTTTCAACATTTAGGCTAATTTGTGCCAATATAGCAGGAACGAAGCTTGATTTGAACTGCAGGTGCCTCATAGTTTGCTCATGATTTTATGAAAAAATCATTTTAAGATTCAAAAGTTGTTATTTCATGGGAGATCCATGAAAATATTTGCATTATTCCACCCCTAGATAAGAACAGTAGCGCTGGCCGTTTTGGCTGCATTTTGAAACGGGTGTAACGGATTCAAAAAAAATCAAAAAACTACAAAACCTGCGCACTTTGTCATGTTTTGTGGCCTAGCATCTAGGAAAAATAACAAACTTGAGATATTGCAGGTATCTTGAAAAAGTGTTCTCAGAAATGAGCTACCTCTTGTACGAAGATTCATGGGTTTTAGGGCAAACGACCAATGTTATGGCCACGTGCATGGCATAGTTTGTTATTTTTTTCCAAAATGGGCACACATGTGCATCTTAGAATGGCAAACAATGTTGTCCATAGGAGTTTTCAATTTTACCATGTAGAAAAACCATTTTCCATTTTCGGAGTGCCGAAACTAGGGTTTTTTGTGAAGCAACTACCAAAACTAGCTTTGATAACTAGAGCCCATCAATTTTCAAAAGTACTAGACCACATTGTATGTACATTTCACCAATAATTTGCATGGCATACCATTTGTGTGTATTTTTCAACATTTAGGCAACTTTGTGCCGATTTAGCAGGAACAGAGCCCGATTTGAACTGCAGGTGCCTCATAGTTTGCTCATGATTTTATGAAAAAATCATTTTAAGATTGAAAAGTTGTTATTTCATGGGAGATCCATGGAAATATTTGCATTATTCCACCCCTAGATAAGAACGGTAGCGCCGGCCGTTTTGGCCGCGTATTGAAATGGGCGTAACGGATTCAAAAAAAATCAAAAAAATACGAAACCTGCGCACTTTGTCATGTTCTGTGGCCTAGCATCTAGGAAAAATAACAAACTTGAGATATTGCAAGTATCTTGAAAAAGTGTTCTCAGAAATGTGCTACCTTGTACGAAGATTCATGGGTTTTAGGGCAAACGACCAATGTTATGGCCACGTGCATGGCATAGTTTGTAATTTTTTTTTCCAAAATGGGCACACATGTGCATCTTAGAATGGCAAACAATGTTGTCCATAGGAGTTTTCAATTTTATCGTGTAGAAAAACCATTTTCCATTTTCAGAGTGCCGAAACTAGGGTTTTTTGTGAAGCAACTACCAAAACTAGCTTTGATAACTGGAGCCCATCAATTTTCAAAAGTACTAGACCACATTGTATGTACATTTCACCAATAATTTGCATGGCATACCATTTGTGTGTATTTTTTAACATTTAGGCAACTTTGTGCCAATTTAGCAGGAACGGAGCCCGATTTGAACTGCAGGTGCCTCATAGCTTGCTCATGATTTTATGAAAAAATCATTTTAAGATTCAAAAGTTGTTATTTCATGGGAGATCCATGGAAATATTTGCATTATTCCACCCCTATATAAGAACAGTAGCACCGGCTATTTTCTCAAGCTTGCAAAGTATAACTGGGATGTCAGCTTCAAGTCTTTGCAGCACATCCATCTTCAGTGTTTTGCAGCACAACTCTCTAAAGAAAATTCCAAGTTCAGCAACCGCTTGATATATATCCTGATGCATCATTCCTCGCAGGCCTGCCGGTAAAATCCTTTGGAGTAGGATGTGACAATCATGGGTTTTCAGTCCTTGAAGCTTGCATCCATCAGCAAAAACACATTTTGCAAGGTTAGCGGCATATGCATCCAGAAACTTCACCGCTCTTATAAATTCACAAAATGCAATTTTTTCTTCTTTAGTCATTGTATACCATGCTTCTGGCATTTCAGATGAATCTCCACCTTCAACCGGCTGTAGATGCAATTCTTTTCTTATTCCCATGTCTTCTAGATCTAGCCTGGAATTAACCGTGTCCTTTGACTTTCCTTCAATGTTCAGAAATGTGCCAAGTAGATTGTCACATATCACTACTAGGAAAATAGCTATAGGAGGAATTGTCTTCCATGGCGTACAGAAATTTCTGTACGCCACGGCTACATAGCGAAGGCGTACATGAAAAGTGTACGCCACGGCTATGGCCATAGCCGTGGCGTACAGAATACGTGGACACCACGGACATGTGGTGGGATGGTGTGGGCTGGCCGTGCCCTAGTACTAGAGGCATACAGAATATATGTACGCCACGACTACAAAACTTACCCGTGGCGTACAGAGTTTGTGTACCCCACGGGTAAAGACTACTAGACCTACCAAACTTATCCGTGGCGTACAGAGTTTGTGTACCCCACGGGTACCTTTATATCCGTGGCGTACACAAAATATGTACCCCACGGATAGGCTATGGCTAAATTCGTGGTGATGTGCTCCTAAATTGTACGCTACTAATGCTGACCGAATCTTGATGTATCTAAGGGCTCTTATTGTTTCTAAAGAAGCACAATCCGTGGCATTCGTTTTGATTGGCAGAAACAAAGCACAATCCGTGGCCATCTTTTGCTTCTCTCTCTAAAATATCTTGTGATCTGTGCAGACTGACTACAAGTACTCTGATGCCCACGTCCTAGCTAGGCAGGGAAGCAGGCCCACATCTTTATATTATGCATCCATGCGTGTACTAGTGCTCATGACTGCGGCGCAAGTTCGGAAGACTGTGGCAGCGCGAGCGTGTTAGGCCGGCAGCGATGCATGCGGAGGCCGGCTGCGGCGCCAGCGGAGACCAGCGGCGGCGCAAGCGTAGGAGGCCGGCCGGCGCGAGCGCTGGAGGATGGCCGGCGGCGAGCGCGGAAAGCCAAACTGCTGCGCAAGCGCAGGACACCGGCGGGCCGGGTGGCGGGAGACCGACGAGCGGAGGGCGGCGAGCGGCGGGCCGGCCGGTGGCGTCGCTGGCAGCTAGCTAGGATGCAACCGATTGGGGACTAGATTGAATAATTTCAGAACACAATGGATCAAAATGCAAAATATAAAACGTACTATGGTAGCTAGCAATAGAATCAGTCGATCGATCGGGGCCTGTGGATACTCATACCCGTGGCGTACAGCGTGTACGCCACGGCTAGGAGATACACCTATGGCGTACACAGGTTTGTACGCCACGGGTGTGTCTCGTAGCCATGGCGTACATGCTGTACGCCACGGATAGCTCTCTATCAGTGGCGTGATAGCTGTGGCGTACAGCAATACGCCACAGCTAGCCAAATTCTGTACGCCACAGATGATGTTTTTCCTAGTAGTGTATGTTTTTCTTGATGTGCATTACATCGAGATTATGCCTCAACTTCAGATTTGCCCAGTATGGCAGGTCCCACAAAGAAGACCTCCTGCTCCAACATTGACCATCCTCACGCTTCCCTGGTCTCACATCCTTGACCTTCTCAAGTTGTTGCTGTAGCTCTTCTTTAGTGAACTCCGCTGGCTTCTCGCGGGGTTCAGTTTCTCCATTGAATTCTTTGCTTCTCTGCCAATGATGGTTTGGAAGAATAAACGGTGGTGCCTGATAAAGCAGATCTTGTTTCAGATTCTCTTCGAGCAAGGGTCTTTGTCACAGCGCATACATGCCTGATAACCGGCTGTGATCCTCCCCGACAAAGTGTGCAGTGCCGGGAAATCATGGATGCACCATACGATTGCAGCACGTAGAGCAAACTTTACGGGGCTCAGGGCATCATACGTAAGCACACCTTTCCAGAGCAGTAGCAGTTCTTCTATGAGGGGCTCCATAAAGACATCGAAATCCTTTCCCAGAGATTTTGGACCCGGGATCAGTAGAGCCATCATGAAGTTGGACTGATCCATACAAGCCCATGGTGGCAGGTTGTAGGGCACCACAAATACAGGCCACATGCTGTATGATGTGCTCATGTTGCCGAAGGGATTAAAACCATCCATTGCAATGCCAAGTCTTATGTTCCTTGCATCAGCGGCAAAACTTTTATGTTTGTCGTCAAAGTCCTTCCATGCTTTTCCGTCCGCTGGATGGCTGAGTTCATTATCCACTGGTTGCCGCTTGACCTTGTGCCACTGTACCTCCGCTGATGACTTCTTGGAAAGGAACATTCTTTTCTGCCTTGGAATCAAGGGAAAGTGCCTCAACACCTTCTCCAGTATCTTCCTTTTCCCATCTGCATCCTTCCAATGAGAGGCATCACATTTCGGGCACTTGTCATGCTTGGCGAACTGCTTGCGAAATAGGACACAATTATTTGGGCAGACATGGATCAAAACATACCCAAGCCCCAATTTTCGAATTATACTCTATGCTTCATCATAATGCTTGGGAACAGAGCTATTGGGGAATTGTAAGTTCAGAAGGTGGAGTATGGCATTGAATGCAGCATTGCTGATCCGGTAGTAAGACATGACATGGAGCAACTTCACGGTGAATGTAAACCTTGGGAATTTACCTCCTTCATGGGCTGCAAGCTTTGCCTCCTCTAACACCTCAGCAAAGATTGACTTTTGTCCATCAACATGGTCTTCTGCGTCATACAGATCCTTGAATAGGTCAGGAATCCTGTCATCTTCATAGCCATCTGTTGCCTGCCAAAACCCACCGGCGAGCAGCGACGAGCAACACGAAGAGCCGGGAGGCTCCCAGAACTGCTGGTGGGCCCTGGTCCCTCGGGCAACGGCCCGCAAAACTCCGGTACACGTCCTGGCTGATGCAAGGGCGTGCCACCTGACCTATACCTGGTCAGGAAGGTGATGGATTGCTTCGATTAGTTTCCTGCATGGCAGACACGTAAACATTAAATACGAGCCTCGATCGGCTCTCAGGTTTCCCTGCGAATCGGCTCATGTAGCCGATTGTCCCATGGATCTGCGTTAGATCTACGATAACATGGGGTTTTGCTTCATCAATACAAGTTAAATCGATCTACGACAGTTTAATGCTTTCACCACATAATTGGAACATCCTACACGTAATTGAGCCTGGCAGATACGAAAGATAACAGAGAAGCTAACCCTAGAGGAGGCCAAAAAACCAACGTAGAGTCAATTCCCGGAACAACTCCTCTAGAGTCAGCAAACCCTAATCTTACGTACTACTGGATCATTCAACCCGTTTGCAAGGCCTGATCATGCAGATATCAAACTAATCCTTGGCGAACAAGGAACAACTATAACAGATCAAATCGACTGAATAAAGATTAAGCAAGATGCTACCCTTACACCCAAAATAGGTGCAAAGGCAGCGAGATCTCTAGGGGCAGCATGACTAAGCAAACATAACGAAAAAAACCGTTGCTAGCCCAAACAGATCTATGATAACAGTATTACTCGCCATCAACAAGGCTTCAGTACGAGCAACACCAAAGAACGCATAAGCAGATGCTGCCTAGATCGCGAGATGCGATCTAGGCAGCACGACGCTTACCTGAAAGAAACCCTAGAAACAAGGGGTGGCGATGCGCCGAGATTGTGTTTGTTGTGAACGTGATCGTCCTCCTTTCTCAATAACCCTAGGTACATATTTATAGTCCGGAGACTTTCTATCTTTGGAATAAACCTAAACGTAATCTACCACAATTATACAGATACACGGGCAATTTAGCCCAAATCCACGCGCAAGGCCGATCCAGCCACCAAGCCCATCTTGATTGCGGCCCATCTCCTTATTTGGCCAAAATGTGGCGATAACACATGCCCCCCTGGTTTTGGCAATAATAATTCCAAAACCACTCTGTTTTTTCTTCATCGGGTCACGCGTTGCAGAGCAGAACCGTCACATCGCTTCCTCATCATGATGCCTTGCCTTCTCAACTTCTCCGCAGTGCTCGATTCGACAACTCTGGCGCCACATTCTCGAAAACCGCTATGGCATTGAATCATCCTCCACTATTCCCCTTATTTAAATCCATCCAAGCCATTTGCATCCTCATTCTTCTCCATTAGCCAAAAAACCCTCTTCCTCTGCCATGGCCTCCTCTTCTTCCTCCAACTCCTCTGGCCTTTCCTTCCAATCCTCCGACTCCGTCAACCGGGAGCCGACGCCAGAGCACCCGCCGATGGCGGCGCACGTGGCTCTCGCCCCACAATGGTGGGACGAGAGGGACTGGGACTTCGCCGCCCAGTCAGAGGACGACGAGTCCCTGACCGACGGCGAGGAGGACCTCCAGTTCCTCGCCGATGGGGAACTGGAGGCGGAGAGCGACGACGACGCCGTGTCCTGGGGCGAGGACATCAGTTCCTCCGTCGAGGAGGAGGAAGCGGAGGAGGACACCTCCTCCGACGAGTACCCGCCGATGAAGCGCTTCCGCGCCGGGTCCAGTGAAGACACCGACGACGACGACGAGGACGAGGAGGCCCCCGCTGCCAATAGCAGCAGTAGCGAGGGCTACGCCGGCAGCAGCGCCGACGACAGCGAAGACGGCGGCGGCAACGGCAATGGCGACGACGACGACGCCGCCTTCTAGATTAGGAACAGTAGCAGTAGTACTAGTAGTAGTAGTACTATTTTGTAAGCCATCGGCTCCATTGTAAAAACCGTCTTTCGAATCAATGAAAATTGCCTTCCCTAATTTGATTTTGCCGATAGTCAAAATAGGTCAATGTTCCAAAAGCCGATAGCAACGCATCGGCTTTCACCATACTACGCCGATACGGTCAATCAAGTCAAAGCCCAAAGAGCCGATGGCAACACATCGGCTTTTTGCCACAACCGTTGACGAGATCAAACTTGGCCGCTTATTTAGATAAGCCTGAACGGTCAATTCCAACTCCAAACGGTAACCTGCGACCATCTTCAAAAAGGCCAACCCAAATCTCCAACTGCCTTATTGAATAGATCGGTCTCACGGCGACACGAACCCTAGATTCCCCACCGCATAGATCCATCTCTGCCGGCAAATTAGATGGCGGAATCGTCCAATGCCAACACAGCGGTCTCCGGTCTGAAGGTAACCCTTAATTACTCCTCGCAATCTGAGCACGGTGCTAGAATTAACAGCAAATACCTGAATTAATGCTTTCTTCCACCATTAAATTTTTAGGTCTCAGACATTCTGCTGCCGCATCCTTCTCTTCCAGATTCTTTCTGTCTTGGCCCTCGTACAGAATCTAGTCCTGCCCATTTGATCTCTTGCGAGGCAAATAGAATCCCCTTCGTAAGCCAAAACCCGAATTTGGATTCTTGGGCCGACTGCTTGCGAGCCTGGCCTAATCCCCCTGAACATTGGGTTTCTTGGTACAGTAGGGTAGCCAAATCTTACCAATCCCAATGGGAAACCACGGGAATAGCCGATGCCTTGTCTTTATCATTGTCTCCCCTTGAGAAACATGAAAATCTTCTAAAAACCATCGGCTATTTCTGGTCTGATGCTCTGAACTGCTTCATGTTCGGCCATGGCCCCATGACACCAACTCTGTTAGATGTAGTGATGATTACCGGCCTAGACGTTACATCACCCAGCCCCTCTGCTTTTAAGCTGCCAAAGGTCCCCTACAAGCTCTCTTCTAAAACAGAGTGCACAAACTGGGGTGCCTATCTTCAAAGCCACATGAAAACTAAGGGCCCTGTCACAGAAAAAGAACACACGGCCTTCCTCAATTTCTGGCTGGAACATTTCATATTCTGTGGCCCTTCCCTTGCTCCAACCAAGAATTATATATCCCTGGCCTATGAACTTGCCAGAGGCACTCAACTTGGCATCGGCAAACTGTTCCTTGGAGAAGTCTATCGATATCTCCAATTGATGTCCGTCAAACTATCCTCCCACATAGCAGTCAAAACAGGAGGTCCTTGGTGGTTTATTCAGCTATGGGCTCAGCTGTATTTTCAAAACCATATCCCAGACTTCCCCCTTTTGGCAAGTTGCACCTTTCCAGATGCCAAAGGGAAGCAGATCCGATGCACCAGCTACGGCCAAGCTCTGTATAGCCTGCCAGGTAGTAAACTGATCGCTCACGAAGCATCCAAGTGGTTCAGCATTTTCTTCCAAGGCCTGGACAATCCCATCTTCTTTCCTTACACGGAGGAGTCGGAACATTTTGAAAATCCAATCTCCTTCAGGCTAGACAACTTTGCCGATGACACTAGCACTCGGCAGCTATTCTCCACCGTGATCCGTCCCTGCTTCCTCCCAGTTGGCATGAGCACATCCAACAGAATAATCAAGCCTGGATACGAGTTCTACCAGCCGGTCGTAGCAGCTCGGCAATTTGGTCTTGGGCAAGTACCTCCTCATTTCTTTCTCCACCTATCTCACAGAGAGCAGAGCTGACCTGTCCGTTCCTCTCACCAGTCAGAGGTGTTATTCTTTCTTTGATGCTCTAACCATCCCAATCCCAAACAACCTCATTTTCGCTTCATCAACCGATGGTTTTGAGAACTGGTGGTCAATGTGGAAGACTCATGCCTTCAGGAGAGCTCTGGGACCGCTGCTGAAACAGCTCAACGCTGAATATGACATCCCCGTGGAACAGGTACTACCACTTGTAAATTTTCTTGATGCAGCTCACAATGATTCTTTTGATAACCTGCTCCGTCCCTTTGCAGCAACAAGATGGTCCAGAACCTACCAACGAGGATGGCTCCCCCTTCGAATTCTTCCCACCTGCTCCTGTGGTCCTTTTCTGCAAAAACTCGCCACCTTTGAAACAGGTCGTGATGCAGAACCAGCCGATATCACCAAAATCGGCTTCCAAGAGCCAAGCAACTTCCAAGTCAGCTGCCTCCCGAGTTCCAACTAAAACAAGAACAGCGGTGAGGAAGGTAGTGGCCAAGAAAACTTTGAGGCGCCGGAGCCCTTCTCCACAGAGTTCGCATGTACGCTGATTCATGCCTTGGTTGATCTCATCTATCTTTGTACACATGCTTGTGCTTACTAACTCTCCCTTTCTCACAGGTCTCCATCGAAGACACCTCCAGCGAGGGAACACAATCCAATCGAGGAGATTCGAGCTCAGCAGACTCCGAGAAAACCACCACACAGAGCCAGCCAGATGTGCCACCATTGGCTTCCAGGAAAAGGCCTGTTCCTGAACCTGTTGCCCCCCGAGCGTCAGTCGAGGCGGGGCAAGCTGTGAGTCCCAAGAGGGCTCGCAAGGGACTGCAAACTTCTTCATCAGGCCAGGAGATTTCGAAAGTAATTACCCTCCATACTCCAAGAGGTGTAGATGAAACGGTTGCCAATTTGGCCAAGCCCCCAGCAACAACACACGAGCCAATTGTCTCGCCATCGGCTATCCCCCTGATCTCAGGAGAGGTATGTTTGTCTCGTTGAACTCATCCTTCCCTGTTTGACGCATGCTGACGCCACTTCTGCCTGCCAGGGTTGTGATATCTCAGGCTTGCTGACGTTCGACCCTGAATCCATCGAACCAGCTCCCTCTGCCGCCAACGATGAACCACGAGCAAGCGCTGTTCTACCTCAATTTCAGCGTCTCAAAGCTTTGCTGTCCTCCCCAATCGAGAAGTTGGTCGAGGGTTCTGAAGAGGTGAAGAATGTTCTTGACGAGATCAAGGACCAACTCCCGGTAGCACTGCAGGTGAAGCTTTTGCCAGTTGCGAACCTGTCTTTCTTCGGGTCAAGGGTGAAGTTGGCTCGTGAGAGGATCAGTCTACGCCACGCCCAACTCCCACTGAAGGCCGATATTGCAGCCAAATGTCAACGGCTCAATGAGAAAAAGGCGTCTCTGGATGCCAAAACTGACACCTCTGTCAGCACCGCTGAGCTTGCAACCTTAAAAAAGGAATTGGAAGATCTCGAAGAGAAGGTCCGGGCGACTAAAAAGCTCATTCATGACAAGGAAGCATTCATCGCCCGCTCCCAAGACGAAGCAGAAGGCCTCAAAGCCCAACTGAAGACTGATCTGGCAGAAATACGTGCCCTGAGCAAGCAGCTAGTGACGGGCAAGGATGATGATGACGAAGCCGAGATCGCCGAGGTGGATCGTGTCCGTGCTGACGCCCTCCGTGCCTTCGAGGCATTCCTTCAGTAGCTTATTCATGTAACCTGACACCTGCTCGTACCAGTTTGAACCTCGAGAGCCGATGGCTGTGCATTTTTATTTTTTATTGGCCGATTTCACGTATCGGCCCCCATATCTCACTGTCCATCATCCCACATGCTTGGGAAATATTTTTTTACTGGCCGATTTCATGTATCGGCCCCCACATTTCACTGTCCATCATCCCACATACTTGGGAAATATTTCTTGAGATGCTGACCGTTGACAGCCACTGGGAATTTCACACCGTTCAGTTCCTCAAGCATGTACGCGTTGCCTCTTAAAACTTGGTCAACCCTATATGGCCCGTGCCAATTTGGAGACCATTTGCCATATGCTGCGTCCTTAGTCCCCAATGGCAATACAGCTTCCCATACCAGATCGCCAACGTGGAACTCCTTTGGTCTCACCTTCTTATTATATGCACGAGCTACCTTGGCTTTGTTCTCTTTAATTTTCTCAAGTGACCACAGCCTAAGTTCAGTTAAGTCCTCAACACTGTCACTCATCAGGGCTGCATATTCTTCAGTTGTTAAATCGTTCTGAAAAGTGACACGTCTCGATCCAGCCGTAATCTCCCAGGGCAATACGGCTTCCTGTCCATAGACTAGATGGTATGGCAAGGTTTTTATCGCTCCATGACATGACATGCGATAAGCCCACAAAGCTTCTGACAAAACCTCGTGCCAACGCCTAGGGTGCTCGTCAATTTTTCTCTTGATCAGCTTGATAAGGCTCTGATTGGACGCTTCAGCTTGCCCATTTGCTTGAGCATAGTATGGAGATGAACGGATCAACTTAATTCCCGTGTCCTCGCAGAACTCTCTAAACTCGTGAGAAATGAAGACCGAACCTCCATCGGTCGTGATAGTTTGGGGGATCCCGAATCTATGAATGACATGTTCTTTCACGAAATTGATAACATCCTTCGAGTTTACTGACTTCATAGGGACGGCTTCCACCCATTTAGTGAAGTAATCTGTAATGGCCAAAATCCACATGTGGCCTTTGCTCGATGGAGGATTGATCTTGCCAATCATATCCATGCCCCAACCTCGGAATGGCCAAGGCTTAATGATGGGATTCATTGCTGATGCAGGTACCATCTGAATTTTCCCGAATTTCTGACACGCTTGACACCCTTTATAGTACTTAAAACAGTCCTCGAGCATGGTGGGCCAATAAAACCCTGATCGCCTGATCAACCATTTCATTTTGTGAGCCGATTGGTGAGTTCCACAGGCGCCTTCGTGCACCTCGTGTAGGAGCCGATTTGCCTCGGCTGGCCCCAGACATTTGAGAAGTAATCCTTCCAGAGTCCTGTAGAACATGTCATCCCCAATAAGCACATACTTCATGGCCTTGTATCTTATCCGTTTAGGTGCCCCCCGAGCCGAATCTTTCAAGTAATTGAAGATATCGGCTCTCCAGTCGTCTGCTTCCAGGAACTGTACCTGAACATCAGTGCCATCTGCTATGTCCTTGTAGCCTGAAGCCATCTGTGCGAGATCATTCGCCTCGGTATTCTGTGATCGCGGGATCCAGTTAAAGTTTAAGTACTTGAACTGTGCCATCAGCTCACGGCATTGCAACCATAATGGGAAGAGTGACTCGCTCTCACACTTGTATTCCTCCGCGAGTTGGGAAATCACCAATTTGGAGTCTCCAAAAAGTTCCACTGCTTCTGCTCCGGCTTCGATGAGCAACTCCATTCCCTTGCGTATTGCCTCATACTCAGCGACATTGTTGGTGCAAGGGGTAGATAGCCTGATAGAGAAGGAATATGTTGCCCCCCGGGGTGACACGAGTAGAATGCCGATGCCGCAACCATCATCACAAGCCGATCCATCGAAAAACATAGCCCATGCACGTACAGACAGTGCTGCTATATCAGTGTTGATTCGTTCAGCAATAAGATCGGCCAACGCCTGTCCCTTAACCGCTTTCGCGGGTTGATACCGGATATCAAATTCCGATAATGCAAACATCCATTTGCCGAGTCGGCCTTTCAACACAGGAGCCGACAGCATATGTTTTATGACATCTGATTTGCATATGATGATAATCTCTGCTGACAGCAAGATGTGTCGCAGCTTGGTGCAGGTGAAAAATAGGCAGAGGCACAACTTCTCGATCTCAGGGTACCTTGTCTCTGCATCCAGCATCCTTCTGCTGATGTAAAACACAACTCGCTCCAGACCATCATAAACTTGCACCACCACCGAGGCGATGGACGTGTCAGCCACCGACAAGTAAATGTAGAACGGCCTATCTTGCTGGGGCGGAACCAATACTGGCGGCTTCGTTAAATATTCTTTGATATCATCGAAGGCTCGTTGTTGTTCTGTCCCCCAGCGGAACTCCTCATCAGATTTAATTTTCACCAGTCCCATGAACGGCTCTATTCTTCCTGACAGATTGGAGATGAACCTTCGGACGAAGTTGATTTTGCCGATGAGACACTGCAGTTCTTTCTTCGTGGCAGGTGGCTTCATTGTTCGCACTGCCTCCTGACTTTTCAGGCCGATCTCAATTCCGCGTTCATGGACCAAGAAACCCAAGAACTGACCGGCCGTCACACCGAAGGCACACTTCTTTGGATTCATCCGTAGTCCGAATTTTCTGGTTCGGTCCAGGACGCGTCTCAGATCGTCCAAGTGTCCTTGTACTGAAGCAGACTTGACTACCACGTCATCGATATAAATCTCAACCAGCTTGCCGATCAGATCATGGAAAATGTAATTCATGGCTCTTTGGTATGTGGCGCCGGCATTCTTCAGTCCAAATGTCATGACTACATATTCAAACAACCCCACCGAACCTGGGACTCTGAATGCAGTCTTGTGTATATCTTCTGGAGCCATAAAAATTTGATTGTAACCGGCATTGCCATCCATGAAGCTCAAAACCTTATGACCAGCAGCTGCGTTGATCAATGTCTCTGCTACCGGCATCGGATACTCATCCTTTGGAGTGGCTCTATTGAGATCCCGAAAATCTATAGCAACACGCCATCGGCCATCCTTTTTCTCTACAGGTACGATACTAGAAATCCACTCAGCATACCTGCATGGCCTGATGAACCCAGCTTTCAACATTTTCTCGATCTCTTTCTTGACTTCTTCTAAAATTTCGGCCTTCATCTGTCGTGCTCGCTGCTGGAATGGCCGAAACCCTTTTTTAAGCGGGAGCCGATGCTCAATGATGCTCCTGTCTAACCCAGGCATCTCTGTATAGTCCCAGGCAAAGCAATCTGGATATTCTTTCAACAAAGCTATCATCGGACCCCGCAGATTCGGATCTAACTTTTTGCTGATAAATGTCGGTCGTGGCTTATCCCCAGGACCGATGTCAATCTCCTCTAGCTCATCAGCTGATGTAAACCCATACCCCAGCTTTCCGTCACCTGCTAAATCGATGCTGAACACAGGCCAAACATTTGGTGAGGATAACAAAGAAAATTTGGGCCGATTGCCGGAATCGGCCCCCTTTTGATTGCATTACTCAAGGAAGGTTTACAACTTATTTGTGCTCTACAATGGTAGGGAATCTCCCTACTACGACTGCATGACATGCTTGTCGTAAGATCACTGCTTTTTATTTTTTGTGGCCGATCGCAGGGATCGGCCTCACCACGTACAATCGTGGACTTTGCTACTCTGTCAGGCCAGTGGATAAGACCAGCCTCACCCCGTTTTTTGTAGCTTCAATGCGCTCACAGCCGTCTAGACTGACTCCAGAGATCGGCTCTTGGTCTTCTGCATCCCAGATGTTCATGCCAGCTATTGAGATCTCGATCGAATCATCTGCATGAACGACCTCCACTTCATCTCCATCCCACTGTATCAGGCATTGGTGCATCGTAGATGGAATGCAGCAGTTAGCGTGAATCCAATCCCTCCCCAGCAAGACAGCGTAGGTGCTTTTGCTGTCAACGATGAAGAATGACGTAGGGATGGTTTTTCTACCCACGGTCAGATCCACGTTCAGCACGCCTTGCGTTTCTGAAGCTTGGCCGTTGAAGTCGCTTAGCGTGACGTTGGTTTTGATCAGATCTGCAGTGGAGCGTCCCAAACGCCGCAGCATGGAGTATGGCATTATATTGACTGCCGCTCCGGTGTCAACCAACATCTTGCGGACAGGCTGCCCATTGATGAAACCTCTCAGGTACAGGGCTTTTAGATGTTTGTAGCCCTTCTCTCGTGGCTTTTCAAAGATAACCGGCCGTGGGCCGCAGTCAAACTGTGCTACTGGTAGTTCTTTGGTTCTTGGCGCGCAAAATTCTGACGGAAGTATGAACACCATGTTTGTGCCAGCCGATGTCTTCGCATCGGCTTTTACTGATTTGGGGCGCCACTCTTTCTTTTTTGGACGGGCCTCCGTCTCCAAGGTTTGCTGAATTTTCACGGCCAGATCGGGCCGTGCTTTCCTTAAAGTGTGGAGGTACTGCGCTTCGGCCTCCTCCAAGCTACGTAGCCGCTGAACTCTACGCTTTTGGGTGTGTCTGAGTCCATCGGGACACCACCTTGGCCGGTGATATCTATCTTCTTCTTCTTCTCGGACTCCTCGAGATCTTTTGCTCGAGATGACTCCTCTTGTCTGTTCTGAGGCCGGAGAGGCCCTAGACGCTTGAACACTGAAACTGGACCTGTGTCATCCTTCTGCTGTCCACATTCCGGGCAGTTGTCGACTGTAGGCAATCGGCTCATTCCCGCGTCCCAGCAGTACTTGAAGAAAGGACAATCCCAATGTTTATCCACGCCTTCCTTTTCCTTTTCCCTTCCCCTAGCGCGGTGCTCATATCCTTCATCATCTCTATCATGCCGACGGTATCTCCCATCGTATGCGTCAGCCCGACAATCTCTTTCATCATCTCTGTCGTACTGCCGACGTCGGTCATACTGACGCTCATACTTGTTAAGGAGATGCTTGGAGTGTGGCTTCTGATATCGCATGCTTCTCACTTGTTCCTCGGTTATATACCGCCTGTCATCATAACGGGGCCGGTCGCGTGGACCGGCTTCCTCCTTTCCTTTGCCCCGGGAGTGACTGCCTTCCTCCTTATACTTGTCATGGAGGTACACAGGCCCTGCCATGTTAATATCGGACGAGAAATCTAGCTGTCGCCTCGTGGAGTGGCTGTGCTCTACCATGTTGACGGCAGGAAACGGGTTTGTGTCCACTTTCATGGCGAACTGCCCAAGGATCAGACGGCCTTGCTCTATGGCCGTTTGGATCTGCCGACGTAGCTCTTTGCAATCATTGGTGGTGTGGGTGAACGAGTGATGCCACTTGCAGTATGGTCTCCCGTTCATCTCCTGCGCCGTAGGGATTTTATGGCCTTCGGGTAACTTCAGCTACTTTTACTTCAGCAGTAAATCGAATATCTGCTCAGCTTTGCTTACATCGAAGTCGAACCCTTTTGCAGGCCCTTGCTGTTTCACCCATTTGCAGGACACAGGATCTGCCCCCCGAGCCCATTCAGCCACGGCTATCTCCTGGTCTTCTACAAGATCCTCTTCTTCTGCATCGACCAGGCCTATCGGACGTTTGAACTTGTCTTGGTACAACTCAGGGTGGCGCTGCTCATACATTGTCAGTTTCTGGACCATGTGCGCCAGTGAATTGTATTCTACTTGGAAAGCCAGATCCTTGATCGGTGCTGAGAGACCCAACACTGCCAGCTCGACTGCTTCTTTCTCAGTTAAACGAGCCGAATAACATCGGTTCTTGACAGTACCTGAAGCGCTGAATATACTCGGCTACCGTTTCTCCCCGCTTCTGCCGCACCTGCGCCAGATCGGCAATGCCAGCCTCGGTAGCTTCTGAATGATACTGAATATGGAACTGCTCTTCCAGCTGCTTCCAGGTCCGGATCGAATCTGGTGGCAACGAGGTGTACCACCCAAAAGCTGGTCCTGTCAGAGATTGCGCAAAGAACCTTACGCGTAACTGGTCCGATGCTGAAATCATGCCCAACTGTGCCAAATATCGGCTCACGTGCTCGATCGAGCTAGACCCTTCTGATCCATTAAACTTTGAGAACTCAGGGAGCCGATACTTGGGTGGCAGCGGAATTAGATCATACTCGTTGGGGTACGGCTTGGAGTAGCCGATTGTTCTCCTCTTCGGCACGAAGCCGAACTGGTCTCTCAAGATGGCACTGATCTGCTCTACTGTTTGAGCTGCAGGAGCTAAACTCTCATGACTCGTTCCGGTGGCATACTTGGCTAGCCACGCCTGTTTATCAGCGTCCATCCCAGACATCCCTGCTCCAGAAAAACCTGCTCCCGACACCCCTGCTCCGGAAACACCTGCCCCAGAAATCCCTGCGGTTGCAATCTGGTTTGTGCGCGTCAGGCTGTTGCAGTCCGGCACGTATGTGCACACATATCCATGTGGGATCTCTTTAGGTGGTTCAAACAGGAATTGGTAATCGCCAGGATCACCTCCAATCTTGTAGACGACGTACGCCGGTGACCCCTGTGGCTCCGGAGCTGCAAGCGTGAATGGCAGCTGTGGCCTGATCTGGAGTGGTCTTTCTCCCTGGTGAGTCCCTAGGGTAGGCCCCGACGGAGAGTACTGATGTTTCATGATCTCCTGAACCACGCGAACCGCGACGCGCTCGAAAGCGTTCACCAGGCTCTCAGAATGGCGGTGGAGAGAATGAGCCACCATGTAATTGACTTCCTGTCGCAGAGCTCTGGTGCGATCCTCTGAAGGAACAGACAGATCCACCTCGTCAAGAGCACCTTCAGGTGAGAACCCTTTCCACCTGATGCCATGCTTACGGGTCCTCTCAAAAGAGCCGATGAGATCGGCTTCGAAGAGAGTTTTGATATCATCATACTTCTTCTTGTGCTCATCAGGCAGATCGTCGTACGTGATTGGTCTGTCTTCCATCGCAGCGCCAGATGTTGATGCAGATGTTGTTGAATGTCCCACCGGGCGTGCCAGAATGTGTTGCCTGTCAAAACCCACCGGCGAGCAGCGACGAGCAACACGAAGAGCCGGGAGGCTCCCAGAACTGCTGGTGGGCCCTGGTCCCTCGGGCAACGGCCCGCAAAACTCCGGCACACGTCCTGGCTGATGCAAGGGCGTGCCACCTGACCTATACCTGGTCAGGAAGGTGATGGATTGCTTCGATTAGTTTCCTGCATGGCAGACACGTAAACATTAAATACGAGCCTCGATCGGCTCTCAGGTTTCCCTGCGAATCGGCTCATGTAGCCGATTGTCCCATGGATCTGCGTTAGATCTACGATAACATGGGGTTTTGCTTCATCAATACAAGTTAAATCGATCTACGACAGTTTAATGCTTTCACCACATAATTGGAACATCCTACACGTAATTGAGCCTGGCAGATACGAAAGATAACAGAGAAGCTAACCCTAGAGGAGGCCAAAAAACCAACATAGAGTCAATTCCCGGAACAACTCCTCTAGAGTCAGCAAACCCTAATCTTACGTACTACTAGATCATTCAACCCGTTTGCAAGGCCTGATCATGCAGATATCAAACTAATCCTTGGCGAACAAGGAACAACTATAACAGATCAAATCGACTGAATAAAGATTAAGCAAGATGCTACCCTTACACCCAAAATAGGTGCAAAGGCAGCGAGATCTCTAGGGGCAGCATGACTAAGCAAACATAACGAAAAAAACCGATGCTAGCCCAAACAGATCTATGATAACAGTATTACTCGCCATCAACAAGGCTTCAGTACGAGCAACACCAAAGAACGCATAAGCAGATGCTGCCTAGATCGCGAGATGCGATCTAGGCAGCACGACGCTTACCTGAAAGAAACCCTAGAAACAAGGGGTGGCGATGCGCCGAGATTGTGTTTGTTGTGAACGTGATCGTCCTCCTTTCTCAATAACCCTAGGTACATATTTATAGTCCGGAGACTTTCTATCTTTGGAATAAACCTAAACGTAATCTACCACAATTATACAGATACACGGGCAATTTAGCCCAAATCCACGCGCAAGGCCGATCCAGCCACCAAGCCCATCTTGATTGCGGCCCATCTCCTTATTTGGCCAAAATGTGGCGATAACACCATCCTCCTCCTCTAACCCAACATTCTCTTGCAGAACATTTTCTACAAAATCCATGGTATCATCATTATCACCGTGTGTCCCTGCATCTAGTTCAGCATGTGAAGGATCAGCATCTAAAGTTTCTCCATGGTGGATCCATCTATCATATGTGCTGGCCATTCCTCTAAGGAGCAGATGATCTTCTACTGTTCCTTGAGGTAGTTGATAACGGTTCAGGCATTCGCAGCATGGGCAAAGAATGGCAACATCCTTGGCAAAAACTATGCGGACATGTTGCATAAATTCTTCCAATCCCTTCAAATGTTGAGTGGAAAGCCTTCTAGCTCCACTAGTAATCCATCTTCTGTCAGCCATCTGCCAAATAACATGAAATGATGCAACTTGGTCAGCTAAAGATTATTTTAGGAATGTAAAGCAATTATGGTTCATCTAAATGGTCAGGTGCATGTGTATTCCAATCATCTTAAATAACAAGAAATTATAGCAGTGCACAATATACCATAGGTTAATTTTTTTTGCAAAATTGGATGCATTGGTTTTCAGTGTTTCATGTTGGTGGTTGTCATGGGAATTATAGCAGTGCCTTCTAGCTCTACTTTTCAAGATCCATACCGTGGTCCTAGTAAGGCCATGGGATTGTCATTTTATAGAAAATTGGATGCAAAAACTAATTAACCACAGGGAAGGCATAATTAACCACAACACTAACACAATGCAAGCTATTCATCAAGCATATCTTGGAGGTCTCTACCCAAGCTTCCTGACTAATCAGATGTGATAGAAGGTATAGAGTTTAATTACACACAACAACAAGAATATCCAAACTAAATCGAATCACTATGAATCACTTCCAATAATGCAAGAAAAAGGCATAAATTTAGTCAATTTGCTCGTAATTTTTACAGAAAAGGGATAAAGGGGAGAGAGAGGAGATGTGACGACCTCAAATTTGATACAAATTCGAAGTGCCTGTTATGTAATCCATCACAATCCCAGAATCAATGTTGTGATTTACATAACATAGTGGATATCACAGTCATAGACATTAATAGTAATTAAAGGGGATTACATAGGTGGTCGCATAGACCAAACCTTACATTTCATCAACATGCAGCGGAATAACACTTTGGGTCCATATTGTCAAGCTTCAACCGCACAGGCACAAAGCAGACAGTAGGAAACGAGCCTAATTCGCAAAGTCGTCAATGAGTCCTTCCTTCTTGATCTTGCTCCTTCAAGTCTGGCCAAGTTGATAGCCAGGGACACAGCCGTGAGTACATTGGATGCACTCGCAAACCATCTTATAAATGAAATGATGAAGCAGGTATGCAAGTTTAGTATAGAGGGCTAAGCACTAAGTTTATTTGCCAAAAGCTAGTTTTATTTTCCAAGAATGTTCATTGGTAGAAAAGAGGTTTAGTTCTCTAAGTTCCATCTAAGGAAGAACTTCCATTGTGTCAACCTCAAGGTCAAGTCAAGTCAAGTCATTCACCAAGTTCACCATGGTTCTTTTTATTCTTGACAAAAGTCAAGTACAGCTTGCCAACCGTCCATGACCGCGGACGCGGCTATTTGAATAGTTTGAAAACCTCTGCAGAGGGGTACACTTTACCCACAAGATTCGATACATCTGCCAGGAGAAACCCACGGTTCGACATACACAAAGTATGCGAGGTTCAGATAATCAAACAAACTCTTTCACTTGCTCACCCTAGTATAGGATCCTTCCCTAGAGCCCGGGGTACGGAATCCCCCGCTCCGGCGCCTCTAGTTCTGCCCATCCCGGAAGCCGGGTTAGTGGAATCCACCTGGTCCAGAAGTAACCGCTCACGTTGTCCTTCCATGAAGATTTGATACAAGGCCTCCCATACTAAGATAAACAAGCTACGGATTAAGCCCCTTCCCATATAGGGGTAATGTGGTTGTACGGTATAATTGGCTCCCATAGTACATCACTCGTTGTCATTGAGAAATATATTTCATAGTTCTTAGTCAAGATTGATTTCTTGCATAAAACCATTAGGTAGGAGAAATCTCCATTTCAAGTTTCAAGTTCAAGTCACCAATTTCAACTAGAGTTTCCCTTTATAGATGGCCTCAATATTATTAGCGACTAAGCAACTACATTGAGTGATGACCACTATATAGAGTTGGATAAACTCAACTTGATGCTCTTGTTTAAGCAAGATATCACTATTCTTCGATCATTCTACTCTAGCAATTCAATCATGCAATTTACTTAAAACAAGTAGAATGCAATATTAAAACTAGGCATTGGGAGTATGAATCAAAAGATGGCTTGCCTTGGTTGGCAAAGTCAAAATAGTCTTCAATTTCATCTTGGATTGGTTGATCTCCATCTCCTTTTCTTGGTTGACTTCGGGATCCATTCTCCTTACTCTCGTTGCCGTCTAATCGTTGGAAAGCAAATAAGCACACAATCACCACACAATTCACAAACAACACCTATTTACTCAATACACATACTGGGGTAAGAGAAGTGATCTAGGAAGTCTAAGGAGAGTGGTTTCGATTTAATTGAATCCATAACGATGAGATTATCACTTTCTTGACTTAAGTGAGGATTTAATTTACTTTGAATTGTGAAATATCTCTTGCAAGTCCTTGTTGACCATAGTTCATATACTACTAGTATATATTCAAGATTATGGTTCAACTAAAGAGGCTTCATAGGATTTGGAGTATTTTTCTTTCATTGAAGCCATTTCTAGTTTGCAACTATTTAGTGATCAAGTTTGAATCTATAAGTGCAATATATTAATCCTAGTTGAATTGGATCAAGGGTTATAGATTAATATTTAGAAATGTGGTTGATTTGAATTGGTTTCATATCATTTCCATATTTTGAGATTGGTGTGCAAGTTTGAGTTTCTAATTACAACTATGTAGTATTAAATTTCCAAATACTTCCTACAAGCTCACATGGACTAAGATCAATACCTATAGATAGGTATTTGGAAATATGGTTTAGCAATAAGAGTTCCATAAAAATTTCAATTATAGATTTGAGTTTAATAAGATCCTATATGGCCAAGGCCTATTTAACCATATAGGTAAATAGCATTTACCTTAAAAGGTTCAAAAATGAGATCTAATGGTATAGGCAGATGGGTATCAGTAATTGTGAATTTCTAAAGTTGGATTTATATTTTTAGGAATTTTATTTGAATTGATAGGGATTTTCTAAGTTGGAAAAGCTCCTGTTTTGTTATTTTTGCTGCAACTATTATGTAGATCTAATTGTGTTGAAACCACTTCTAAAGGATAGCTCATGTTCTAAGGTTTCCAGAACATTTTCATTTGCTAGATTTGGATCTATAAAACTCTAGGAAAACTAAATTTAAGCAAGCATCTGAATGGGTTTTTTTTTCAAAAATCGAAAATCGAGTAACCCTTTTTTTTTAATCCGGGCCGGACACACAGACCATGCTGGGCTGGCCCGTTAGGCTGCACGCTGGCTGGGAGAGAACAGAAAAAAAAACAATAATGCCCTGACACGGGGGCCCGGCTGTCAGAACTTACCGAACCGAATCGGTACGCGCGGGTCGTCTTTCTCCTCGAGGCGGGACTCACCGTCGGTGGCGACAGGGAATAGCACGGTGGCGGGGCTCGGTGCAGAGAGAACGGGAGGTGACGGCGGAGTGTCACCGCGGCGGAGGGGCTCCTCCTCTTCCACCTTGTACTGGCGGCAGCTCGAGGGGGGCTTTGGAACGCCGGGAACGCGCGGGCGTCCTGGAGCTCGGCCGGCTCCGGCGATCTCGAACCAGGAAGCGAATCCACGGGAGACGATGTCTAGGGGGGAGAGGGAGGTGGTGTGCATCTTTTCAGGCCAACAGGGGGCCCTTTTATAGGCGGGAGAGGCGAGGGCGGTCGGTGTCAAGAGGTTCCGCGGGCGCAGTCTCCGTTGAAGCTGCAGTGGCCGGGAGGGTCGGGGAAGCGTGGGCGGCAGCTGCGGGTGTCGGGGTGATGTCGGGGACGTGATGGCGTGGCAGGGTGACGAGGGAATCGATGGGGAGCAGTGGTGCCTGTGGACGTGGTCGGGGTGACTTCTCCTCCTTTCTTCCTTGTCTCACGGCCTGGGGTCGGGGCAGAGGGGGCTGGGGCTCGATAGAGGAGACTCCACGGCATGGCTACAGGGCCTGGGGCGAACGAGAACAGCGATGGCACAGTAGAACCGATTTTCCCTGGATTTCGCTCACCACGTGTTCGATCAAAATGCCCGCAAGAAATTCAAATTTGAATTTTTGAAAACGGCCACCGTGGGTCTTCATCATATTGGACAAGGGTTCCAGGGATATTTTTGTTTTGAAGAAATAACAAGTTTTGCAAAAAATTATATTTCAAATTTGGGTATTGTCACTGTTTCAGATTCAAACTTTGGCTGAAGTTTGAGTGATGTTTTGATTTGAATTTTGGGTAGCCCTTTCTTGGTTGAGTTAGTATGTGACTTGGTTAAGCTCAACTAACTGACCACACCCATACTTGAGTTACAGATTTCTTATTCTAAGTGTCCAAAGTAGGGTAGTCAATAATATTTTCTAGATCACAATTTTCTTCTCTTTTCTTTATTTCTTTTGCTTCTGGTTTCTTTTGGTCTTTGTGGTTCTTCTCTAATGCTTCTGTTGGTTAAGTTTGAATTAACTAATCATTTCCCAACGGATTAAAACCCACATGAAATCATAAAAGATCTATATTGACATTTTATGCATACATGCAATATGAAGTGCACAAGGTTTTAATCTTGGTCCAAAGGTGTTGGTTTTCTTGTAGATGAGAGGGAGTTGGGAAATGACCTCTTATTTGAATTCCAACTTTGGTAGAAATTTGAATAGAGTTCCAGGTTGATTTTTGTTTCAAACTTTATTGTATTTGATTCTTTGTAACTTGTTCTTAGTTGTGGTGGAGAGATGCATGATGGTCCAGTTCAAGAATTTTTTAGTACAAAGGGGTAAAGTAGTGTAATCAGTAATATTTTGAAGATCACTACTTCCTCTTTTCTTACTTAGGTTTTTGTGTTGCGGTTTACTTTCTTGATTCTTTCTATTTGTTTGTGATTGCGTGACTTAATTTTTGGTTTGGCCATTGACCCAAATGGGTTTAGCATGTAACCATACACAAAAATTTAATAGTTAGAAAACTATTTCAATTTCACAAAAATCCTTATTTAAAAATTTGGGCTCAAAGGATTTGTTTTAAAACCCTTCTCATACTCTTTTTATTTGAAGCATGGGAGCAAATGCTCGAATTCACAGGTTTTAAAAGACAAGAAATTAATCTTGTATTTAAAAATAAAAGTTTTTGTTGTCTCCAAAATTTGGTATTTTAATAAATCCATTTATTTCTATTTTCCAAAAATTTGGGTTGTTACAATCTTCCCCCCTTAAAAAGAATCTCGTCCCGAGATTCACAAGTTACGATTGAAATAGATTGGGAGAGATTGGGAGATGAGATTACCAGATAAAAGATAGAGTGTATATTGATTCCTATCGAGATAGAAAGATTGGATACACCCAAAATGTGATGTGGCCAGATGGGCCAAAACACATATTCATCAATCACATAGCAATGTCAACAAACAATCACACTTTTCAAAAACAAAATATTTGGCGTCTAAACCATAGGCTTTTATTAAAAAGGGTCTTGCGGATTACCAGTCTCGTTCTTTTTAGAAGGAGATAAACAAAACTACTAGAACACTTTTGAGAAAACAAGTTGTTGGGGTGGTTGCTACATGTGGCCGGAGGGCATATGAGCAACACATCTCAAAACAAATCAATCACTCATACACACAAGTCAGTAAGCACACTTAGTAATCATGAGGTAAGGGTAGCTCAATACACCCAATTGAGCATTTCCTATAAGTCCTATTAGGTCAAGGCTGCTAAGGTCTTCATCCTTTCTACTCACACTTGATTTGTCTCTTGAAGTCTCTGTCTCATAGGGCTGACTCTTGTCGGAGGATTTCTGGATCAGGTGAAGAGACTCACTTTTGATGGTAGCGGTCGTAGTTGACATCCAAGGTTGAAGTCTTGAAAAATATTGAGTCGCTCATCTTTTCATCCAAAAGTCCTTCGGTCTTAGGTCGGTATATCGTCCATAGTATATATTTGAAGTAGATGAGGAATAGAGTAAAACAAATCTTTGAAAAGACTTTGTAATTAAAGAGGTAAATAAATTCTTTGTCAAAATCTCCTGAGAGTATAAGTTGAGAGTGTAAGATATTTGAAGTGAATAAGATGGGAGTATAAGATTGGCTTTGGGTACCAAAGCAAATAAATTTCTTTTGTAGAAATAAGTTTTTGTCAACATATCACTTTCTTAGCTAACGACCATACTAACTAAGGTCTCCTAAGGTCATGATAGTCCTGATACCAAACTTGTGATATCAGAGATATCATTTTCTAACGACCATGCTAACTAGGGTTTCCTAGAGTCAGCCTAGGCTCTGATACCAACTTGTGACGACCTCAAATTTGATACAAATTCGAAGTGCCCGTTATGTAATCCATCACAATCCCAGAATCAATGTTGTGATTTACATAACATAGTGGATATCACAGTCATAGACATTAATAGTAATTAAAGGGGATTACATAGGTGGTCGCACAGACCAAACCTTACATTTCATCAACATGCAGCGGAATAACACTTTGGGTCCATATTGTCAAGCTTCAACCGCACAGGCACAAAGCAGACAGTAGGAAACGAGCCTAATTCGCAAAGTCGTCAATGAGTCCTTCCTTCTTGATCTTGCTCCTTCAAGTCTGGCCAAGTTGATAGCCAGGGACACTGCCGTGAGTACATTGGATGCACTCGCAAACCATCTTATAAATGAAATGATGAAGCAGGTATGCAAGTTTAGTATAGAGGGCTAAGCACTAAGTTTATTTGCCAAAAGCTAGTTTTATTTTCCAAGAATGTTCATTGGTAGAAAAGAGGTTTAGTTCTCTAAGTTCCATCTAAGGAAGAACTTCCATTGTGTCAACCTCAAGGTCAAGTCAAGTCATTCACCAAGTTCACCATGGTTCTTTTTATTCTTGACAAAAGTCAAGTACAGCTTGCCAACCGTCCATGACCGCGGATGCGGCTATTCGAATAGTTTGAAAACCTCTACAGAGGGGTACACTTTACCCACAAGATTCGATACATCTGCCGGGAGAAACCCACGGTTCGACATACACAAAGTATGCGAGGTTCAGATAATCAAACAAACTCTTTCACTTGCTCACCCTAGTATAGGATCCTTCCCTAGAGCCCGGGGTACGGAATCCCCCGCTCCGACGCCTCTAGTTCTGCCTATCCCGGAAGCTGGGTTAGTGGAATCCACCTGGTCCAGAAGTAACCGCTCACGGTGTCCTTCCATGAAGATTTGATACAAGGCCTCCCATACTAAGATAAACAAGCTACGGATTAAGCCTCTTCCCATATAGGGGTAATGTGGTTGTACGGTATAATTGGCTCCCATAGTACATCACTCGTTGTCATTGAGAAATATATTTCATAGTTCTTAGTCAAGATTGATTTCTTTCATAAAACCATTAGGTAGGAGAAATCTCCATTTCAAGTTTCAAGTTCAAGTCACCAATTTCAACTAGAGTTTCCCTTTATAGATGGCCTCAATATTATTAGTGACTAAGCAACTACATTGAGTGATGACCACTAAATAGAGTTGGATAAACTCAACTTGATGCTCTTGTTTAAGCAAGATATCACTATTCTTCAATCATTCTACTCTAGCAATTCAATCATGCAATTTACTTAAAACAAGTAGAATGCAATATTAAAACTAGGCATTGGGAGTATGAATCAAAAGATGGCTTGCCTTGGTTGGCAAAGTCAAAATAGTCTTCAATTTCATCTTGGATTGGTTGATCTCCATCTCCTTTTCTTGGTTGACTTCGGGATCCATTCTCCTTACTCTCGTTGTCGTCTAATCGTTGGAAAGCAAATAAGCACACAATCACCACACAATTCACAAACAACACCTATTTACTCAATACACATACTGGGGTAAGAGAAGTGATCTAGGAAGTCTAAGGAGAGTGGTTTCGATTTAATTGAATCCATAACGATGAGATTATCACTTTCTTGACTTAAGTGAGGATTTAATTTACTTTGAATTGTGAAATATCTCTTGCAAGTCCTTGTTGACCATAGTTCATATACTACTAGTATATATTCAAGATTATGGTTCAACTAAAGAGCCTTCATAGGATTTGGAGTATTTTTCTTTCATTGAAGCCATTTCTAGTTTGCAACTATTTAGTGATCAAGTTTGAATCTATAAGTGCAATATATTAATCCTAGTTGAATTGGATCAAGGGTTATAGATTAATATTTAGAAATGTGGTTGATTTGAATTGGTTTCATATCATTTCCATATTTTGAGATTGGTGTGCAAGTTTGAGTTTCTAATTACAACTATGTAGTATTAAATTTCCAAATACTTCCTACAAGCTCACATGGACTAAGATCAATACCTATAGATAGGTATTTGGAAATATGGTTTAGCAATAAGAGTTCCATAAAAATTTCAATTATAGATTTGAGTTTAATAAGATCCTATATGGCAAAGGCCTATTTAACCATATAGGTAAATAGCATTTACCTTAAAAGGTTCAAAAATGAGATCTAATGGTATAGGCAGATGGGTATCACTAATTGTGAATTTCTAAAGTTGGATTTATATTTTTAGGAATTTTATTTGAATTGATAGGGATTTTCTAAGTTGGAAAAGCTCCTGTTTTGTTATTTTTTCTGCAACTATTATGTAGATCTAATTGTGTTGAAACCACTTCTAAAGGATAGCTCATGTTCTAAGGTTTCCAGAACATTTTCATTTGCTAGATTTGGATCTATAAAATTCTGGGAAAACTAAATTTAAGCAAGCATCTGAATGGGTTTTTTTTTCAAAAATCGAAAATCGAGTAACCCTTTTTTTTTAATCCAGGCCGGACACACAGACCATGCTGGGCCGGCCCGTTAGGCTGCACGCTGGCTGGGAGAGAACAGAAAAAAAAACAATAACGCCCTGACACGGGGGCCCGGCTGTCAGAACTTACCGAACCGAATCGGTACGCGCGGGTCGTCTTTCTCCTCGAGGCGGGACTCACCGTCGGTGGCGACTGGGAACAGCATGGCGGCAGGGCTCGGCGCAGAGAGAACGGGAGGTGACAGCGGAGTGTCACCGCGGCGGAGGGGCTCCTCCTCTTCCACCTTGTACTGGCGGCAGCTCGAGGGGGGCTTTGGAACGCCGGGAACGCGCGGGCATCCTGGAGCTCGGCCGGCTCCGGCGAGCTCGAACCAGGAAGCGAATCCGCGGGAGACGATGTCTAGGGGGGAGAGGGAGGTGGTGTGCATCTTTTCAGGCCAACAGGGGGCCCTTTTATAGGCGGGAGAAGCGAGGGCGGTCGGCGTCGAGAGGTGGCGCGGGTGCAGTCTCCGTTGAAGCTGCAGTGGCCGGGAGGGTCGGGGAAGCGTGGGTGGCGGCTGCGGGGGTCGGGGTGATGTCGGGGACGTGATGGCGCAGCAGGGTGACGAGGGAATCGATGGGGAGCAGTGGTGCCTGTGGACGTGGTCGGGGTGACTTCTCCTCCTTTCTTCCTTGTCTCACGGCCTGGGGTCGGGGCAGAGGGGGCTGGGGCTCGACAGAGGAGACTCCACGGCATGGCTACAGGGCCTGGGGCGAACGAGAACAGCGATGGCACAGTAGAACCAATTTTCCCTGGATTTCGCTCACCACGTGTTCGATCAAATGCCCGCAAGAAATTCAAATTCGAATTTTTTAAAACGGCCACCGTGGGTCTTCATCATATTGGACAAGGGTTCCAGGGATATTTTTGTTCTGAAGAAATAACAAGTTTTGCAAAAATTTATATTTCAAATTTGGGTATTGTCACTGTTTCAGATTCAAACTTTGGCTGAAGTTTGAGTGATGTTCTGATTTGAATTTTGGGTAGCCCTTTCTTGGTTGAGTTAGTATGTGACTTGGTTAAGCTCAACTAACTGACCACACCCATACTTGAGTTACAGATTTCTTATTCTAAGTGTCCAAAGTAGGGTAGTCAATAATATTTTCTAGATCACAATTTTCTTCTCTTTTCTTTATTTCTTTTGCTTCTGGTTTCTTTTGGTCTTTGTGGTTCTTCTCTAATGCTTCTGTTGGTTAAGTTTGAATTAACTAATCATTTCCCAATGGATTAAAACCCACATGAAATCATAAAAGATCTATATTGACATTTTATGCATACATGCAATATGAAGTGCACAAGGTTTTAATCTTGGTCCAAAGGTGTTGGTTTTCTTGTAGATGAGAGGGAGTTGGGAAATGACCTCTTATTTGAATTCCAACTTTGGTAGAAATTTGAATAGAGTTCCAGGTTGATTTTTGTTTCAAACTTTATTGTATTTGATTCTTTGTAACTTGTTCTTAGTTGTGGTGGAGAGATGCATGATGGTCCAGTTCAAGAATTTCTTAGTACAAAGGGGTAAAGTAGTGTAATCAGTAATATTTTGAAGATCACTACTTCCTCTTTTCTTACTTAGGTTTTTGTGTTGCGGTTTACTTTCTTGATTCTTTCTATTTGTTTGTGATTGTGTGACTTAATTTTTGGTTTGGCCATTGACCCAAATGGGTTTAGCATGTAACCATACACAAAAATTTAATAGTTAGAAAACTATTTTAATTTCACAAAAATCCTTATTTAAAAATTTGGGCTCAAAGGATTTGTTTTAAAACCCTTCTCATACTCTTTTTATTTGAAGCATGGGAGCAAACGCTCAAATTCACAGGTTTTAAAAGACAAGAAATTAATCTTGTATTTAAAAATAAAAGTTTTTGTTGTCTCCAAAATTTGGTATTTTAATAAATCCATTTATTTCTATTTTCCAAAAATTTGGGTTGTTACAGGAGAGGGGGGTGTAGACCAGGAGCAGGGGATCGTGGTGGAGGGGGGATCGTTGTTGATGGGGGCTCATCGTCGAGGGGGGTCGTCATGGTGGGGCGCTCCAGCAGCAGATCCACCGCCCACTGCTCCAGCAGATCCACTGAGCGAGGGCCGACGCGCTCCAGCAGATCCACCGCCCGCCGCCGGACCAACCTCCACCGCTGGGGATGGGGCACCTACACCGACTGCCTCCGCCTCGCCTCCGCCTTGCCTCCGCCTCCGCCTCGCCTCCGCCTCCGACCGCCGAAGGCCGCCTCCGCCTCCGCCAAAACTTAACAGGAGGGCTTCGAATTTTTGCTAAGTCACAGGCTCCGCTGGGCTGCTCTGTTAATCTAGATACCCTAATTTCTTTGCTATATACAATACATATCTATACTATGTCACAAGTAGTTCTATAGCTCATTGGCAAGGTGGCTCAATGGGGTGCGCTCGGTCGAGGGTTCGACTCCCCTCGCATGCATGCTTTTTGCCGATGGCCGTGGGTTGCGAGCGGTCGAGGGTTGCAGCGGGCCATGGAGGGTTGGGCCGTGGGGGGCGCGCTGAGTGGGCCGTGGAGGGTTGGGCCGTGGGGGGCACGTGAGTGGACAGCAGCAGCCCGGTTGGGCCGTGGGGGGTTGGGCTGGGGGCGCGCGAGTGGACAGCAGCAGCCCAATATGAGGTTGGCCCTATAGCTTGGGAGTGGACTGGGTCCCACATGTCAGATTAGGTCAATAGGTCAACATCTGTTCACTGTTAGTGGGTCCTATCTATCAGTGAGTCTAAACTGAGTGTTGAAATATGACATGTAATTTGAATGTGACACCTAGGAAAGACACATAAGCAAAGTTGATGACCTGTCCTCCTATAATATTCTTTTAAAATTATCATAATCATTATGATGATATATTTTCGCCGTAAGTGGCTCTGGATAAGGTTTGAAGCTTAATGAGATAGGTTATGATGATTTTGTGTCCACTGTGTTATGATGTTTCTGGTTCAAATCGTCGTAATTTTTAGGGCTGGTGGCCTCCCCAATTAGGCCATGACGATCTGGTATAAAATCGTCACTACTTTATGACACTTTTCTCTAGGGTCATGATGAAAACGTCACTAGTCAACACATTTCTTGTAGTGCTTCCGCGTGGAGTGCAACAGAAAATAAATGGACTTCATGCAATTTTGATGTCATGCCGAAGCAGAGGCACTATATTGTGCAATAACTTAATACCAGTGCTTAAGAGCAGTTTGATCTGATACAAGTGCCGTGAAAACGGTCTTTTTCTCCTCATGCGGAACCTAAGGGTAGAACTTTCGCAGATGAGCTATGTTTCATGGGTTCCCCACCGGCATGCCTTCTGCGGTTTCTAGCCGCGCCGAGCCTAGCCTGGCAATGTGTGTCACCTTGAAGGGTCCTTCCTACATTGGAGACAGTTTGTGCAGGCCCTCGTGAGAGAGTATTCTCCTCAGCACCAGGTCGCCGACCTCCAGAGTCCTTGGTCGAACATGGCGGCTATGGTAGCGGCGTAGTCCTTGCTGGTACCTCGCGGCGCGGAGCGCGGCTTGGCACCGAGCTTCTTCGAGCAAGAGGAGGCGGTCCTTGATGAGGTCCTCTTGGTGAATTTCAAGGAAGGCGAGCACTCTTGGCTACCCGAACTTGAAATCGGTGGGAAGAATAGCCTCCGCCCCATAGACCAAGAAGAAAGGAGTCTCTCTAGTGGGTTTGGTGGTGGTAGTCCTGATGGACCACAAGATGGATTGGAGATTGTCTAACCATTTTTTGCCGCAGGCATCGAGCTTGGCGTTGAAGCTTTTCTTCTTGAGTCCTTTGAGGACTTTAGCATTGGCACGCTCGGCTTGGCCATTACTCCTGGGGTAGGCGATAGAGGCGAAACAGATCTTGATGCCGGCCGATGCGCAGTACTCCCAGAACAGTTCGCTGGTGAACTGGCTGCCATTGTCGGTGATGATGCGGTTAGGCACACCAAAGCGACAGACCAGCCCACGGATGAACTTGACTGCGGATCTGGCTGGCATTGTGCACACCGGTTCCACCTTCACCCACTTGGTAAACTTGTCGATGGCGACATAGAGGTAGCGATAGCCCCCTTGTGCTATGGGGAATGGACCGAGGATGTCCAGCCCCCAAACTGCAAAGGGCCAAGTGAGTGGGATGGTTCACAGCTCCTGCGCCGGCTGATGTATCTGCTTGGCATGGAATTGGCATGCCTCACACCTCTTGACCATCTCCGCCGCATCTCCGAGCACCAAAGGCCAGTAGAAACCGCTTTGGTATGCCTTCACGGCTAGAGTCGCAGCAGAAGCATGATGCCCGCATCCGCCAGCGTGGATGTCCCTGAGAAGCTCTTGGCCTTGGTGAGTAGATATGCACTTCAGAGCGACGCCGTTTGGGCGACGCCGGTACAAGTCACCGTCCTTGACGCAGTAGCCCGAAGCTTGACACACAATCCTCTCGACCTCCTCTTCATCCTCGGAAAGCCTGCTACTGGTGAGGTAGGCCTTGAGCTCGAGGATCCAATCCACTCCCTCCTGCCATGCCAATGCCAGAATTACGCGGTCACCCAAAGGAGGCCCACAGTCTGGAGCCCCCTGCTTCGGCGGTGGCGGCAGGGCAGGAGGAGGGAGTGATTCGGATGTCGATGGAGAAGCAGACGGTTTGAAGAGATGCTCCTCAAAGACGCCGGCAGGTTGTGCCAGGCGATGAGAGGCGCGCTTAGCGATCTTGTCGGCTTCCACATTTTCTCCTCTCGGGATGTTCTTCAGCTCCAAGCCTTGGAAGCGTTTTTCCATCTTTCGATGCTCCTCGAGATAAGCTGCCATGTGCTCATCCTTTGCAGTGTAGCTCTTGTTCGAGAAGTTCACAACGAGCTGTGAATCTCCCTTGACGATGAGGTGCTTGATTCCCAAAGCGTTCGCTGCCCTTAGGCCAGTGGAGACCTTGTGTGTGGGGGCCCCGGACCGACTGTCCGAAACACCCGTTATGCATTCATTCACAATCCCATGATCAGTGTGTCGTGAACACCATAAGCAAACTGGTAATCAGATTACAACATCCATACAACCGAATTTAAACAACTTATAATAACGACCACTTACCCAAGTCTTACAACAAGGCCTCATAGGCGAAGTTCAACATAACAAAGCGGATGAAAACAACAACATCGTCGGGCCCAAGTCAAGCCTTAAACACACAGGCAACTGACTGGGAGAACGTCCGAGTTCGCATAGTCGTCATCGTAGCCTTCTTCACCATCGAACTCCTCCTCATAGTCTGGCCAAGTTAATAGCCAGGGACAAAGCCGTGAGTACATTTGAATTGTACTCGCAAACCACCTAAGACATATACAAAGATATGCTAATATGGCTGTAGCAAAAGGTGGCTCTATTCTAAGGCTTATTTTATTTGAAAACAAAGTTTCTCTTGTCGATAAAGCATCTCTATATCTTTATAAAAAAACATTTGCAAAACAAGATTTAGTTTATAAACTTCTAGGATGGGGTAACCCAATTTGTCATTCCTCTAAAACATTCTCACTTCCATGGTTGTACCCCATGAGTACTCCGAACCATCTCTTTTCCATCTTTCCTCAAAACATTTTTAAAACAAAACCGACATTGGGCTAAGTAACGGTCATCCCAACCGTCCATGACCGAGGACTCGGCTATTAGAATAGATTTACACTCTGCAGAGGTTGTACACTTTACCCACACCATCCAGATACTTATCGTGTGGGCATCATCCCTGCATAACAACATATGCCATGATAAGCACCTAATCAAAACCTTTCGCTTGTCCACCCTAGTATGGGAACCTACCCTATGAGTTGTTCCTCGCAACGTCGGGACGTCGGGTACCAAAGACCAACCGGAGTGCAGACCCCTTTCCATCGGTGTGCACTTTCAATGAGAGGCTCATAGTATCGTCCGGCTGTAGGCAACTACAGTGTATCTTCCCCAGGCCAACCATAACTCAACACACGACCTTTATAGGGGAAGACCCGGCTTCGAGGGGTTGAGACCTTATAAGAAGTTGTGAGATATCCCATAATAAGGTGAACAAACTACGGGCTAAGCCCCGTCCCATTCCAGGGTAATGTGGTTGCACGGGTTAATTGTTCTGAGCGAACACCTAGTGATCACCAATGTCATTTTTACATAAAACCTTTTCTCCAACTCCTGATCATCACCTCTTCATTTTCAAAACTCATTTCTGAAAACTAACACTTGGGCAAGGCCAACCTTCCCAAGGTTTTTGAAACCATTTTTCAAATATCTTTTGAGTGTCCCAACCTAGAGTTTTTGCTCCACTAAACAAGGCTACAAGAGAAGGCAAGATGCTAATCATTGAGCCACTAATAACAATGGGTAAGTAGGTTTTGAGAGGGTGTCATCCAAAAAGATGATGATAAGTGACTAGGGGAGCCTAGTCGCCAACAAATTGCTATAAAGGGGTAATAGCAATTAAAAACAATGCACTTTGCATAAAGCATAATTAAAAAAACTTGCATAAGTAAAACTAGGATCAAGGTATGCAACAAGAATAGATGGCTTGCCTTATTTGGCTATTTGTCCCTGGACTTCTTCACATTCTTCAAAATTGTCTTCTCCTTCATGTCCGCCAACGTTCGAATCTACCGTTTGCGAAATAAAGAAACACACAAAACAAATACAATCACCACCCAAACATTCACCACAACAACACAATCAAGCAATAATAAACATGACATAAGGTCCATTTTGTTGGTTTTAGATCTACAAGATCTATACAAGAATTTTAAAAAAAAAACTCAAACATAAGTCATGGATTTCTTAGAACAACTCCCAAGCATAGGGTCATAATTAATTATCAAACTGTGCTATGAGGCTAAACAGAAATAAATATTGATTCTAGGTATATTTGCTATTAACATAAAACTAACATACTTTCTTTGGTAGAAAAAGGAGGTCCCTATAAAAAGATATGTATTTTTGAACTTGGAAATACACATAGAACACTATTAAATCACCAAATATTCTATAAATATCCTACGGGTATGAGACTAGCGGCATTGTAAAGATATTGAAATTTCTAAACTACTGCAAGTCGTTTCACTCAATTTTGAGTTACGGTTTGGAAACTAGGAAGATTTGAAGTTTTCAGATTATATTTGAATTCAGATTTGTTTACAGGTATGGGCCGAATCTAGCCTGGCATAGCATCATGGTTTCATACTAAAACTGAAGGGGTATGACCACTGGATCACCATCTAATGGCTGGAAAGCAGCAACAAGACTGAAAGAGAAAGTAGACGCTCTAAAATTCGTGCAAACAGGCTAACGTAGTTGCATTGACTTCAGATTCATGGCTGCTAGCTGAAGATGACAACGGGGCGTCGGGAGCTCACCTGGGATATGGCCAGAGCTCTACGAGGACTGCGAGAGAATGGCGAGGGAGACTAGGGAGGACCAGAGGTGCATCTTGTACGTGCTGGCAGACTCCTGGTCCTCGGCTTGGACGCGGGCGTGGGCAGCGTGACGGAGGTGATCGGCGATGAAGCTCACAGCCGGGGGCCTTACGGCTGTTCCTGGACGAGATGGAGCTGCAGATTAGGTTGGAATGAGAGAGTGTAATCTAGGAAGGGAGAGAGGTATGCATTGCCACCGTGCAGGCAGAGCTCCTACACGTCAAGGCGGACATGCTCGCCGGCGTCGTCTCTTCCCCGGGTGGTCGCTAGAAGCGGCAGCTGCAGCACTCCCTTGACTAGGACAGCTTCTTTTTCGCGGTCGTCCTCAGAATCTTGACAATGGCGGTGGCTGCAAGGGTTCTTGGCAAGGGTAAGAGGAGGACCAGTACTGCGGTGGTCAGCAGAACGGAACGATGCCAGGAGAGTGCAGAGAGGGGTTGCGTGCGAGCTCCTCCCTGCTCGGCTTCGCCTTCGCACGGTGACCGCGCTCACGAGCGAGAGAGAAAGAGCAGTGCCGTAGTGCTCTGGTAGACTGAGACAGAGATAGAGAGGGAGGAAGGAGTACTGCTCTGCGAGCGCTGTGAGGGAGTGGAGAGGCAAGGGGTTCTCCTTTTATAGCTGAGCAAGGGCTCGGGTGGATACGGTGGGCGGTGGCCGTGACCAATCCGCGAACGAGGGCAGACATCAGGGCGGTGGCTGCTGACGAGCGAGGGCAGACGTCAGCACGGATAGGGTCCTGGAGCATGCTCGAGCTCGGGCTGGGCTGGCAGGGCTTGGCCGTTCTGGGCCTCGGGTGATCGACGTGGTGACCACGATGGCTGTGTCGGGCACGAGCAGGCGCGATGGTGCGGGGGTGTGTGCGTTGAGGAGGTGCAGGAGGCGCGCTGAGGTGGTCTCGATCGATCAGAAATGATGGCTCGAGCCATAGCAGGGCCAGCTTCAAGTTTGATCAAAACTTGGCTGTTTGGTTTAGAGTTCAGACGCTTGACATGGTGACCGCGACCAAGTCGATCGAGCGTAGACGCACTCGTTCAGTCCTTTAGGTGCAGATGGGAGGGTCCAGGAGAGAGGTTAGTGTAGGCTGACCAAACAAAGGTGGCACACGGGAGAGAGATCAGGGTCCATGCATGTTTGAATTTGAAGAAAATGTGCCAGCAAGATGTTTGTGGACACGCCCACAAGAGGTTTCAGAAATTGTTTTTTTTACAAATTTCTTAGACAGAAAACTTGGGAAAAAAAAGAGAAGGAAATAGGTTTTACCCAGGGGTGGAGGTATTTCCAATGTCTATGGAATTCAAGCTCTCACAAAAGTGTGAAAAGGAAATAGGTTTTAATAAAATGCTTTAAATTTTTTTTTTAGAAATATAGTGAGGTAGTTTTCCCCACACTCTATTATTGTTTTCAGAAATAAAAACCATTCTTAAAAAAAAGGTTGATAAAAATAGGAGTGAGATAATTTTGAGGAACTATGTGACAAAGGATCAAAAAGTTAGGACATAATTAAAGTTGAGAGATCAAGTTAAGAAGTAGCATTTTTTTTAAATAAACATAACCAAAGAGAAAGTAATTCCATAGGTCCAATAGACATATGGTTTTGTTTGCATAATTAAAAGAGAATGATCATTGGAAACGAAGTAGATCGGGAGATGAAAGCATAAGGTTTGGATTTCACCTATGCTCACCTACATATGGCTCAAGAATGAAAGGAAATAAAATGAGATGAGTTTTGCACATGGCAGGTGGCAGAGGGATAGATGCTGGAGAGATGAAATTTAAGATTTTGTTTTTGAAGATTAAAAGACTAACTGGAAACAAGATGCTATGATATGTTTTGAGGGCATCGGTAAGCATAACCTTACTATGTAAAAACTAAGGCGTTTAGTTGGGCCACAGTCCCAAGAACACCATATCGCCACACAAGAATTCAAACAAGGTTAATAAGTATCAACACATGTAATTAACCATAAATCAAGAACAAACTATGGATAAAAGCTCTCATGATGATCATGTCATGCTAATATTTTTTAAAAAAAAAATCATTGAATGGGAAAAGGATTTTTGTGAGAGACACCATAGTTTTGGTTATTTGTATTTTCTTGAAAATGAATGGAGACATTATGTCTCCTTTCTAGTATTTTCTCCTATAGGCTAGAAATACATTCAAAAAATATTTGTAAAACATAAGCATGTAATATATTAACTTTGCAAAAAGAGTGGGACCAACTTATAGATCCCAATAGATTTTATAAATACATAGTTTTTGGAAAAGCCTTTTTGTCAAAAGAATCTTGGCAATTTGTTTTGGAGAAGCCAGATCATTTTAGAAAATGAGAGGTTGCCAAGATAATATTTTGACCAAATAGTTTTGAGTGTGACATGATCAAGAGCACGCAATTGTGTTGGTTCTCAAATCTTGTTTTTCACAATCAACTCTAACAGACAAGATTTACACAACAATCAAGTCAAACGACCAAAAAACTTTATTAGGCTTGAATAATTGCAAAAAGTTTTCGTTGGCCCTCATTTTTGCTTTACTAAACATATTACAAAAGTTGGGGTGTCACAGATCTTCCCCCCTTAAAAGAATCTCGTCCCGAGATTCCTAGGTGTGGCATTAGAGAGGTATGGAGACTAGGTTAGAGTTAGACTTCAAAAGGTAGATCTACCAACTTATCGGTGATACTTCAAGTTGCATCGAAGACTTGCTTTTTCCAAAGATGTAGATCTTCTTATTGGCTTGAATCTGATGGTTGGAGACTTGACGTTGCCAAAAGGGTCTTGTTGAAGCCTCGTCAAAAAACTTCTAAGGTTAGCACGGTCAAGCTATCTAGTGTGCCCAAAAAGATTCTGCAAGAGTTAGAGGTTTATCAATCTGTAGGTGAGGTCTTGAAGAGTTGCGGCTTCTCCTGTGTAGCTTTTGTTTATTTGGGGGTCGTTTCTTCCTTCGAGTAGCTTGACAAAATCTTCGCATATTGGTGTCGCCCTCTGATGGTTTGTGTTGTTGTTGATCATCTTGAGCTTGTAGTGCTCTAGAGTTTTGCAGATAACAAAGCTCAAACTTCTTCCTTAGATTTGTCGACTTAACCCTCTACACATCTTTAACTACAAGGACATGGGTTAGTCCTAAACAATCTTCTAGGTCATCTTGGGCTTGAGCTAACGGTGTTTCATGTGTTGGTGCATTACCAACGGTGTCTTCAAGTACTCGGTTGCCCATTCCTTCTTGTCTTCGGGTTTATGAATGACATCGAAGATCTTCTTGATTCATCTTCCTGCATCTTCAAGGATCTTGAGGTAGGTTGCGGTACGTCCATCAAACTTTGTGAGTAACCCTCATGTGGCTTTCTACCCATGGGCTTAAGTTAGTTTTGGTTTTATGCTCAACAAAATTTCAACAAGTGAAGGTCGAGTTAAGTATGTCTTCACTTCTTGTTGCTGCTTCTTCCTTGGTGATCTTCTATTGATGAGGTCGAGTTGAGGCTTGATCTCGTACAGTCTTCACGCTTTTGTTGTTTTGTTGAGCGCAATCCTGCGATCCTTTGGCTTCATGGTGCAATAACTTGATGAACCACGTAAGTTAGCTTGTCTTGATACCGCTAGTCTCCAGGTTACTAGGCTTGATAGAAAGTCTCTCATTAATGGGATTAGGAAGGCATTAACAAGTCCAGCAAGATTATATCCTATAGTTAGACATGTTAGTGTAGCCTTCATCTTCTTGCTCAAGTTGATCTTCTTGCTCAAGTTGTATCCAGTCTTGGAGAGTATAGCTTCTTTTTCCTTGGTAAAACTTTGGCATGAAAATCAGCCAAACTTGGGTCTTTTGTAAGTAGGATTGTAACAAGCTGTTATGCAAGTTAGTGTTAGGGTTTATCCATCTAGGGTTAGCATCCTTCTTGGAGTTTTGCTAGAGGAGAGGGAACAAAGTATTTTAGGTGAGTTTTCGTAGGGTTGACACACCAAAGTGATTTTCGGCCAAAAAGGGAAAAACAAGCTGGACACACACAAGGCAACACACATGATAATCTACAAACATAAGGACTACACATGTACTTTAAGAATCAAAGGACACCTAACACTCTCGGTATATGGGGGTAGCTCAACTGTAACAAGTGAGCTTGTCCTAACCGTCTTTGGGTTCCTAGTGGATACCTTCATTTTGTTGACTCTCGCTTCAACTGGAATTCTGATGGCAGTTGGTGATGAAATTGTTTGTCAGTTCATGTCGAGTCAGAGAATGTACTAGTGCAGGCCTTCTGGTCTTAGATGGGGACATCATCCAATAAGTAGATTTGAAAGGGGTATGACAAAAGAACAATGATTTCAAAGACTTTTTAGCAAAAGAGATCTAAGATTTAGAAGCTTTGAAAAGATGAGAAGTATAGAAATCATTTTTAAGTAGTTAATCCAAATAGTATTTACCTAACTAACGACCATGCTAACTAAGGTCTCCTACAGTCAGGATGGCTCTGATACCAGCTCTGTGGGGGCCCCGGACCGACTGTCCGAAACACCCGTTATGCATTCATTCACAATCCCATGATCAGTGTGTCGTGAACAACATAACCAAACTAGTAATCAGATTACAACATCCATACAACCGAATTTAAACAACTTATAATAATGACCACTTACCCAAGTCTTACAACAAGGCCTCATAGGCGAAGTTCAACATAACAAAGCGGATGAAAACAGCAACATCGTCGGGCCCAAGTCAAGCCTTAACCACATAGGCAACTGACTGGGAGAACGTCCTAGTTCGCATAGTCATCATCGTAGCCTTCTTCACCATCGAACTCCTCCTCATAGTCTGGCCAAGTTAATAGCCAGGGACAAAGCCATGAGTACATTTGAATTGTACTCGCAAACCACCTAAGACATATACAAAGATATGCTAATATGGCTGTAGCAAAAGGTGGCTCTATTCTAAGGCTTATTTTATTTGAAAACAAAGTTTCTCTTGTCGATAAAGCATCTCTATATCTTTATAAAAAAACATTTGCAAAACAAGATTTAGTTTATAAACTTCTAGGATGGGGTAACCCAATTTGTCATTCCTCTAAAACATTCTCACTTCCACGGTTGTACCCCATGAGTACTCCGAACCATCTCTTTTCCATCTTTCCTCAAAACATTTTTAAAACAAAACCGACATTGGGCTAAGTAACGGTCATCCCAACCGTCCATGACCGAGGACTCGGCTATTAGAATAGATTTACACTCTGCAGAGGTTGTACACTTTACCCACACCATCCAGATACTTATCGTGTGGGCATCATCCCTGCATAACAACATATGCCACGATAAGCACCTAATCAAAACCTTTCGTTTGTCCACCCTAGTATGGGAACCTACCCTATGAGTTGTTCCTCGCAATGCCGGGACGTCGGGTACCAAAGACCAACCGGAGCGCATACCCCTTTCCATCGGTGTGCACTTTCAATGAGAGGCTCATAGTATCGTCCGGCTGTAGGCAACTACAGTGTATCTTCCCCAGGCCAACCATAACTCAACACACGACCTTTATAGGGGAAGACCCGGCTTCGAGGGGTTGAGACCTTATAAGAAGTTGTGAGATATCCCATAATAAGGTGAACAAACTACGGGCTAAGCCCCGTCTCATTCCAGGGTAATGTGGTTGCACGGGTTAATTGTTCTGAGCGAACACCTAGTGATCACCAATGTCATTTTTACATAAAACCTTTTCTCCAACTCCTGATCATCACCTCTTCATTTTCAAAACTCATTTCTGAAAACTAACACTTGGGCAAGGCCAACCTTCCCAAGGTTTTCAAAACCATTTTTCAAATATCTTTTGAGTGTCCCAACCTAGAGTTTTTGCTCCACTAAACAAGGCTACAAGAGAAGGCAAGATGCTAATCATTGAGCCACTAATAACAATGGGTAAGTAGGTTTTGAGAGGGTGTCATCCAAAAAGATGATGATAAGTGACTAGGGGAGCCTAGTCGCCAACAAATTGCTATAAAGGGGTAATAGCAATTAAAAACAATGCACTTTGCATAAAGCATAATTAAAAAAACTTGCATAAGTAAAACTAGGATCAAGGTATGCAACAAGAATAGATGGCTTGCCTTATTTGGCTATTTGTCCCTCGACTTCTTCACATTCTTCAAAATTGTCTTCTCCTTCATGTCCGCCAACGTTCGAATCTACCGTTCGCGAAATAAAGAAACACACAAAACAAATACAATCACCACCCAAACATTCACCACAACAACACAATCAAGCAATAATAAACATGACATAAGGTCCATTTTGTTGGTTTTAGATCTACAAGATCTATACAAGAATTTTTGAAAAAAATAAACTCAAACATTAGTCATGGATTTCTTAGAACAACTCCCAAGCATAGGGTCATAATTAATTATCAAACTGTGCTATGAGGCTAAACAGAAATAAATATTGATTCTAGGTATATTTACTATTAACATAAAACTAACATACTTTCTTTGGTAGAAAAAGGAGGTCCCTATAAAAAGATATGTATTTTTGAACTTGGAAATACACATAGAACACTATTAAATCACCAAATATTCTATAAATATCCTACGGGTATGAGACTAGCTGCATTGTAAAGATATTGAAATTTCTAAACTACTGCAAGTGGTTTCACTCAATTTTGAGTTACGGTTTGGAAACTAGGAAGATTTGAAGTTTTCAGATTATATTTGAATTCAGATTTGTTTACAGGTATGGGCCGAATCTAGCCTGGCATAGCATCATGGTTTCATACTAAAACTGAAGGGGTATGACCACTGGATCACCATCTAATGGCTGGAAAGCAGCAACAAGACTGAAAGAGAAAGTAGACGCTCTAAAATTCGTGCAAACAGGCTAACGTAGTTGCATTGACTTCAGATTCGTGGCTGCTAGCTGAAGATGACAACGGGGCATCGGGAGCTCACCTGGGATATGGCCAGAGCTGTACGAGGACTGCGAGAGAATGGCGAGGGAGACTAGGGAGGACCAGAGGTGCATCTTGTACGTGCTGGCAGACTCCTGGTCCTCGGCTTGGACGCGGGCGTGGGCAGCGTGACAGAGGTGATCGGCGATGAAGCTCACAGCCGGGGGCCTTATGGCTGTTCCTGGACGAGATGGAGCTGCAGATTAGGTTGGAATGAGAGAGTGTAATCTAGGAAGGGAGAGAGGTATGCATTGCCACCATGCAGGCAGAGCTCCTACACGTCAAGGCGGACATGCTCGCCGGCGTCGTCTCTTCCCCGGGTGGTCGCTAGAAGCGGCAGCTGCAGCACTCCCTTGACTAGGACAGCTTCTTTTTCGCGGTCATCCTCAGAATCTTGACAATGGCGGTGGATGCAAGGGTTCCTGGCAAGGGTAAGAGGAGGACCAGTACTGCGGTGGTCAGCAGAAAGGAACGATGCCAGGAGAGTGCAGAGAGGGGTTGCGTGCGAGCTCCTCCCTGCTCGGCTTCGCCTTCGCACGGTGACCGCGCTCACGAGCGAGAGAGAAAGAGCAGTGCCGTAGTGCTCTGGTAGACTGAGACAGAGATAGAGAGGGAGGAAGGAGTACTGCTCTGCGAGCACTGTGAGGGAGTGGAGAGGCAAGGGGTTCTCCTTTTATAGCTGAGCAAGGGCTCGGGTGGATACGGTGGGCGGTGGCCGTGACTAATCCGCGAACGAGGGCAGACGTCAGGGCGGTGGCTGCTGACGAGCGAGGGCAGACGTCAGCACGGATAGGGTCCTGGAGCATGCTCGAGCTGGGGCTGGGCTGGCTGGGCTCGGCCGTTCTGGGCCTCGGGTGATCGACGTGGTGACCACGATGGCTGTGTCGGGCACGAGCAGGCGCGATGGTGCGGGGGTGTGTGCGTTGAGGAGGTGCAGGAGGCGCGCTGAGGTGGTCTCGATCGATCAGAAACGATGGCTCGAGCCATAGCAGGGCCAGCTTCAAGTTTGATCAAAACTTGGCTGTTTGGTTCAGAGTTCAGACGCTTGACATGGTGACCGCGACCAAGTCGATCGAGCGTAGACGCACTCGTTCAGTCCTTTAGGTGCAGATGGGAGGGTCCAGGAGAGAGGTTAGTGTAGGCTGACCAAACAAAGGTGGCACACGGGAGAGAGAGCAGGGTCCATGCATGTTTGAATTTGAAGAAAATGTGCCAGCAAGATGTTTGTGGACACGCCCACAAGAGGTTTCAGAAATTGTTTTTTTTTACAAATTTCTTAGACAGAAAACTTGGGAAAAAAAGAGAAGGAAATAGGTTTTACCCAGGGGTGGAGGTATTTCCAATGTCTATGGAATTCAAGCTCTCACAAAAGTGTGAAAAGGAAATAGGTTTTAATAAAATGCTTTAATTTTTTTTTTAGAAATATAGTGAGGTAGTTTTCCCCACTACCTCCACACTCTATTATTGTTTTCAGAAATAAAAACCATTCTTAAAAAAAGTTTGATAAAAATAGGAGTGAGATAATTCTGAGGAACTATGTGACAAAGGATCAAAAAGTTAGGACATAATTAAAGTTGAGGGATCAAGTGAAGAAGTAGCATTTTTTTTAAATAAACATAACCAAAGAGAAAGTAATTCCATAGGTCCAATAGACATATGGTTTTGTTTGCATAATTAAAAGAGAATGGTCATTGGAAACGAAATAGATCGGGAGATGAAAGCATAAGGTTTGGATTTCACCTATGCTCACCTACATATGGCTCAAGAATGAAAGGAAAGAAAATGAGATGAGTTTTGCACATGGCAGGTGGCACAGGGATAGATGCTAGAGAGATGAAATTTAAGATTTTGTTTTTGAAGATTAAAAGACTAACTGGAAACAAGATGCTATGATATGTTTTGAGGGCATCGGTAAGCATAACCTTACTATGTAAAAACTAAGGCGTTTAGTTGGGCCACAGTCCTAAGAACACCATAGCGCCACACAAGAATTCAAAGAAGGTTAATAAGTATCAACACATGTAATTAACCAAAAATCAAGAACAAACTATGGATAAAAGCTCTCATGATGATCATGTCATGCTAATATTTTTTTAAAAAAAAATCATTGAATGGGAATAGGATTTTTGTGAGAGACACCATAGTTTTGGTTATTTGTATTTTCTTGAAAATGAATGGAGACATTATGTCTCCTTTCTAGTATTTTCTCCTATAGGCTAGAAATACATTTAGAAAATATTTGTAAAACATAAGCATGTAATATATTAACTTTGCAAAAAGAGTGGGACCAACTTATAGATCCCAATAGATTTTATAAATACATAGTTTTTGGAAAAGCCTTTTTGTCAAAAGAATCTTGGCAATTTGTTTTGGAGAAGCCAGATCATTTTAGAAAATGAGAGGTTGCCAAGATAATATTTTAACCAAATAGTTTTGAGTGTGACATGATCAAGAGCACGCAATTGTGTTGGTTCTCAAATCTTGTTTTTCACAATCAACTCTAACAGACAAGATTTACACAACAATCAAGTCAAACGACCAGAAAACTTTATTAGGCTTGAATAATTGCAAAAAGTTTTTGTTGGCCCTCATTTTTGCTTTACTAAACATATTACAAAAGTTGGGGTGTCACAGATCTTCCCCCCTTAAAAGAATCTCGTCCTGAGATTCCTAGGTGTGGCATTAGAGAGGTATGGAGACTAGGTTAGAGTTAGACTTCAAAAGGTAGATCTACCAACTTATCGGTGATACTTCAAGTTGCATCAAAGACTTGCTTTTTCCAAAGATGTAGATCTTCTTATTGGCTTGAATCTGATGGTTGGAGACTTGACGTTGCCAAAAGGGTCTTGTTGAAGCCTCGTCAAAAAACTTCTAAGGTTAGCACGGTCAAGCTATCTAGTGTGCCCAAAAAGATTCTGCAAGAGTTAGAGGTTTATCAATCTGTAGGTGAGGTCTTGAAGAGTTGCGGCTTCTCCTGTGTAGCTTTTGTTTATTTGGGGGTCGTTTCTTCCTTCGAGTAGCTTGACAAAATCTTCGCATATTGGTGTCGCCCTCTGATGGTTTGTGTTGTTGTTGATCATCTTGAGCTTGTAGTGCTCTAGAGTTTTGCAGATAACAAAGCTCAAACTTCTTCCTTAGATTTGTCGACTTAACCCTCTACACATCTTTAACTACAAGGACATGGGTTAGTCCTAAACAATCTTCTGAGTCATCTTGGGCTTGAGCTAAAGGTGTTTCATGTGTTGGTGCATTACCAACGGTGTCTTCAAGTACTCGGTTGCCCATTCCTTCTTGTCTTCGGGTGTATGAATGACATCGAAGATCTTCTTGATTCATCTTCCTGCATCTTCAAGGATCTTGAGGTAGGTTGCGGTACGTCCATCAAACTTTGTGAGTAACCCTCATGTGGCTTTCTACCCATGGGCTTAAGTTAGTTTTGGTTTTATGCTCACCAAATTTCAACAAGTGAAGGTCGAGTTAAGTATGTCTTCACTTCTTGTTGCTGCTTCTTCCTTGGTGATCCTCTATTGGTGAGGTCGAGTTGAGGCTTGATCTCGTAGAGTCTTCACGCTTTTGTTGTTTCGTTGAGCGCAATCCTGCGATTCTTTGGCTTCATGGTGCAAGAACTTGATGAACCACGTAAGTTAGCTTGTCTTGATACCGCTAGTCTCCAGGTTACTAGGCTTGATAGAAAGTCTCTCATTAATGGGATTAGGAAGGCATTAACAAGTCCAGCAAGATTATATCCTATAGTTAGACATGTTAGTGTAGCCTTCATCTTCTTGCTCAAGTTGATCTTCTTGCTCAAGTTGTATCCAGTCTTGGAGAGTATAGCTTCTTTTTCCTTGGTAAAACTTTGGCATGAAAATCAGCCAAACTTGGGTCTTTTGTAAGTAGGATTGTAACAAGCTGTTATGCAAGTTAGTGTTAGGGTTTATCCATCTAGGGTTAGCATCCTTCTTGGAGTTTTGCTAGAGGAGAGGGAACAAAGTATTTTAGGTGAGTTTTCGTAGGGTTGACACACCAAAGTGATTTTCGGCCAAAAAGGGAAAAACAAGCTGGACACACACAAGACAACACACATGATAATCTACAAACATAAGGACTACACATGTACTATAAGAATCAAAGGACACCTAACACTCTCGGTATATGGGGGTAGCTCAACTGTAACAAGTGAGCTTGTCCTAACCGTCCTTGGGATCCTAGTGGATACCTTCATTTTGTTGACTCTCGCTTCAACTGGAATTCTGATGGCAGTTGGTGATTAAATTGTTTGTCAGTTCATGTCGAGTCGGAGAATGTACTAGTGCAGGCCTTCTGGTCTTAGATGGGGACATCATCCAATAAGTAGATTTGAAAGGGGTATGACAAAAGAACAATGATTTCAAAGACTTTTTAGCAAAAGAGATCTAAGATTTAGAAGCTTTGAAAAGATGAGAAGTATAGAAATCATTTTTAAGTAGTTAATCCAAATAGTATTTACCTAACTAACGACCATGCTAACTAAGGTCTCCTACAGTCAGGATGGCTCTGATACTAGCTCTGTCGGGGCCCCGGACCGACTGTCCGAAACACCCGTTATGCATTCATTCACAATCCCATGATCAGTGTGTCGTGAACAACATAACCAAACTGGTAATCAGATTACAACATCCATACAACCGAATTTAAACAACTTATAATAATGACCACTTACCCAAATCTTACAACAAGGCCTCATAGGCGAAGTTCAACATAACAAAGCGGATGAAAACAGCAACATCGTCGGGCCCAAGTCAAGCCTTAACCACACAGGCAACTGACTGGGAGAACGTCCTAGTTCGCATAGTCGTCATCGTAGCCTTCTTCACCATCGAACTCCTCCTCATAGTCTGGCCAAGTTAATAGCCAGGGACAAAGCCGTGAGTACATTTGAATTGTACTCGCAAACCACCTAAGACATATACAAAGATATGCTAATATGGCTGTAGCAAAAGGTGGCTCTATTCTAAGGCTTATTTTATTTGAAAACAAAGTTTCTCTTGTCGATAAAGCATCTCTATATCTTTATAAAAAAACATTTGCAAAACAAGATTTAGTTTATAAACTTCTAGGATGGGGTAACCCAATTTGTCATTCCTCTGAAATATTCTCACTTCCACGGTTGTACCCCATGAGTACTCCGAACCATCTCTTTTCCATCTTTCCTCAAAACATTTTTAAAACAAAACCGACATTGGGCTAAGTAACGGTCATCCCAACCGTCCATGACCGAGGACTCGGCTATTAGAATAGATTTACACTCTGCAGAGGTTGTACACTTTACCCACACCATCCAGATACTTATCGTGTGGGCATCATCCCTGCATAACAACATATGCCACGATAAGCACCTAATCAAAACCTTTAGCTTGTCCACCCTAGTATGGGAACCTACCCTATGAGTTGTTCCTCGCAACGCCGGGACGTCGGGTACCAAAGACCAACCGGAGCGCAGACCCCTTTCCATCGGTGTGCACTTTCAATGAGAGGCTCATAGTATCGTCCGGCTGTAGGCAACTACAATGTATCTTCCCCAGGCCAACCATAACTCAACACACGACCTTTATAGGGGAAGACCCGGCTTCGAGGGGTTGAGACCTTATAAGTAGTTGTGAGATATCCCATAATAAGGTGAACAAACTACGGGCTAAGCCCCGTCCCATTCCAGGGTAATGTGGTTGCACGGGTTAATTGTTCTGAGCGAACACCTAGTGATCACCAATGTCATTTTTACATAAAACCTTTTCTCCAACTCCTGATCATCACCTCTTCATTTTCAAAACTCATTTCTGAAAACTAACACTTGGGCAAGGCCAACCTTCCCAAGGTTTTCGAAACCATTTTTCAAATATCTTTTGAGTGTCCCAACCTAGAGTTTTTGCTCCACTAAACAAGGCTACAAGAGAAGGCAAGATGCTAATCATTGAGCCACTAATAACAATGGGTAAGTAGGTTTTGCGTGGGTGTCATCCAAAAAGATGATGATAAGTGACTAGGGAAGCCTAGTCGCCAACAAATTGCTATAAAGGGGTAATAGCAATTAAAAACAATGCACTTTGCATAAAGCATAATTAAAAAAACTTGCATAAGTAAAACTAGGATCAAGGTATGCAACAAGAATAGATGGCTTGCCTTATTTGGCTATTTGTCCCTGGACTTCTTCACATTCTTCAAAATTGTCTTCTCCTTCATGTCCGCCAACGTTCGAATCTACCGTTCGCGAAACAAAGAAACACACAAAACAAATACAATCACCACCCAAACATTCACCACAACAACACAATCAAGCAATAATAAACATGACATAAGGTCCATTTTGTTGGTTTTAGATCTACAAGATCTATACAAGAATTTTTGAAAAAAAAAACTCAAACATAAGTCATGGATTTCTTAGAACAACTCCCAAGCATAGGGTCATAATTAATTATCAAACTGTGCTATGAGGCTAAACAGAAATAAATATTGATTCTAGGTATATTTACTATTAACATAAAACTAACATACTTTCTTTGGTAGAAAAAGGAGGTCCCTATAAAAAGATATGTATTTTTGAACTTGGAAATACACATAGAACACTATTAAATCACCAAATATTCTATAAATATCCTACGGGTATGAGACTAGCGGCATTGTAAAGATATTGAAATTTCTAAACTACTGCAAGTGGTTTCACTCAATTTTGAGTTACGGTTTGGAAACTAGGAAGATTTGAAGTTTTTAGATTGTATTTGAATTCAGATTTGTTTACAGGTATGGGCCGAATCTAGCCTGGCATAGCATCATGGTTTCATACTAAAACTGAAGGGGTATGACCACTGGATCACCATCTAATGGCTGGAAAGCAGCAACAAGACTGAAAGAGAAAGTAGACGCTCTAAAATTCGTGCAAACAGGCTAACGTAGTTGCATTGACTTCAGATTCGTGGCTGCTAGCTGAAGATGACAACGGGGCGTCGGGAGCTCACCTGGGATATGGCCAGAGCTCTACGAGGACTGCGAGAGAATGGCGAGGGAGACTAGGGAGGACCAGAGGTGCATCTTGTACGTGCTGGCAGACTCCTGGTCCTCGGCTTGGACGCGGGCGTGGGCAGCGTGACGGAGGTGATCGGCGATGAAGCTCACAGCCGGGGGCCTTACGGCTGTTCCTGGACGAGATGGAGCTGCAGATTAGGTTGGAATGAGAGAGTGTAATCTAGGAAGGGAGAGAGGTATGCATTGCCACCGTGCAGGCAGAGCTCCTACACGTCAAGGCGGACATGCTCGCCGGCGTCGTCTCTTCCCCGGGTGGTCGCTAGAAGCGGCAGCTGCAGCACTCCCTTGACTAGGACAGCTTCTTTTTCGCGGTCGTCCTCAGAATCTTGACAATGGCGGTGGCTGCAAGGGTTCCTGGCAAGGGTAAGAGGAGGACCAGTACTGCGGTGGTCAGCAGAACGGAACGATGCCAGGAGAGTGCAGAGAGGGGTTGCGTGCGAGCTCCTCCCTGCTCGGCTTCGCCTTCGCACGGTGACCGCGCTCACGAGCGAGAGAGAAAGAGCAGTGCCGTAGTGCTCTGGTAGACTGAGACAGAGATAGAGAGGGAGGAAGGAGTACTGCTCTGCGAGCGCTGTGAGGGAGTGGAGAGGCAAGGGGTTCTCCTTTTATAGCTGAGCAAGGGCTCGGGTGGATACAGTGGGCGGTGGCCGTGACCAATCCGCGAACGAGGGCAGACGTCAGGGCGGTGGCTGCTGACGAGCGAGGGCAGACATCAGCACGGATAGGGTCCTGGAGCATGCTCGAGCTGGGGCTGGGCTGGCTGGGCTCGGCCGTTCTGGGCCTCGGGTGATCGACGTGGTGACCACGATGGCTGTGTCGGGCACGAGCAGGCGCGATGGTGCGGGGGTGTGTGCGTTGAGGAGGTGCAGGAGGCGCGCTGAGGTGGTCTCGATCGATCAGAAACGATGGCTCGAGCCATAGCAGGGCCAGCTTCCAGTTTGATCAAAACTTGGCTGTTTGGTTCAGAGTTCAGACGCTTGACATGGTGACCGCGACCAAGTCGATCGAGCGTAGACGCACTCGTTCAGTCCTTTAGGTGCAGATGGGAGGGTCCAGGAGAGAGGTTAGTGTAGGCTGACCATGTTAGAGTATACATGTTGTACACGGCTAGATTAGGATAGAGATAGGATACTTGTCTTGTACTCCAAGTCTATGCCTTGTCTTGTACTCCAAGTCGGTCCGTTGTACGTCTATATATACTCGCCCGAGAGGCTCAATAATACATCCATCATATTCCGCCAATCTTTCTCCCCCTACCCTTCTACATGGTATCAGAGCGGCGCCGAACCTTGACCTAGCCGCCGCCCCGCTTCTGCACCGCGCCGCCCCCGGGAGGTCGATCTCCATGATCTCCGCCGGGGGCCGCGCCGCCCGTATTAGGGTTCGTCCGCCGATCGGTTGATCGGCTGCCCTACGTCTTTTTCTCGCCGGTCGCTTGACCGGCGTTTTCTTTTTGGTTTACCGATCTTAGATCGGATTGCGTTGCCCACCGCCGCCGTCACCACGCGCCTCTACTCCAACCTCGGCGTCGACCTCGCACCGGTGGCCACTCGTCTTCACAAACCGCGCGACAACGTCGGACGCGTCGTCCGAGGGACGCCTCGGTGCGTCACTGCCGGCTCCTCGCCTGCGCGGACTCCATCGCCGGTCCGTCTTCGCCGTCATCGCCAAGGACTTCACCGACAACGACGCCACGGGTTCCGATCTGTGTGCCGTCGTCTAGGACTTGGCGCGTCCAGCGCCGCCGTCGGTCTGATCAACCGATCTGACGCTCGTCTCCGCCAAGTACGTCCCCGAGCACGCGCCTACCACCGTTCGAGCATCGGGCTACCGCTGCGTCGCCCCTTCGGGCCGTAGCGTCGCCGCCTTTGGTCCCCGCCGCTGGCTACCAACGTGCCTTCTCCGGCATGAACGTCGCTGGTGGTTCTCACGCCGCTGCACCGACTCGCGCCCTGCAGCCGCGCCGTCCCATCGGGCCGTTGCGTCGCTGCACGCGGTCATCGCCGTCACCTCGCGAGGACGTCGCTGGCTTCCACCGCGCCACCTCCCTCGGCGTGGGTTGTCGCCGTCCGCGCATGGTCTTCGTCGCGCCGCTGGGTTCTTCCTCGCCTACTTCGAGTACCGCCGCCGCATCTCCACAGGTAACCTGGATGGCCCTCCTGGCCGTCGTAGGTCCCGCCGACTACCTCTTCGCCTGTCTAGGCATCCAGCATGGCCACTTTTGGTCATTGCTGGTTCGCCGCCTTCTACGTCTACGTCCAGCACGACTTCATCGCCAGCGTCATCGCCTCGTTCTCGACTACACCTGCTCGTCTACTCCGACAACCGCGGACTGCATCGACACCCTTTGCCGTTGTGTGCCTCGCAACCGTCGTGGAGGCCTTCTCTGCTAGTCTCCTCTCCGACATGGCGTGAAGTTGTTTCTACTGGTCCCGTTCTTCGCACGCCCGGTACTGGCAACACCGACGCTTGCCTTCGTCCCCGACGCGTTCCCGAGTCTGGCAAGCTCGGTCGCAGTGCCTCGTCCCCGTGTTCATCTTCGCGTACTCGGTTTTGGCACAACCGGAGTATGCCTTCATCCCCGACGTGCGCCTGGTTCTGGCAAAGCCATGGCCGCACCTCGTCCTCGACGGCTCGGACTGCATCGACTTCGGCATCGCTCTCCCCGACGACTGCCTCGACGCGTCTCCGTCCTTCTACGGCACCCTACGCGCCTGCGGCTTCATCTGCGGCTACCTCGACATCGGCACCCGACCATGACATCGACCACGGCGACCCCTCGCACGGCTACCTCGACCAAGGTTGCAGCACCCACCGCTCTCGGCTCCCTCAACATCGGCACAAGGGCTACCACCTCGCCTGAGCTCCTCACCAGCATTCTCTACAGTCCAAGCTTCTGCGACGTGACACCGTCCATGACGTTCCTGCTACCACTGCGGGGGGATGTCAGCGCACTGGGCTACTTCGGTTTCTCTCCAGTCTGACCGTTCGCGACGTTCCAGTTGTTCACGACGCTACCGCTACGACTGCGGGGGGATGTTAGAGTATACATGTTGTACACGGCTAGATTAGGATAGAGATAGGATACTTGTCTTGTACTCCAAGTCTATGCCTTGTCTTGTACTCCAAGTCGGTCCGTTGTACGTCTATATATACTCGCCCGAGAGGCTCAATAATACATCCATCATATTCCGCCAATCTTTCTCCCCCTACCCTTCTACAGACCAAACAAAGGTGGCACACGGGAGAGAGAGCAGGGTCCATGCATGTTTGAATTTGAAGAAAATGTGCCAGCAAGATGTTTGTGGACACGCCCACAAGAGGTTTCAGAAATTGTTTTTTTTTACAAATTTCTTAGACAGAAAACTTGGGAAAAAAAAGAGAAGGAAATAGGTTTTACCCAGGGGTGGAGGTATTTCCAATGTCTATGGAATTCAAGCTCTCACAAAAGTGTGAAAAGGAAATAGGTTTTAATAAAATGCTTTAATTTTTTTTTAGAAATATAGTGAGGTAGTTTTCCCCACACTCTATTATTGTTTTCAGAAGTAAAAACCATTCTTAAAAAAAAAGTTTGATAAAAATAGGAGTGAGATAATTCTGAGGAACTATGTGACAAAGGATCAAAAAGTTAGGACATAATTAAAGTTGAGAGATCAAGTGAAGAAGTAGCATTTTTTTTAAATAAACATAACCAAAGAGAAAGTAATTCCATAGGTCCAATAGACATATGGTTTTGTTTGCATAATTAAAAGAGAATGATCATTGGAAACGAAATAGATCGGGAGATGAAAGCATAAGGTTTGGATTTCACCTATGCTCACCTACATATGGCTCAAGAATGAAAGGAAAGAAAATGAGATGACTTTTGCACATGGCAGGTGGCAGAGGGATAGATGCTGGAGAGATGAAATTTAAGATTTTGTTTTTGAAGATTAAAAGACTAACTGGAAACAAGATGCTATGATATGTTTTGAGGGCATCGGTAAGCATAACCTTACTATGTAAAAACTAAGGCGTTTAGTTGGGCCACAGTCCCAAGAACACCATATCGCCACACAAGAATTCAAACAAGGTTAATAAGTATCAACACATGTAATTACCCAAAAATCAAGAACAAACTATGGATAAAAGCTCTCATGATGATCATGTCATGCTAATATTTTTTTTTAAAAAAAATCATTGAATGGGAAAAGGATTTTTGTGAGAGACACCATAGTTTTGGTTATTTGTATTTTCTTGAAAATGAATGGAGACATTATGTCTCCTTTCTAGTATTTTCTCCTATAGGCTAGAAATACATTCAGAAAATATTTGTAAAACATAAGCATGTAAAATATTAACTTTGCAAAAAGAGTAGGACCAACTTATAGATCCCAATAGATTTTATAAATACATAGTTTTTGGAAAAGCCTTTTTGTCAAAAGAATCTTGGCAATTTGTTTTGGAGAAGCCAGATCATTTTAGAAAATGAGAGGTTGCCAAGATAATATTTTGACCAAATAGTTTTGAGTGTGACATGATCCAGAGCACGCAATTGTGTTGGTTCTCAAATCTTGTTTTTCACAATCAACTCTAACAGACAAAATTTACACAACAATCAAGTCAAACGACCAAAAAAATTTATTAGGCTTGAATAATTGCAAAAAGTTTTCGTTGGCCCTCATTTTTGCTTTACTAAACATATTACAAAAGTTGGGGTGTCACATTGTGCTTAGGCCTAAAACAGAGCTGTACGGCGGAGAAGAGCTTGTCTCCAGAGGGAGACGTCAGGACAGCACCAGCTCCCGCGCCAGGGAGGTTGAAGGCGCCGTCGAAGTGCATGACCTAGAGGCCTGGGGCCTCCTCTCCTGGGAGCGTTGACTCCACCTCTGGAGGCTCGTCGGCGAACGGATCAGTCCATTCAGCGGTGAATTCAGCCAAAGCTTTGCTCTTGATTACCTTGGCCGAAGCTGACGCCACCATCACCTCGCTCCGGCGTGACATGCAGAGGCTCGAGGAGGAGAACTCGGCGACGGTCCTGCAGGTCGTGGAGGTCTCCCGCAAGCTCCAGGAGGCTAGGGACTCCGAAGCAGAAGCACGCGTGCTGCGAAGGCAGCTCATGCAGATGTTCCGCAGGTTCTCAGCCCGCGTCATGGTGGCGGCACACCACCTAGGCATCCATGGGATGAACCTGCCCACCGTCCCCGACGACGACGGGACGATCATGCTCTTCTTTAGCTAGCTGGCTGAAGAGTTGGATAGCACGTCGGGGAAGGTCTTGGAGCTCATCGACGCCGAGTGCCGAGAGCTGCTAGGGCTCGCGGGTACGAGGATCTTCTCCAACATCCAACACCTCTGCCCTGCCCTCAACCTGGAAGAGGTACTGCAGAGGCCGTTGCCCCCACCGCCAGGAACTCCTGACCATGCAGCGGTGGCCAGGGCAAGGCGTCTGGACATCGCCCTATGACGGTTGCAGGCCATCTACGCCCGCCCTGGAGCACCCGCCAAGGAGAGCTCCTCCAGTGGCAACACCTCCGGCTCTGGAGAGTCCGGCAGTGGGGAAGCCGAGGAAGGGGATGACGGAGCGATGGGTTCCAGTGATGGGGCATCCTCAGGCTCCAACCAAGGCACCGACAATGACGAGGGCGACGTAGCGGTCGCCCAGTAAGCTCTTCCTAGACCTCCTCCAGAAGACACGAGTTGGCTGCACACTTGGCAGCCGTCAGACATTGCCCTGCTGGGCCATTTTAAGTCGTAATCACACTTAAGGCATCGTTCGCCAAGTTATCCATATTTGCACCCTTGCGCATTTTTCCTTGTCTCATCTTTGTCTGGGGAATGCTCTACGCCGTTTGGGGGCCAGCCTCCGAGCGGGACAGCAGCCTGACGCTTAGTATGCAGCTTGTGGTGCAAGGCTAGCGGGCGCTGGCGCTCCAGAGGTGACTGTAATGGCATATAGGACTATCTCCCTATAGCCCCCCAGGCATCCAAACACAACAAAGGCGATTCCAGGAGAAGAAACACAAGGCCGCAGACAAGGTCGGTAAAAGACTTAGAGAAATGGGCACGAATTGTGCGACCGTCGCGTGCTCATGCGTCTTCATTCGAGTGTTGCTTGAGAGGAGAGAGTACCATGGATCGTATGAGGTGACTGTAGTGGGTCCCTTCCCTAGTCAGAGCTCGATCCATTCTGGGTTTTGCGGGCCTGCTGTTTTCCAGGCGAAGGCCCTAGCGCGGACACCGTGCTCCTGCTCTTTCTCGAAAGGCAGTCGAGCGAAAACTCACGTTCGCGTTAAGCCGTAGTTAGCTGGATTCGCGAGGCTGGCGAGGCCACGACTCGCAATTCCAGGCAGTTCTTATGGATTTGAAAAGATCAAAGATGAGTGAAGCTGCCGTTACACTTTGTTCCTTGCGCAGGCGAAGGGCTCTGTTTCCTAAGCGAAGGCAAGGGGGTGACGACCCTTTAGCCCCCCTGCCCCTTCTTCGTGCACATGGGGACGGGGCCATCGAGGGCGGCATAGGCCTACGCGTCCTCCGGCTCAGGTCCCAGGGATGCGTATCTGTTGAGGAAGCGCTCGCAGAGGTCCCTCCAGGACGAGATGGATCTTGGCGGTAGCCCGCAGAGCCACCGGCAAGGCTCTCCCTTTGTTGCCATCATGAACCAACCTGCCATGACGCACCCATCGCCTCCCGCTGACCGTATACCAGCCGCGTATTGCTACAGGAACTCCACAGGATCGGAGGTTCCATCGTAACGCGCACAGATATCCGGCCAGAAGTGGGTCGGCCATGTGGCGTGGCGAAGCGGCCCGGCAAGCGCTGCGAAGCCCTCAAAGCCGAGGTCGCCAACAACGAGCCCTCCTTCTCCGATGGCCTCCAGGCCATCGAGGACTTGAAGACGCTCTCGGCATCGGCTCGCGTAGATAGCGCGAAGGCAAAGATGGTGACGATGATCATCACCCATGTCGAAGCAGATCTGGAAGAAAACACACCATAGCCCCCTACCTGGCGCGCCAAATGTCGATGGATTTTGTGTCGTAGGAACACGGGGTACCACACGACGGACCCAAAGATTCGAGCACAGGGGGCTGAACGTGTGAGATCTAGGATCGCAATGAAGCACGGTGACGGAAGCCTCGAGTCGTCGAACGCACTATGCACTGCAGAGAGAGACGCCAAGCTTTACCTAGGTTCAGGGCCCTTGTGGTGAGGTAAAACCCCTACTTCCTGCTTTCTTGTATTTCAGCACGACACCTCACGAGGAGTACAAGGTCTTGGTTAGAAAGCTCTAGCTGGCCAGAGGTTGAAGAACCTGCGTGCCCAGCTAGCAGCCTGAAGAAGATGAAGAATCGATCCCCTCTAAGGGGTGGCCTCCCCTCCTTTTATAGCACCCAGGTCCTCCTTCCCCTTATCTTCTTGGGGAAGGGGTTGCCACACACGGCCAAGGAGGGTGGATGATACGTCTCCAACATATCTATAATTTTTGATGCTCCATGCTTGTTTTTACACCATTTGCCTTGTGTTTCGTTATACTTCGTGGCATTTTTATGCGATTTCCGGAACTAACCTATTGACAAGATGCCACAGTGCCATTTCCCTGTTTCTGCTGTTTTTGTGTTTCAGAAGTGATACACAGGAAATATTCTCGGAATTGGATGAAACAAAAGCCAGAAGTCTTATTTTTCCCGGGAGCATCCAGACATCCAAAGAGAGGAAGGAGAGGGGCCAGAGGCCACCCTCATATAGGGCTGGCGCGGCCCAGGCCCTGGCCGCGCCACCCATGTGTGAGGAGGCCCTGGCTGCCCTCTCGCGACGCCCCTTCGCCTATAAGAAGCCTAAGGACGGAAAACCCTAGGGGGGTCGGCAAATTTTCCAGAAAGAGTTCCGTAGCTCCGCCGCCACCGCCGATGAATTTTGGGGGATAGAAGTCTCTGTTCCGGCACCCTGCCAGAACGAAGAAGTGCCCCCGAAGCCATCTCCATCGGTCTCCATCGCCGTCTCCACCATCTGCATCGACCTCACTGCCATCTCCATCAACCTTGCTATCTCCTATGATGAGGAGGGAGTAGTTCATCCCCGGGGCTGAGGGCTCTACTGGTAGCTATGTGGTTCACCTCTCTCTCCCATGATGTGATCTTTATGTGATTGTGAGCTTTGTATCATGTTGAACAAGTAGATGTTATTATTCAGATATTATGTGCACTCTAGTGGTGATTATTAAAGTAATCTATTCCTCCTGCTATGGTGTAATGGTGACAGTGTGTTTATCATGGTGGTACTTGGTTTAGGCTATGATTGTGATCTCTTGTGGATTATGAAAATAATTATTGCTATGATAGTATTGAGTGATCTATTCCTCCTTTCATGGTGTAATGTTGACAGTGTGTGCACCATGTTAGTACTTGGTCTAAGTTGCAATGATATCTATCTTGAGTTGTGATCTGATTTGGGTATCTCTATGAGTGGTGTTTGTCAAGTACTTGATGAACTTTAAGGGGTGCTTCCGTAGCCACTACGCGATGATTAGTGATATTCAATAGGAGAGTAATTCAGAGTACCATAGTGGAGAGAAGTTGTTTATTTGTTCAATCATGTTATATTGTTGAGAGTGTCCACTAGTGAAAGTATGATCCCTAGGCCTTGTTTACAAGCTTTGCACACCGTTTACTCGCTGTTTTGTTACTTATTTGCTTGCTGCCATTTTTATTTCATATTGTATTTACTACTTATAATCATCCATACCACTTGTATTTCATTATCTCTTCGCCGAACTAGTGCACCTATACATCTGACAAGTGTATTGGGTGTGTTGGGGACACAAGAGACTTTCTATATCATAATTGCAGGGTTGCTTGAGAGGGATAGCTTTGACCTCTAACCTCCCTGAGTTCGATAAACCTTGGGTGATCCACTTAAGGGAAACTTGCTGCTGTTCTACAAACCTCTGCACTTGGAGGCCCAACAAGTGTCTACAAGAATAGAAGTGCATAGACATCAAGCTCTTTTCTGGCGCCGTTGCCGGGGAGGTAAGGTAAAAGGTACTCGCATCCTCCTGTGTGAGTGCTCGGAGTTATTTCCTTTAGATTCTGCAATTACATCTTTTTGTTTCTTGTTTTTATTTTCACTAGTTAGGCTTAATGGAAAACAAAGAGTTTTGTAGTATTTTTCCTGAGTTTAGATATGAAGTGTTTGAAGAGAAAATTGAAAAACCTTTGGAGCTTTATTCGCATGCTAATAGTGTTATTAGTATGAATGCTTTGAACACCGTTGTTGCTAATGCTATGGAAAAGTCTAAGCTTGGGGAAGCTGGTTTTGTTAAGCATGATATTTTTAGTTCCCCAGCTTTAGTGGAGAAAGTTTGCTCTGATGATATTTTATCTCCCCTATGTGATGTTCCTTCTTATGATGATATGTTTGAAGAATATGCTTTCCGAAATAGCTGTTCTCTAGCTTGTGATGATACTAAACCTCTAGTTTGTGATGGCTATGATGGTGAGTATAATATTTTCAGTTCACCTACTTTTGAGGATAAAATTAGTTATGATTACAATATGCCTCCTATTTTTGATGATTATGGTGATGAGGATAATTATTGTGTTGAATCTACTCCTACTACTATTGTTCCTGTGGTGAGTATTAATTCTTTTATGCATATGGCTCATGATAAGGATGCTTTATGTGATAGTTCTATTGTTAATTCTATTCATGATGCTAGTGAAAGTTATTATGAGAGAGGGAAACATGGTTTGAAGGATCTTAATAATATTGAGTTTCCCCTCTTTATGTTGCAATTCTTGAAGTTGTACTTGTTTTGCCTTCCTATGCTTTTTGCTTTGCGCTTTCATGACTTGTCTCTTTACAAGACTATTTTTCATAGGAAGTGGTTTAGATTTAAATGTGTTCCATACTTGCTTTTTGATGCTTTCTATTGCTTTAAGTTCCTATATGGCGCCTTTGCCTCAAGCTCTTATATGGCGCCCACATGAGCATCTTTGCAAATTACTGCACCTAGCTCAAAGGCGTTAAAGAAAAGCACTCTTGGGAGATAACCCATTGTTTATTTTCAGTACTTTTTCTTTTATTTGAGTCTTGGAAGTTATTACTACTGTAATAACCGCTCCTTATCCTTTTTATTTCGTTGTTGTGCCAAGAGAAGCCTCTAATTTGAGTGAGGTAAGATTTGGGGATGTTGCTGTCCTGAAACTGTTTTCGATGCTGCACCATAAAAATTCGTGAAAATTCTCTGTATATCATTAGTTGAACACTTTTTGATTTGAGCAACAGGAAACCCTTTAAAAATTCGACCTTTGTCAGCTGTTCTGTTTTGACAGATTTCTGCCAATATTTGTATTTGCCGCTTTATCGCTTTCTTTTTGAGTTCTTTTGATCATGGAACTTTTGGGGAAGTTGCTACAGTAGTATATACTTAATATGTGGTGGTTTTGGGTCGAAACCTAAAGCAAAATAGATTGATTATATGTTATGCTACACTAATGTTGCTAATAGATTTGTGTTTAGTTTTGTATGAAGGAAGTTTTCAAGTGTAGGGATTGGAGAATGATGAGATGAGATGAAGAATGGACAAAAGCTCAAGCTTGGGGATGCCCATACATCACCCCAAGAAATATCCAAGAAGTACAAGCGTCAAAGCTTGGGGATGCCCCCGAGGCACCCCTTCTTCATCGGCAAAAATCAGGTCACCTTTCAAAACACTATATTTTTATTGCTTCATGCACTATGCGTTTTTCTTGGAGCGTCAATTGTTTTTGTTTTCAGTTTTCTTTTTCTTTGTTTGCTGCAATAAATGTTGGATCACATCATGTTTCTTTTGGAGGAGATGAACTCATTTTTCATTTGCCAAGAACACTTAGTTTTTCACTCTTATCTTTCACCGAGTGTTCTTCTTTTTCTGCTACTACTTTTGGTTTTCATCTTCGCCTTGATTTGCGTTCAGATCTTGTTTTATCTTTTCATCAAGTTGTATTTTTGCCTCTGGTCTTTATTTGTTTTCATCAAAAGAGGTGTTTATAAAAAGTTTGAATGGTGTTGGGAAAGAGAAAAAGCTTTATGCAAAAAAGTGGTACAAGAAGGAGCTTGTGTAGACTGCGGCTTAGGCTTTTGCATGTCATGCTTGATGTCTTTTTGATAGTATGCTTAGTGGTTTTGCTGTAGCATGACTTGTCTCAAATGACTGAGATTGCTTAATGAGCCTTTGAAAAAATCATGCGTTGTTTTTATTATATGGAAGCATTTATTTGGTTTTCTCCTTTGATGCTTTATTTGGGTTGACTTGGCACATGCTTACACCATGTTGACTACAAAATAAGTAGCCTATAGCCTCTATGATCGTTTAGTTTTTGACTTTTGATGCCATCTTATGCTTCTTTTAATGTTGCTTTGTCGCTCTGCATGATTATGGCCGTTATTGCTCTCTTAGTTGGTCGCTCCCAGTCTTTTGCTAGCCCTCATTTTGTACTGAGTATGAGCTCTACTCGTGCATCCAACTCCTAAAAACCAAGTTTGCCATTGTGTCCACTATAAATTCCTATGCATGGTATTTGTAAGCCATTCCAAGTAAATTTTCATGTGCTACCTTTGAAAAAACCTTCAAAACACTTCTCGTTTTGTGACACTGTTTTCAGCTCATGGGGACGTAGTGGTCGGATTTGCTATCTTCCATATTGCTTATTCCAAAAAGAAAAAAAAAGAGAAAAAAGAAAGAAAAAAGGCACTCCTCCATGGAATGTGAATGTTGGTGGGCACCCGATGGAATCGGTTAGCCATGGTTTGTGAAAGGAAAAAAGGTGGGGAGGAGTGCCAAGCTTTATAAAAGAGCACAAAAAGTGCCAATCTCTCTCTCAAAAACTTGCTTTATTTTTGTATGGAAGATAGTAAGAACCCCATTGCCAGTCGTTGACAAAAGCAACCACCTCTCAAAACCCAAGTTTTATCTCTCTGTTTCACAAATGAAAAGATCTAGCACATGTTTAATCCCTGCTTCCCTCTGCAAAGGGCCTTTTCTTTTACTTTTATGTTGAGTCACCACCTTCTTTCTTTATGCACCATTAAGAGAGCATAGTTGTCATTCTGAGTATAATGTGCACTGTCCCAAAGTTTTCATTGATTGATTCATATTGTTGGTTTCACTTGTTCTTAAATTATTTGTATCTAGTTGCCCTCTTAAACTTGAAGGTGTCCTATGTATTTATGTTTTGCTCTCCATGAAGGACAAGCTGAAAACCATTTGTATGTTTTTCCTTATGATTTGAATACACATTTGACTTTCATTGTTTCATTGTCATGATCTTTTGTTTGTGTTCATTTTCATGTTATAACATGGTTGCTAAGTTTTTATTGTCATGATTATATCTTTCATGCCCATGTTTTAAGTTCTTTTGATCCCAGCTCACAAATGCTTACATATATGATCAAGATTGTGATGGTGCATGTCACCTCAAAAATTATTTCTTTTGCTATCACTTACCTACTCGAGGATGAGCAAGAGTTAAGCTTGGGGATGCTGATACGTCTCCAACGTATCTATAATTTTTAATGCTTCATGCTTGTTTTTACACCATTTGCCTTGTGTTTCGTTACACTTCGTGGCGTTTTTATGCGATTTCCGGAACTAACCTATTGACAAGATGCCACAGTGCCAGTTCCCTGTTTTTTGCTATTTTTGTGTTTCAGAAGTGATACACAGGAAATATTCTCGGAATTGGACGAAACAAAAGCCAAAAGTCTTATTTTTCCCGGGAGCATCCAGACATCCGAAGAGAGGAAGGAGAGGGGCCAGAGGCCACCCTCACATAGGGCTGGCGCGGCCCAGGCCCTGGCCGCGCCACCCATGTGTGAGGAGCCCCTGGCTGCCCTCTCGCGACGCCCCTTCGCCTATAAGAAGCCTTGGGACGGAAAACCCTAGGGGGGTCGGCAAATTTTCCAGAAAGAGTTCCGTACCTCCGCCGCCACCGCCGACGAATTTTGGGGGATAGAAGTCTCTATTCCGGCACCCTGCCGGGACGGGGAAGTGCCCCCGGAGCCATCTCCATCGGTCTCCATCGCCGTCTCTACCATCTCCATCGACCTCACCGCCATCTCCATCAACCTTGCTGTCTCCTATGATGAGGAGGGAGTAGTTCATCCCCAGGGCTGAGGGCTCTACTGGTAGCTATGTGGTTCACCTCTCTCTCCCATGATGTGATCTTTATGTGATCATGAGCTTTGTATCATGTTGAACAAGTAGGTGTTATTATTCAGATATTATGTGCACTCTAGTGGTGATTATTAAAGTAATCTATTCCTCCTGCTATGGTGTAACGGTGACAGTGCGTGCATCATGGTGGTACTTGGTTTAGGCTGTGATTGTGATCTCTTGTGGATTATGAGAATAATTATTGCTATGATAGTATTGAGTGATCTATTCCTCCTTTCATGGTGTAATGTTGATAGTGTGTGCACCATGTTAGTACTTGGTCTAAGTTGCAATGATATCTATCTTGAGTTGTGATCTGATTTGGGTATCTCTATGAGTGGTGTTTGTCAAGTACTTGATGAACTTTAAGGGGTGCTTTTGTAGCCACTACACAATGATTAGTGTTATTCAATAGGAGAGTAATTCAGAGTACCATAGTGGAGAGGAGTTGTTTCTTTGTTCAATCATGTTATATTGCTGAGAGTGTGTCCACTAGTGAAAGTATGATCCCTAGGCCTTGTTTCCAAGCTTTGCACACCGTTTACTCGCTGTTTTGTTACTTATTTTCTTGCTGCCATTTTTATTTCATATTGTATTTACTACTTATAATCATCCATACCACTTGTATTTCACTATCTCTTCGCCGAACTAGTGCACCTATGCATCTGACAAGTGTATTGGGTGTGTTGGGGACACAAGAGACTTTCTGTATCATAATTGCAGGGTTGCTTGAGAGGGATAGCTTTGACCTCTAACCTCCCTGAGTTCGATAAACCTTGGGTGATCCACTTAAGGGAAACTTGCTGCTGTTCTACAAACCTCTGCACTTGGAGGCCCAACAAGTGTCTACAAGAATAGAAGTGCGTAGACATCAGTGGACAGCTATAGACTATATTCTTTCGTGGATGTAGTCTTTGTAGAGTAGTGGCGCTGGTTCACCAGAGTGGGTGGAGGAAGCTGATGTCTTCCTCTGGCGCCCTGCACCGTCCACGCTATTTTTAGGGGGGTGGCCAACAACCACTGTGCCGCTTTGGGCAGGCACAGCGAAAGTTGGTCTCCTCCCTGTCGGGGGTAGCGTGGGCGGTACGCGGTCTTCTGCCCTTTATCTTCTTGCTCTGCACACCAACGTGCTGAGCTGACGTGGACATAGTCCTTCTCCTCACCAGCAGGAGCTCGTGAGGAGGGATTCTGGTCCTTAGCAGTTTCCACTGTCGTTCTCCTCATGAGGCGCCTCCTCATGAGGGTCTTCTCCATAGCTTGGGTCATTGGTTCTCCCCTGGGCTGAAGATGGGCCGATGACGGGGCCCAGGAGCAGGTGAAACGGGATACCCTAGTATCCAGAACACCGACAGTAGCAAAGACCATATGCTCAACAAAACAAGCTTTTTGCAATTATAGTAAGCTTTCAAAGATATATTCCTTCAAACAAAAGCATTGTACAAAACAAGGAAGATAGTAGACATGATTAAACGGATCAACATATGAATGAGTGAAACATGCCAACTCAAATGCTTGCTAGAGATAGAAGGAAATAGGTTGATGATGCATGGTGAATGACCAGCCCGTTGGGAACCCCAAGAGGAAGGTGTGATGAGTATAGTAGCTCGTTTTCCCTCAGTTAAGAAACCAAGGTTTATCATTTAGGAGAAAAACAGACAATTGACGGCTGAAGATGATGCTTGCTAGTTTGCGACAGCTCCGGACAATTTATATATGGCGCCTCGTCCAAGCTTTGCTTTCTAGCTGCAACATAGAACCTGCACACACACAAACAAATACTTTGCTCCCAACTTGCGATGAGGTTGTCAATCTCACCGGTTTGCTTGAAACAAAGGTTATGAGCGTATCGAGTGGAAAACAGTAAAAGTATGCTAGTAAAGTAAACAGTGCGAGTAAAGTAAACAGGTGATAGCAATATGATGGAAATAGGACCGGGGTCCACAGTTCACTAGTGGTGTCTCTCCATAGATAAAATAGCACATGCTGGGTAAACAAATTACAGTGGGGCAATTGATAGAATAAAGATAAATGTGATATGTCAAGAAGATCACTATGAGATTTACTCTGGGCATTACAACAAAATACATAGACCGCCATCCAACTGCATCTATGACTAATAATCCACTCCCGGGGATATCGTCCGAACACCCCATGAGTATTAAGTTGCGAACAACAGATAATTGCATTAAGCAAATTGTGTAATGTAAACAAAGCATATGCCCTTGAGCATATGAATGTTGTTTTCTCCCTAGTAGCAATAGCACATCTACCACCTTAGAGGTTTCTATCACTCCCCCAGGTGAAATAGAGGCATGAACCCACTATCGAGCATAAATACCCCCTCTTGGAGTCACTAGCAACTACTCGGCCAAGATAGCTACTAACAACGGAGAGCATGCAAGATCATAAACAACATAGAGATAACAAAAGATAATATTCAGTACAGCAACTTAATCATAAACACCAATATTCATCGGATCCCAACAAACCAACATCAAAGAATTACATAACGGTGATCTCAATCATGTAGGGCAGCTCATAAGATCTAAACATGAAGCACATGGTGGAGAAGACAACCATCTAGCTACTGCTATGGACCCATAGTCCAAGGTAGACTACTCACTCATCGCTCCGGAGGCAAGCATGGCGATGAAGAAGACCTCCGGTGGCGATTCCCCTCTCCGGCAGGGTGCCGGGGAGAGCTTCTGGACCCTCCCAATCTTCGGGTCGATGGCGGCGGCGGATCGCGATGCGTTCTAGAAATCTGATCGGGTACTTAGGTTTTTTCCATCGGGGGGTCTTTATAGGCGAAGGGGCGATGTCAGAGGAGGGCCCAGGCTCCCTCACACCATGGTGGCACAGCCAGGGGCTAGGCCGCGCCACCTAGGCGTGTGGGCCCCTGGTCCTCCGCCTCCTACTCTCCTTCGGATCTTTGGAAGCTTCCGGGTAAAATATGACTTCAGGAACTTGTTTTGTCCAATTCCGAGAATATTTCCTGTGTATCACTTCTGAAACACAAAAATAGCAGAAAATAGGAAACTGGCACTGTGGCAACTTGTTAATAGGTTAGTTCCGGAAAATGCATAAAAGTGCCACGAAGTGTAATGAAACAATAGGCAAATGGTGTAAAAACAAGCATGGAGCATCAAAAATTATAGATACGTTTGAGACGTATCAGGAGGGTACTCGCGAGTTGGCGTACTAGGTCGTTTGCCAGGTCCACGAGAAGGAGGTCCCGCCGACCTCTCTAGAGTTCACCTTCGAGGTGATCGAGCGCACGTGGCGCAACGGACTTATGCATGTACTCCGGCACGCTATCTCACGCCTTGTCCACCTCCACTACGATGAGCTACTCGGCACCCTCTACGAGCACTACGGATGGGTTGACTCCGACGGTCTTCCCTATCAGGCTGTCGTGCACACTCCCTTCAGCCGCCACTTCTGCCACACGGAGGCCCTGCTACACCACACCCAGGGGCAGCTGGACCATGTCCGTATGGTTGCCGATGAGAGAGGCCTGGAGTTGGCCGTTCTTTGTGAGGACCTGCAGGAGTCCATTTTCTCTCATCACCGTCTCCTCGCTGCCAAGAGGAGGATCGTGAAGAGTAACAGGGCTCTGCGACAGTGCGTCCATGATCTGGAGGATCACCTTGCTTCACTTGAGAGTCACATGTCTGAGTTAGAGGAGGAGACCGCTGAGCTCCGCAAGGAGAACGAGGAGGTACTTGGTCGCGATGATGACCACCAGGAGGCCTACAACGAGGAGCCCGTGAGCACTGACGACGATGACATTGGTAGCGATGGCAGCGATGACCGCGACGCTATCATGGACTTCTACGCTCCTATGACCCCTAGTGAGGAGGACCCCGAGGAGGTTGTGCCTCATGTTAGCGTCGATGAGTAGGTACCCGGTGCACTACTACCTCACTTAGGATGTCGCGTAGTGGCAAGATTGACCCCCTTTTGTGTTTAGATGTGCTGTATAGTTCAGTTGAAACCATTTGGTATGTGTTGCATGAGACTTTGTGGTATGTGTGCTAGACTTATGTGGCACCTCTTTTGTATGTATGTATGCATGTGGTGGAATTTGGATGATTATGGTTGATGATGTATGTTTGTGAATGTTGGAGTAGCTATGTTTCTTATGATTCCTTCCACGCCTTGTTACACAATTTATTTTTCCCCTGCATTTGAAACTATTGTTCTATCTCACAAGATAAACTTCTTTCCAGAATGGCTCCTGAAATGCGAGGCAATGCTAGCAACAACCCGCCCCCACCTCCTGAGCCCAATATGACGCAGGTGCTGTGGCTCATGCTTGAGGATCGTGAAGCCGCATGTGCCGAGCGCCAAGCTAACCTTGCCACACTCCAACACCTCGCCCAGATCGCCACCCACCATAACCAAGGTGGTCATGGCAACGATGAGCCCCAGAGCAAGCTAAGGGATTTCCAGAACAACAATCCCCCAGTTTTCTCCAAGTCTACTGAACCGTTAGAGGCCGATGATTGGCTCCACACTATTGAGAACAAGCTAGAGTACGCTGGAGTTGGAGCCAATGACAAGGTACTGTATGCAACCCACTTCCTAGCTGGAGTAGCTGGAGCATGGTGGGAGAATGTCTGCGCCATGCAGCCCGAGGGCCATGTGATGACTTGGGAGGACTTCAAGACCAAGTTTCGCAAGGCCCACATCCCTTCTAAACTTATCAAGATTATGAGGGACAAGTTCCTCAATCTGAAGCAAGGAGGGATGAGTGGTCCTGAGTACCTCGACAAATTCACCACCTGGGGAAGGTATGCTCCAAATGACATTGATACTGATGAGAAGAAGAGGGAAAGGTTCCTCAATGGACTGCAGGAGGAGCTGCAGACTTACCTTGTCGCCGTGCATTACCCGGATCTGGAGGCCATGGTGGATGCCACCATTATGGTTGAGGCCAAAACAAGGCTGCCCGTGAGAGCCGCAAGCCTAGGATGATGAGTCAAGGTGGACCTATTGGAAAGTGGTCCTGTAGCCAGCCCCCATCTAGGACTGCGCCCCCTCCACAGATGTTTGCCTCTCAAGCCCCCAGGCCCAACAACCCGAATCGCCAGTATTCTAGCAACCGCCCCTCTGGCGGGAACTTCTCCGGAGGTAACCGCAATGCATTCAACCCCACCAACCGCAGCCAAGGCAGCGGATGTTACACTTGTGGCCAGCCATGACACTTCTCTAAGGAGTGCCCTCTGAAGAAGCCCTCTGCACCGAGCCATAGCGCGCCGTGACCCAACCAGGGTCAAGGCCGTGGACCCACTGAGAAGAACCCAAAGAACCAAGCCAATACTGCTCGAGGCCGCCTGAACCATGTCACCACTGAGGAAGCAGCCGAAGCTCCTGATGTTGTCCTTGGTACGTTTCTCATCAACTCAGTACTCGCAAAGGTCTTGTTTGATTCGGGTTCATCACATTCGTTTGTCACTGAGAAATTTGTGGCCGCAGGAGGGTTGACCGCGACTCTAATGGCATGCAAGATGATAGTGCAAATCCCTGGATCCCAAGTTAAAGCCCATTTATGCCGCGAAGGGGTACCCATAGTTATCCATGGGGCATCTTTTCAAGCCAATTTGATCATATTAGGCACAAAGGGTCTGGGCGTGGTACTAGGAATGGATTAGATGTCCAAGTACCAAGGGCACATAGATTGCTCCAGGAAGTCTATAACCGTAACCAGCACTAAGGGTATCCAAGTCGAGCGCATTGCAACCATGCCGTCTCGTAAAGCATATTACAAAAAGTCAGTGTCTGGACCAACCCTTGACCAAGTTCCGGTGGTATGTGAGTACCCCGATTTCTTCCCCGAAGAATTGCTAGGTATGCCCCCTGACCGGGATATTGAGTTCATTATTGAGTTGATTCCCGGGATAGCCCCTATAGCACAAAGAGCCTACCACATGAACCCCCAAGAGTTAGAAGAGTTAAAGAGGCAACTCGCTGATATGCTCAGCAAGGGTCTTATCCATCCCAGCGTGTCACCTTGGGGATCGCCTATTCTATTCGTGGACAAGTGAGATGGTACCATTCAATTGTGTGTGGACTACCGTAAGTTGAATGAGGTGACAATCAAAAACAAGTATCCGCTCCCAAAAATTGAAGACCTATTTGATCAGCTGAATGGAGCTAGAGTGTTCTCCAAGATTGATCTCCGCACCGGATATCATCAGCTGAAGGTCCGCGAGTCCAATATCCCCAAGACTGCCTTCACCACACGATACGGTTTATTCGAGTATACCGTGATGTCCTTTGGCCTAACCAATGCCCCAGCTTACTTCATGAATCGCATGAACAAGGTGTTCATGAAGTTCCTTGACAAGTTTGTGGTGGTATTCATAGATGACATCTTGGTCTATTCCAAGACTGAGGAAGAGCACGTAGAGCATCTGCGACTAGTATTGGGAACCTTGAGGGAGCACCAACTTTATGCCAAGTTCAGCAAGTGTAAATTTTGGCTAAAGGAAGTTGGATTTTTGGGACACGTTATTTCAGACAGGGGAGTATCCGTTGACCCATCGAAGATTACCTCTATCCTAGAAAGAAAAGCCCCAACCAATCCCACTGAAGTTTGAGCATTCCTTGGATTAGCTGGATATTACTGAAAGTTTGTTGAAGGTTTTTCCAGCATTGCCCACCCGATGACTCAGCTCCTCAAGAAGGACAAGAAGTTCGAGTGGACTAAGAAGTGCAAGCAGAGTTTCCAAGAACTCAAGAAGAGACTTGTATCAGCTCCTATCTTGACCATGCCCGACATCACCAAAAGCTTTGACGTCTATTGCGACGCCTCCAAGCTTGGACTTGGGAGTGTTCTAATGCAGGATGGCAAAGTCATTGCTTACCTATCCCATCAATTGCGCCCTCATGAGCTAAATTATCCTACCCATGACTTGGAAATTGCTGCTATTGTGTATGCGCTCAAAACTTGGTGGCACTATCTTATGGGAAACAGATGTGAGATCTACACTGACCACAAGAGCTTGAAGTACATCTTCTCTCAGAAGGAGTTGAATATGAGGCAGCATAGGTGGATTGAGCTCATCACGGATTATGACTTAGTCATTCATTATCATCCGGGCAAAGGCGAATGTGGTCTCTGATGCCCTTAGCCGAGAGCCCTGCTCCCTAAATGCCCTACTAAAAACCAGCCAGCCTACCTTATGTGAAGAGTTTGAAAGGTTTGGACTTGAGCTTGTGAGCCACGGGTTCCTAGCTAACCTAGAGGCCTGACCTACTCTCTTTGACCAAATCAAGGAAGATCAAAAAGGACATGAGAGCATCGAAGGAATTAAGCATAGGATGGAACGTGAAGAAGTGTCTGGGTTCTCGATTGATCAGCAGGGTGTGCTATGGTATAATGGCCGCCTATGCGTCCCTAGTATCACATAGTTGAAGCAGCTCATTTTGAAGGAGGCCCATGATACTCCCTACTCGATTCACCCCGGAGTCACCAAAATGTACCAAGACTTGAAAGAGCAGTTTTGGTGGCATGGAATGAAGCGAGAGATAGCATTTTATATTCCCCGTGCGACGTCTGCCAGCGTGTCAAGGCCGAGCACCGAAGACCTATGGGTCTGCTGCAACCCCTGAAGGTGCCCATGTGGAAATGGGAAGAAGTTGGTATGGATTATATCACTGGCCTGCCAAGGTCAAACAGGGGACATGACTCTATCTGGGTCGTCGTTGATCGTCTAACCAAAGTCGCGCACTTTATTCCAGTCAAGACCACCCACAATGGTAGAGAACTTGCCGATCTTTATATCTCTAGGATTGTGAGCCTGCATGGAGTACCCAAGACAATGCTATCCGATCATGGTACCCAATTCACTTCTTGTTTCTGGGCGAAACTCCATGAAGCCTTAGGGACCAAGCTTTCATTTAGCACCACCTATCATCCGCAGACTGGAGGTCAAACCGAGAGGGTCAACCAGATCCTTGAGGATATGCTCTGTGCATGTGTCCTATCTTATGGAGCCAAATGGGAGGACTGTTTATCGTTTGCCGAATTCTCCTACAACAATAGCTACCAAGCTAGTCTTCAAATGCCCCCCTTCGAAGCCCTATATGGCTGTAAGTGCCGAACCCCTCTCAACTAGTCAGAGATCGGAGAAAGCCAAGTATTCAGTCCCGATATCATCAAGGAAGCCGAAGAACAAGTGCAACGAATCCAAAACTGTTTGAAGGCTGCTCAATCTAGACAGAAGAGTTATGCGGATTCTCGACGGAGACCCCTTGCCTTCCAAGTAGGAGATTTTGTCTATCTCCAAGTGACTCCACTCAAAGGTATGCAGCGTTTCCACGAGAACGGAAAGCTTGCACCCCGCTACATCGGTCCATACAAGATCCTTGAGTGCCGAGGAGAATTGTCCTACAAGCTAGAACTACCCCCGAAGTTGTTCGAGTTTCACGACGTCTTCTACGTCTCCCAGCTTCGCAAGTGTCTCCAAGCCCCTAACCAACCCGAGACCTTCAAGGAGGTTGATCAAGACACCATTGACCTCAACCACGACTTGACCTAACACGTGAGACCAATCCGTATTCTAGAAAAAGATGTCCGTCTCACCCGTAGATGGAAGATCAACATGTACAAGGTCCAGTGGAGTAATCATACCGAAGATGAGGCCACCTGGGAACGTGAAGATTATCTTCAGCGAGAATTCCCCGAGTTACTCAATGCTTAGCTACGGAATCTCGGGACGAGATTCTTTTAAGGGGGGAAGGTCTATAACAGCCCACTTTTTTGTAATGCACATTAAGACCAATAATGCTTTAATTAGGGGAAACTAAAACTTTTTAATTAAGGTATGGTGTGTGTATGCATGATCTCTTGTGATTTATTTTGATGCTATAAAAACCTCAAGATTCAAAATTCTCTCCTGAAATTCTTGCAATTGTGATTTGTGATGTGTGTTGGCCTGCAAATTATTTTAAACTTCATTTCAAACCTAGAAAGAATGAACCTAGGTCTTGCTTGTTTGTTTGGCACCATGATTTCATGTGCATGTGAGTGTGTGTCACTTAAATTCTTTTCTTTTCAATTTTACTTGAGCATGGTGCATGAATGCATGGATGTGTGCTATGATTTTATGTTATTGCTAAACCTAGTGAATTAGAGCCTTAGCACCAACAATCTCTTTATTCCTTTTTATTTAAACTTTATTTTTGCACACTATATTAGAAAATAGGAACTCATTCAAAAACCTATTTCCACTCGGCCAAAAATCTTGAAACTTGGTGGATGCCTTGCTATCAATTTGAAAACACTTTTGAACCATTCAACACCTCTCTTGGATCAAATCTTTGCACCTTTCAAAATTCAAATGAAATTTGGCTGAATTCACCAAATTGTCTTCTTTTCTTTCCTCTCCCTCTCACTTGCAATTCGACCAAGTGACACAAATCTTAGCCAACCACCTATTTCTTCTCCCTTTTCACTGAAGCAACATCATCATATCCCCCTTGTCTTTTTTAATTGGAAGATTTGGGGAGGCTCGAGGCAAATCTTTGGGATATTTGCACTCCTCTCCCTCTCTCTTTCACTCCACCCCTCTCGAACCCCCAACCAGCATCAAGCCGCTGCCCAGGAGGGTGCCAAGACCCCACCTACAGGCCACTCATCTCTCCTACCTCACCCCTCCTCTCTCTCGAAGCCCAAGGCCACCCAGAGCCTGCTCGTGCCGACCAGGATGCAGGAGGCAAACCAACCCCTGCCATCACGCTACCAGAGCCCACTAGCCACCGTCGTCGACGCCCAATGGCCTGCTACCACCCACGCCGCCCATTGGCCATCCCCTAGCCCATGTTCTGTCCCTTCCCGTGCATGCTCTAGATGCCGAGAGTGGCATAGCCGTTCCAAAGCATGCCGCGCCCTTTTCTCCGCGCACTGCACGTCACCCAGCACGACATCGAGCCTACATCGCCATGCCACCACTGCCCTGCATGCTCGAGCCCTCCCCTGCCCTGACCGTGACATGATTTTGTCGCATGATAACTGAAACCTGTCGGTTTGCGACCAGGATAGTAACTCACTCGCGCTCTCTCATACACTGCTAGACTGAGACCACAACGCCGTCCCCAATGCGCCACCCAAAGCCCCCACTTTTTTCCATCGAGGTGCACCCAAGACCGCGACCATCGCGAGCAGATAAAGCCCTAGTACCCCCTCTTCTTGCCGTTCTGCTCGCCATTTGCCCCCATTCCCCTTCCCTCTCCCCTCTGGGAGATCCCCAGCTACAGCCCACGCTCACACCCCGCTTGCCCAGCCCCTGCAAGCTCGCCAGAGAATTCACCGAAGCCAAGGAAGAAGGGAGAAGGTTGCCGTCACCTGCGATGTTGGTGGCCTCTCTCCTCTCTCTCTCTAGCTTCCCAGACTTCCAGCGATGCTAACGCTATAGTTTTCTAGGGCCAAAACCGATGGTAGCCGACGCCATCACCGACCTCGCCGGAGTGTCTGGAAGTGAAGGAGCAAGCCCAGGACCGCGCCGCTTCAACGTTCACCTCTCCGATGACCTCGCCAACCTTCTCTGACCCACCACAGCCAAACGCCACCGCCAGATCAACACCGAGCCACCCCAGGTCAGTACTGATGAGCCCTGACCAAACCCTAGCCTTCGCTGACGCTCTCGTTTCTGTCGTGGAGATGACAAATGACCGCCGTCGATCGTCACTTAATCGGATGACCGAAACCGGCGCGAACCGATTCGGCCTCCCAAGGGCGCTGACAGTCGGGCCCCGCTTGCCAGCCATTTGAAAACCACTCCTGCGCATGTCGCCCACAGATCTGGGCCGGATCTATTCCGCCTCGGCCCATTCCGGGCAGATCTGGCCCGTGATTTTTTTTATAGAAATGCTCTGATGTTTTTGATTATTCTGTGAACTTTGAAATTCCATAGAAATTGATCTGTACATGCAAATGGTGTGATTCAAATTTCTATGAGTAGCTTAAGATAATGTCTTTCAGATGGCATAGTTCCCATGATTTTAGGAGCAATGTAGATTGAGTGATAAATAGTATTGTGTTTATAGCCTATTTTCTCACTTAATTGCAAATCTTGAGTTTGGTATAATGAAAATGAATGAAACCAATATTCAATGTTAGCTTATTATCATACCTTGCTTGACTCACTAGTTTTACTATTTTAGGATTTATATTTTTGTAGTAGTAATTGAAATGGCATTGTGTGTAATTAATCTTAGGAAAATCACCACTTGCAGTAGGAAATGAATTTTGTATTGAATCCAACTTTGTTGGATCATGTTCTGGAAAGGCTTTCTAGAGGACTTTACCTCATATTTTTCTAAGGTTCAGAAAATACTTGAGGATTATTTTAGTACTCTAGTGATATTTTTCCTATTGTTTAATTCATAGGAAATTAACTACAACTTGTTTTTCAGTAAATCCAACTTTGTTAGGTTCTTAAGATTGTTGTCAACCTGCAAATTTGATAAGTGTGCTGTTTGGTTCATTGATTGCATGCATGTTTGAATTGGTTGCTATGTGGTTGTGATCACACCAAATAAGGAACCCTAGTTCTAATAGGGCTAAATTGTTAATTAAGAACCTTTAAAATCTTGATTGTTTTGTAAACATGTTTGTTTCTAATACTCTTTGATAGTACGGTATGGAGTGCTGCAATGCTTGTGAGTTGTGTATGCTTGAGTATTTATTGGTGCGTTGTTATTTTTCCCGATGATAGAAGCGAACGAGGAGTGTACCGAAGAAGGTGAAGTGTACGAGTATCAGGACGAGGAGGACCAGGGACAAGCCACCCAAGGCAAGCCATCTAACTTGATGCATATCTGAATTCCTATTTACACAATTGCATGTCTCCTTCTATCTTATATATATTTACTAATTGGAGGCACTATACAAGCCACCACGTTAATCCTCAGATCTAAGAATTTGAGCCATTGATTTATTAGATATACGGCTGTGATAGATACATCAACCGAAACAATTAATATCATATCCTCGAGTTGTAGCACAATCAAACTCTCGAGAAACAATTCCGTCATCGAGACTATTCCGCATCGCCTTCAACTGCCGCCCCACCCCATATGGCCATATCAGGACACGGTTGAATCGCCATGCACCCAGCCCATGCCGCCGGTCTTCATCTTTTCCGTCTGCAACATCTGCGCGGCATCAGTTTGCAGAACCATGTATGGATCAATGGATGGATGGATATCAAGCTGAATTACGTAGACCTGTATGTGTTTCTACCGTCTACTCCCTGCAGCAGTCTGACGCAGCAAGAGATGCGCCACCACGCAGCCAGCGGGTGCGGGGATAGGTGGGATCATACACACCTCCGACGGCTCCGTCGGCATCTACGTCTGCTACTGCTTTTTTAGCCGCGTGATGCTCTTCACGTACCTAAGTTCAGCTCAGTACGTTTTGTAACTACGCTTCCACAAATAATAAGGTATGCGTGAGAGCATAATCAACAGGTAAGGCGGAGGATTAATTAAATTAGTGCCATTGTAACGTAATTGGGATACAATCTTTTTTATTTTCTTGATGTGCAGTTTTGAAGAGCTGTTGTAGTATCGCAGTGAAAAATGTAGTTAGTAGTGCCCTAAAAATCATGTAATAATAGTATGCTTATTACCATTATTGGAATTAATTATTACCTTCCATGTTACAAATTCTAAGAATTAATTTTATTGAATAAGCCATTTTTTATTTTTTTATCCGATAAATTTCATAGGTGTTCAGACAGAAGTTGAGAAATCCAGTGTCTCCCCCTTTTGCAACTTTTAATTTCCTCAAATACTAATATTTATACAACTTGCAATCAGGATGCTTCTTTAATCTGATTCGTGTGGAGAAGCACAATCACAGTACGAAGAGATATAATGGTTGTTATCGTCAGACAAAGCATCATCTGTCCATGCATTACCTCTTTCTTATGTACTTTATCTGATGGTGAGATGAACACTTAACAAATTATATGAGTTCAGATTTCCCCTCTATTTGACTCAAGTAACAACATTCATATTTACCTTCTGAAAATATGTTAGTAATCTTTCACCAATTTTGTACTAAGATTAAAGGCTGGTGTTTACATCAACACAGTTCGACACCTCATTGTCCTTAAAGTCCTCATTTGATATGGGAAATAGTTTATGCTTCTACTTTCTTCAATATTTTTTTCTTAATCTTTTTAAGAAAAATTATGTGTTGCGTTGTAGGATACTCAGTGCTGCAGACTTTTGCCCTTCACTCCCCTACTTGGAGTATGCTAAAAATTAAGAAGAAGTCAAGGTCTCGAGTTCAGATTTCCCCTCTATTTGACTCAAGTAACAACATTCATATTTACCTTCTGAAAATATGTTAGTAATCTTTCACCAAATTTGTACTAAGATCAAACGCCGGTGTTTACATCAACACAGTACGACACCTCATTGTGTCCTCATTAGGTATGAGAAATAGTGTATGCTCCTACTTTCTTCAATATTTTTTTCTTAATCTTCTTAAGAAAAATTATGTGTTGCGTTGTAGGATACTCAGTGCTGAAGACTTTTGCTGTTCACTCCCCTACTTGAATATGCAAAAAATTACATCAGTGATGCGGCTATGTCATCTCAAATTTAAAACTTGCATGAGGTTTTGTTTCTTCTCACTTCTCCTTACTCCTTAGCCTCAAAATGTTTTCTTCATAATTGCCTCTACCTGATTAACCAGAACTCTCTCACAAGCGGAAAACTTATTCCCAACTAAGAGAAGAATCTTTGTAAGAAATCATACACGGTGAATGGATGCTTCTGATTTGTGAGCTTATACGACATAATTATTTTCTCCAATAAACGTTCAAGTGAACTTTTGGTATTTTATCTCATTGAGTAGCCAAGCTGGTCTTTCCATGGAAGTTAGAACATTTTTTCAACCACCTCACTCCAACATACTCATGACGATTATCATAACACGCACACCAGGAGCACTAATCTAAGGTGCTCAGTTGAGATAATTGCTAAGTCTAGGTAAAAAGTATATTATACCGCTCATACAAGATTCATTCTCAGTTTAATGGATGTATTAAATATTCTCATAAAGTGGTAGAGTCATCATATTTAGTAATTATATCATCTGTACTTCGAAACCTAGGATTTTGACTATGACCTAAAAAGTTCAAGTTGCTTAGTAGCTGAGCCATAATACAAATACTCTATCAAGAACAAATGTTCTGACGAATTATTGTGTGTTGTGCTTTCTTGATTACTCTATTAACATACAAATCTTCCTAAAGCTAGCCCGTGCAGGTGCACGGGTTAACGACTAGTTTTATTCAAATGCATGGTTTTATATTGCTATATCTACTGTAGCAAATATTTGTTGACTCAGGCTCCGCGAGTCAAGTTGTTATCATCCATCGAGATGACCCCCTTGATTACCTATCTTATTACCCCTGAAGTAGTGGCTTGTTGGTTAGCAACAAAGCCTTTGACAAACCTTCTAGTGGAGCTAAAACTCTAGGAATGCGAACACTCAAAGAAAGTTTACAAAATGTTTCTCAAAACCTTGGGGTAGTACCTACCCCATTGAAGTGATTTCAAAAATGGTTTTGATCAAAATGGAGGACAAGGAGATGGTGGTTTTTATATGACATTGGTGATCACTAGGCGTTTGCTCCGAATAACCCGTGCAACCACATTACCCCGGTATGGGACGGGGCTTAGCTCAAAGTTTATCTGCCTTAGTGCGGGGAGCCTCGCACTATATAAGGGTTTGAAGGACCCTGGAATCCAGGTTGTTGCAAGTGGTGGGCAACAGTGTAGCGGGCCCACCAATAGGCTACCTGTCCAAAAGACACTTGGGTTTCTCCCACTGTGGCACTAGAACTACGCTCAGCAGAGGTAGACAGCCAGGGTTTGCCAGGGATGTATACTCCATAGGGTAGGCGCCCATATTAAGGTGGATAAATGGAAGGTTATGATCGATTATCCGAACCCCGCATACTTATGTATGACGGTCCGTGGTGGTATCCCGACGGATTTATCGGATGGTGTGGGTAAAGTGTACAACCTCTGCAGAGTGTAATTCTATTCGAATAGCCGAGTCCTCGGTCATGGACGGTTGGGACGACCGTTGCCTAGCCCAATGTTGGTTTTGATTTCAAAAAGATGATTTCGGAGAAATGGAGAAAAGTGTCGGACGGAGTACTCGGAGGGTACTGCCGTGGCACGATGTGGATCGGAGTACTTGGAGGGTACTGCCGAAGGAATGGAAGTGGTCATGTTTGATTGACCACCAGCTCTTCTCTAAAAATGAGTTTCCCCCTTCTCTAGAGCTTTTACTAAAGACTCTTTACAAAAACTTTCCTTTAGTAAAGATATAGAGATGTCGTACGACATGCTATATCGACAAGAGAAACTATGATATAGAGATGGCGTATGACATGCTATATCGACAAGAGAAACTATGATATAGAGATGTCGTATGACATGCTATATCGACAAGAGAAACTATAGTAGAGTTAAGTACTAGCCTAAAACCATCTTTCTTGCTACAGCCAAATAGCATGCAACTTGTTCCCTCTTAGGTGGTTTGCGAGTACAATTCCAAATGTACTCACGGCTTTGTCCCTGGCTATTAACTTGGCCAGATTATGGAGATGACTACGATGATGATGGTGAGGAGTTCGACGATGCCGGTGCGAGCTAGGATCCGTCTCCCGGTCAGTCGCCTGTAGGGTAGAGGCATGACCCAGGCAACCGATGCTACTTTTGATTCCACTGCTATGTTTAGTGAACTTGCCCTACGTGGCAGTTGAATTTGGCCAAGTGGCCATGTAATGCCAACTCTGTTATGTAAATTCATGATGGTCTTCCTGGGATCATGAATTGTATGCATAACGGGAATTCCGGGTGGTAAACCAGGGTCCCCACATATTGTTTTAGAGTTAATTCTTCCAGAAAATCATACAAGATCAAAAAAATCAATCCTCTGGTCATTAGCAAGTATTTACAATACAAGATCAACCAAAATTGGTCTCACCCAAAAATACTTCAGAGAATAGGTGTAATAATTTCCTAAAGTCAGATCTGAGAGTAATTTGCAAATGCAACTATGATAAAATTGTATATATAAATTGTTGGTGTTCTGGATACCGAGGTATCCCGGTCCACCTGCTCCTGGACCCCTTCATCGGCCCATCTTCAGCTCAGGGGAAGGACGACGACCCAAGCTACGGAGAAGACCCTCACGAGGAGGCGCCTCATGAGGAGAACGACCACCAAAACTGCTAAGGACCAGAAGACCTCCTCACGAGCCCCTGCTGGTGAGGAGAGGAAGTACATCCACGTCAGCTCAGCACGTTTATGTGTAGAGCAAGAAGATAATGGGCAAAAGACCGCATACCGCCCACGCTACCCCCGACAGGGAGGAGACCAACTTTTGCTCTGCCTGCCCAAAGCGGTACAGTGGTTGTTGGCCACCCCCCTAAAAATAGCGTGGACGGTGCAGGGCGCCAGGGGAAGAAGTCAGCTTCCTCCACCCACTTTGGTGGACCGGTGCCACTACTCTGCGAAGACTACATCTACGGAAGAATAGAGTCTATAGCTATCCTCCCTCCTTGGCCGTGTGTGGCAACCCCTTCCCCAAGAAGATAAGGGGAAGGAGGACCTAGGCGCTATAAGAGGAGGGGGAGGCCACCCCTTAGAGGGGATCAAATCTTCATCTTCTTTAGGCTGCTATCTAGGCACGCAGGTTCTTCAACCTCTGGCCAGCAAGAGCTTTGTAACCAAGACCTTGTACTCCTCGCGAGGTGTCGCGTTGCAATACAAGAAGGCAGGAAGTAGGGGTTTTACCTCACCACGAGGGCCCTGAACCTGGGTAAAGCTCGGCGTCTCTCTCTGCAGTGTGTAGTGTGTTCGATGACTCAAGGCTTCCATCACCGTGTTTCGTTGTGATCCAAGATCTCCCACGTTCAGCCCCCTGCATTCGAATGTTTGGGTCCGTCGTGTGGTACCCCGGGTTCTTGCGATATGAAATCCATCGACATTTGGTGCACCAGGTAGGGGGCTGTGGTGTGTTTTATTCTAGATCTGCTTCGACATGGCTGACGCCAATGCAAGGCTCGAGCGTCTTTGCTATTGCAACACTGTTCGGGGGCAAACCAAGCCCATCTTCCGTCGTCGTGAAGCTTCGGCCGAGGAGGATGAGAAGGAAGATCTGGAGTCCTCCTACCACCCGTCCGGGCGTATAGAGCCTTCGCTCTCCTTCACCTCCACCGCCACTTCTCGCGCTCGTTCTGGGAGTTAGCTGTCTCCTGCGCAGGCTCTCGCCATGGCGCAGGAGCTGCTGCGCTATCAACCCACTGATGACGGGCGTGAGGGGTGGCACACTCGAATCACCGAGCTTGTTGCCATCGCCAATGAAGAACCGGCCTGGGGAGGAGCCCAGGGCGCGGGAGACCCAGATCCGGCGATGGGGCGATGCGCCCTGGGCGCCGGAGATGGGAGGGCCACCAAGGCCAAGAGGGTGGTTTCCCGCGCTGCATCTTCGCCGCGTGGGGAGCCCAGCTGCCAAATCGTCCATCGCGCTCCGGAAGACGCACGTGTCTCCCTCGAGCACCGCTGTGAAAACCATGACCGCGCCATCGACGACATCGGCGAAGCTGGCAAGAACGTCAGAACCCCCAGCGACTCCATCTACAACCCCGGGTGTCTTGCTCTCACTCGCCAGCAACGCTACGTGGTATGGCCTGACAAGTTCAAGCCGGACATCGGCGCGCGTTACGACGGGACCACCAACCCCATCAAATTCATCTAGCTCTACATCGTCGCTGTCCAGGCCGCGCGTGGAGATCAGCGTGCCATGGCCAATTGGTTCCCCATGGCCCTCAAGGACGCTCCGCGAATTTGGCTCATGAATCTTCCTCACGAATCTATGACTCCATGGAAGGATTTATGTCGTCAGTTCGTTGCCAACTTCATGCCCACGTACGAGCGCCCCGCCACCAAGAACGATCTTAAGGCGGTGCATCAGTACAAGGGCAAGACGCTTCGTCAGTATATCTAGCGCTTCAGTCAGATGAGGAACAAGATTCCCAGGATCTCCAATGAGGAGGTCATCTCTGCGTTCTCCACGGGCGTCTCCGACGTCAAGATGAGGGAGAAGCTGTCCGTGAATGATGAGCTGACTTCCGTTGTCAGACTCTTCGAGATCGCTGACCACTGCGCCAAGGCTGAGGAGGGGAGGCTCTTCGTGCATAATCTGCCGGAGGCGCTTCCCACTAAGCCGAAGACCAAGGACCCCAAGCGAAAGGAGGCTGTTGTCCTCGCGGTGGAACCAGATCATAAGCAATGCCGCAGGGACTGCTCCGAACGCGATAAAGGTCGACGTCGCCGCTACTGCATTCTCCACAAGAAGGACACCCACAATACCGATGATTGTTGGATTGTTCGGAAGTTTCACGAGGAAAACGGCGTCTCCAAGCGTCGCGGGGGTGGCCGCAGCTATGGCAAGAGTGGATCCCGGGGCGATCGCCGCGATGACGACCGCGAGGAAGGTCGCCACCGCGAGGGTCTATCTCAAGCCGATCCTGAGCCGCTGCCGCTGCCCCCACCAGCAAACGATCGTCAGGAGGAGAACCAGGGGGCTATCAAGAGCCGCGAGACTTCGCCGCTTGCCTCCTGGGTGGAGCTCAGGCTCCTCTGTCTAATCGACACTTGAAGCAGCTGTCGCGAGAGATCGTGATAGCACAGCCCAACGTCGACAACCGCCTAATGAAGTGGTCAACATGCAAGATTGGATTCGACGAGGAGGATCATCCAGCTTCCACAAGGGGCATGGGCACAATTCCCCTCTTGTGCACGCCAACCATCAACAACATCGCCGTCAATCGCACTCTCATCGATGGAGGGGTGGGCCTCAACATCATCTCGGTCAAGATCTTCGAGAAGATGCAGGTGCTATACCACCGGCTCATGCCAACTCGACCATTCTTCGGGGTAACCGAAGGGTCTACAACGCCAATTGGGCAGGTAAGCCTGCCCGTCACCTTTGGCACCCGGGACAACTACAGGACAGAAAGCCTTGACTTCGACGTCGCCTACATCGCCCTGTTGTACAATGCCATCCTCGGCTATCTAGCCATGGCAAGGTTCATGGTAGCAACGCACCATGGCTTCAACATCCTCAAGATTCCGGGCGCCAACGGCACGATCACCGTGCGCTGCAATGAGAAGGATGCTCTCCGATCAGTGGAGCATTTCTACCGTGAGGCTGCCACCATGTTCCCCGCCGACAAAGATCTGCTGGAACACTCTGGCGACCTCGCGAGGAAGAAGCAGCTCATATCCCAAGAGCGGGCTGCTGCGAAGAAGGCCTCTCTCGAGCCCCACCCGCTGGGTTCAATAGGCAAGAAGTTTGCCGCCTCAGCATCGCCTACTCCAAGCAAGGACCTGGTCCATCCAATGCAGGACATGAACATTGGGGAAGCTATGGTACCCTCAGGCAGGAGGCCTCAGTTTACCTAAGAGCGCTCAGCAACCAAGAAGGTCCTGCTACAGGCTGGGGGCTGCGAAAACTTCATCACCATCGGGGCAGGGCTTTCCCCCAAATAGGAAAGCGCGCTCATCACCTTCCTACGGGCAAATTCTGACATGTTCGCTTGGACTCCGTCAGATATGCCCAATGTTCCCAGGGAGGTGATTGAGCACCAATTAGCCGTGTGCCCTCAGGCACACCCCGTGAAGCAGAAGACTAGGAAGCAAGCGCAAGAGAAGCAGGACTTCATCATCAAGGAAATAGAGAAGCTAAAGAAGGCCAAGCTAATACACGAGGTAGCCCACCCCACCTGGATTGCCAATCCGGTGGTTGTCCCAAAGTCTAATGGCAGTGGGCGCCTCTGCGTGGACTTCACAAGTCACAACAAGGCCTGTCCCAAGGATCCTTATCTGCTCCCGAGGTTAGATCAAATCGTTGACTCCACCGCCGGCTGTGACCTCCTTTGCTTCTTGGATGCTTTCTCCGGCTACCATCAAATCAAGATGGCAAGGGAGGACAAAGAGAAGACTGCCTTCATCACGCCCTGTGGGGTGTACTGTTACGTTTGTATGCCCTTCAGCCTGAAGAACGCAGTTCCAAAGGCTCATGTGTAAGGCCCTGGGGGCTCAGATGGGAAGGATTGCGGAAGTCTACATCGACGACATCGTCGTCAAGACTCGCGAGGGTCACACCTTCATCAGGGATCTGGAAGAAACCTTCGTCAACCTGAGAAAGGTAAACATCAAGCTCAACCCCGCCAAGTGCGCCTTTGGTGTACCATCGGGAAAACTGTTGGGCTTCCTCGTGTCTCATCGCGGGATAGAGGCAAACCCTGACAAGGTCAAGGCCATCGAAGAAATGCGTCCTCCGTGCAATCTCAAGGAAATGCAACACCTTGCGGGGTGCATGGCAGCCCTGGGACACTTCATCGCAAGGAGTGGGGAGAAAGCTCTGCCTTTCTTCAAGCTCATGAAGCGCACCGGGAAGTTCGAGTGGACTCCAGAAGCCGACAAGGCCTTCGATGAGTTGGAAAGGTACCTCACGAGTCCACCGATCATGGTTGCGCCAACATTCCACGAGCCCTTGCTACTCTACATCACGGCAACTCCAAGGACTGCAAGTGCCGTCCTCATCGTGGAGCGAGACGCCAAGGTGATCACCAAAGAGGAGGTCAATCCTCCCAGCTCGGGGGCTCCTCGCGAGGAAGAGGCCGCTTCACCACCCGACCCTCGAGAGGAACCGCTCGCGGCATCTTCGCCGACCGAGCTGCTCTCTCAGAGTAACACTCCAAAGCCTCCCGAGGAGGAGCCTCCCGAGGGTGTCGTCAAGGTGCAAAAGCTTGTGTACTTCGTCAGCACGGTACTGCGCGACGCGCGGGAACGCTACACCATGCAGCAAAAGCTGCTCTACACCTTGCTCATCGCTTCAAGGAAGCTGTGTCACTACTTCCAAGGTCACCCGATTAAGGTGGTCACTGACCGTCCCCTGGAAACCATACTACGCAATCCATATGTCACCGGGCGGGTGGCTGAATGGGCCATGGAACTTCAGCCCTTTGAGATCTCCTTCGAAACTACAAAGGTAATCAAGAGCAAGGCTTTGGCCGAGTTCACTGCAGAGTGGACTAATTCGTTCGTCGACGAGCCTCCAGAGGTGGAGTCAATGCTCCCAGGAGAGGAGGCCCCAGGCCTCTGGATCATGCACTTCGACGGCGCCTTCAACCTCCCCAGCGCGGGAGCTGGAGCTGTCCTGACCTCTCCCTCTGGAGACAAGCTCTTCTATGCCGTACAGCTCTGCTTTGGGCCTGAGCACAAGGTCTCCAACAACATCGTGGAGTACGAAGGACTACTCACCGGCCTAAGGGCAGCGAACGCTTTGGGCATCAAGCGCCTCATCGTCAAGGGAGATTCACAGCTAGTTGTGAACTTCTCGAACAAGAGCTACACTCCAAAGGATGAGCACATGGCGGCTTATCTCGAGGAGCATCGAAAGACGGAAAAACACTTCCAAGGCTTGGAGCTGAAGCACATCCTGAGAGGAGAAAATGTGGAAGCCGACGAGATCGCCAAGCGCGCCTCTCATCGCCTGGCACAATCTGCCGGCGTCTTTGAGGAGCGTCTCTTCAAACCATCCGCTTCTCCATCGATATCCGAATCGCTCCCTCCTTCTGCCCTGCCACCACCGCCGGAGCAGGGGGGCTCCGGATTGCGGGCCTCCTTTGGGTGACCGCGTCCTTCTGGCATTGGCACGACATGAGGGAGTGGATTGGATCCTCGAGCTCAAGGCTTACCTCACCAGCAGCAGGCTTCCCGAGGATGAAGAGGAGGCCGAGAGGATTGTGCGTCAAGCTTCGGGCTACTGCGTCAAGGATGGTGACTTGTACCAGCGTCGCCCAAACGGCGTCGCTCTGAAGTGCATATCTACTCACCAAGGCCAAGAGCTTCTCAGGGACATCCACGCCGGCGAATGCGGGCATCATGCTTCTACTGCGACTCTAGCCACGAAAGCATACCGAAGCGGCTTCTACTGGCCTTCGGCGCTCAGAGACATGGCGGAGATGGTCAGGAGGTGCGAGGCGTGCCAATTCCATGCCAAGCAGATCCATCAGCCGGCGCAGGAGCTGCGGACCATCCCACTCACTTGGCCCTTTGCAGTTTGGGGACGGGACATCCTTGGCCCATTCCCCAGAGCGCAAGGGGGCTACCGCTACCTCTACATTGCCATCGACAAGTTTACCAAGTGGGTGGAGGTGGAACCGGTGTGCACAATCCCAGCCAGATCCGCAGTCAAGTTCATCTGTGGGCTGGTCTGTCGCTTTGGTGTGCCTAACTGCATACTCACCAATAACGGCAGCCAGTTCACCAGCAGACTGTTCCGGGAGTACTGTGCATCGGCCGGCATCAAGATTTGTTTCGCCTCCGTTGCCTACCCCAGGAGCAATGGTCAAGCCGAGCGCGCCAACGCTAAAGTGCTCAAAGGGCTCAAGACGAAAAGCTTCAACGCCAAGCTCAAAGCCTGCGGCAAAAAATGGTCAGACAACCTCCAATCCATCTTGTGGTCCACCAGGACTACCGCCACCAAACCCACGGGAGAGACTCCTTTCTTCTTGGTCTATAGGGCGGAGGCTGTTCTTCCCACCGACGTCAAGTTCGGGTCGCCAAGGGTGCTCGCCTTCGACGAGATTCACCAAGAGGACCTCATCAAAGACCGCCTCCTCTTGCTCGAAGAAGCTCGGTGCCAAGCCGCGCTCCGCGCCGCGAGGTACCAGCAAGGACTACGCCACTACCATAGCTGCCATGTTCGATCAAGGACTCTGGAGGTTGGCGACCTGGTGCTGAGGAGAATACTCTCTCGCGAGGGCCTGCACAAGCTGTCTCCAATGTGGGAAGGACCCTTCAAGGTGACGCACATCACCAGGCCAGGCTCAGCGCGGCTGGAAACCGCAGAAGGCGAGCCGGTGGGGAACCCGTGGAACATTGCTCATCTGCGAAAGTTCTACCCTTAGGTTCATCATGAGGAGAAAAAGACTGTTTTCACGGCACTTGTATCAGCTCAACCTGCTCTTAAGCACTGATATTAAGTTAATGCGCAATAGCGCCTCTGCTTCGGCATGACATCAAAATGGCATGAAGTCCATTTATTTTCTGTTGTACTCCACGCGGAAGGGGGCTATGCACGGTGTCTATGCTGGGGCCTTCGCCCGGAAAACAGCAAGCCCGAAAAACCCAAAGGGAGCGAGCTCTGGTCGGGGGCGATGGCCCTGTTAACGATCACCTCCAAATGCCCATGGTGCTTAGTTCCTTGCGAAGTACGCCAGAAAATAAAAAATCTTTGAGAAAAGTCCAAGGTGTGCCCAAGGCACCCACTAAGGACCTGTACCTCGTGAGCAACCCTCACGAGGAAGCAAGGATGTGTCGATGCACCAGCAACCGCAGGAAGATTCCCTCTACCGAGGAAGGCCTAACGTGGCAGGATTATTGAAGACCAAGGACGCTCTGATCATCTTGCGAAGGAGACGCAGATCCGGAGGTCCGCGCCAGGCCCTTCACCTCATGAGCAACCCTTGTGAGGTATCGACGATCTCTGGGCTCTCTTAAGCGTCCACGTTTTCACGTCCGTGAGGGTCCAGCTTCCCTCAACGACGAAGAAGGCCCCGTGAATCGCCACACGCGGCAATTTGCTCTTAGCTGCTGGCACAGATAGTGCCACGCTCCTCCACGATAGAGAAGGTCCCTGTGCCGGTCACAGGGGCATCTTATTCGCCTTCTTTTTTCGTTTGTCTTATCGATTTGGTTTTCCGTTTTCGGGGATTTGGGGTTTTTTGTTTTCCAACTCTTTCTTCAACTTCTTCTCAGGGATCGTCCAATGTGTCATCGACACTAACCCCATCGCGAGCTCTGAGGCAAAGGGAGGCTTCCCGTCGATGCTAACAGCTCACTAGGGCTCTCAAGCGAGTGAATGACCAGGACAATGAAGACCAGCAAGATGATTAACAAGCGGATTCCATTAAAGCGCCCCCAGCGGGGGAAGGAGCAAAAGCACGGCGGGGCATGCCCGCCGGTGAGAACTACACAGCAAAAGAGGGGAGGAGACTAGTTCCCCTCCCCAGAAGACTACCGCGCCAGGACCTCCTCTTCACTGCGCCGCGGGCTGGGGGTATGTGCGGCGGACGCCACCGGTGGTGAAGATCCGCACCGAGGCCTCAAGCGCCCCCAGCTTGAAGCAGAAGATGAGGTGGTCGCCGACGCGGAGGCGATGGCTGAGGGCGAAGGCCCTCTAGCGGCCGGAGAGGACGGCACTGCCGCTCGTCCCGAGGAGGATGTCTACAGTCAAGAAGAGATCTGGCCTGCTCTGCTCCCCAGAGCAATCTCCCCGGAGGCCGCGCCGGGGGCATAAACCACCCTCCGGATGGCGTCGGGCAGCCAGAGGGAGCTGAAGCCCGGGGCGTCGATGATGACGAGGAGCTCCAAGAAGCGGGACCCCGGGCTGATGAGGGGTCCCAACATCGCCGCCGCCAGGTGGCGTGGAGTGGCGACCACTCTGTTCTCCGGCGGAGCCAGAGGATCTGCAGCTGGGGGAGGGGGGCCCAGAGCGGCCGCCATCTCCCAAAGCACCCGGTCAATGCTCCCCGGAGCGCGGGGAGCGGGCATCGCCGCCAGTGGCGACGGTGAGTTCAGGGCGCCACCAGGTGCAGGGCCCCTAAGGGTCAGAGCGCCGGTGGCCCCCGTGGTGGCGCGGTTCACCTCGTCCTGCCTCGGCGCGCCAATGCGTAGGGGGCCGCCGGCGCCGGGCGTCCACCGGGCTGGGATCTTCGCCTTGTTCCCGCTGCTCGGGGGGCATCCGTGGCGCTTCGCTCCAGTGCTTGATCCAGCGGCGATGGAGGAGTTGGAAGCATCCATGAGCTCAGGGGCATGGAAGCAGAAGTGGCACTGGAGGAAGGAGGTGAAGTGTCGGAGGTCTCGAGGAGCCTTTATTTAAGGGGGGCATCCGGCGTCGATGCGTCAAATCCCTGTGCAGGAATTGAAGCGTTGGCGCAGCGCTCCGCAGTCAAGCGACGCATCATTATGATGGTTTGACGCCTAGGAGACTGTAGCGTCGCCAGCCGTTTTGTCTCACCAGCTGCGACCACGCCACATGTCCACAGCCTCGGCCTCTTCACATGGTCCTCTAACCACGCAGTTGACGCGTGCCGTTGGAGGGCCCAGCAGCTTCTGGGGCCCCCGGCCCTTCTCTTCCTCAAGAGGGCGTGTTCGCGGGCCAGGCTCCCGGGGGCTACTGTCGGTGTTCTGGATACTGGGGTATCCCGGTCCACCTGCTCCTGGGCCCCGTCATCGGCCCATCTTCACCCCAGGGGAAGGACGACGACCCAAGCTACGGAGAAGACCCTCACGAGGAGGCGCCTCGTGAGGAGAACGACCACCAAAACTGCTAAGGACTAGAAGACCTCCTCACGAGCCCCTGCTGGTGAGGAGAGGAAGTACGTCCACGTTAGCTCAGCACGTTTATGTGTAGAGCAAGAAGATAACGGGCAGAAGACTGCGTACCGCCCACGCTACCCCCGACAGGGAGGAGACCAACTTTCGCTGTGCCTGCCCAAAGAGGTACAGTGGTTGTTGGCCACCCCCTAAAAATAGCGTGGACGGTGCAGGGCGCCAGGGGAAGACGTCAGCTTCCTCCACCCACTCCGATGGTGTAACACCCCAACTTTTGTAACCCTATTTACATAGTGTTTAGTGAGCCAAAAATGAGGGCCAACAAAAACTTTTTGAGCAAACCTCTGGAAGTACTGTTTCTTGCTTATTTGTCTTGGTTGTTAGGTTAATGATGTCTGCTTGAGTTGCTTATTGAACACCATTGTGAACCAACACAATGCTTGTGCCCTTGTGATCATGCTTTTATTTATGCTTCTAGCTATTTTCCAAAACCATCATCTTGGCCAACTCTCCTTTTTATTCAAATTATTTTATTTATCCAAATAAGTGCCAAGATTTATCTTTGAGACAAGCTTTTATCAAAACTAAGTATTTACAAAATTAAGAGGACCTACAGAGTAGAGTGGTCCCACTATTTTACAAATGTATATTTTGTTGATATTTATAAAAGGATTTCAAACACCTTTAAGAAAAACTTTTAAAAGAAGATGCTATGTCTCCCTAGTTTTTGAAAACTCTACAAAAGCTCTACTCCTTTATTTGAAACTCTTTCCTACTTGACCTTGGCATGATCATCATTGAGCACTGGTTCAATCATTGTTTCTGGTGATGCTAGATTAGCTGCAAATGATTGACCTTGTGTGGTGAGTTGACCTTGTGTGACTTTGTTTGACTGTGATGTGTTGTTTGTGAGTAGCTATGATCCCTAGATAGGCCTGTGGCCTAACCCCTTTCAACACCCACCAATTTATATTTTTGTCCCCTGTAGGTTATTCTCAATCTATCTTTCAAATAAAACCCATCTTGTCATTTTTCCCCTCAATCCTAAATCCCTAACTCTAATGTCTTGGTCTTATCATGAGATATTAGGAGCCCCATTTTGAGGAATCTTAAAACTAATCAAACTAGCCCAAGGAAGGCACCCATGGTGTTATTAGAATCATCTTCATCCAACCATAAAATGGTTTCACTCAAATTTAGAAAATCATCTATTGCAGACATTTCATCAAACACCTAGTGTGCAGACTATCTTCATGTCTGTTAACAGATTCAATTTTCCAACACCTATATTAAGCTCATCTACTCTATCCATGGCAATGTACCTTCCTATAACTCATATTTGGCATGTGATCTTCCATTCTTTCCATTGCCACCTAGCCATTTGAGGCCATCTGATACTTGCTCTAACCCTGTTTCTGACCCTAATCAAATCACTGACCATTTGGCTATTATCACATGCACTTCTGCTCACACTTCTAGAATTCGAAATTAATTGTTCAGAGACCATTCTTTGACCTATTCCCCTTCCTTTTGATCTACTCTAACTATCTATGCACTTGCATGTGCATTTTGAAGTATGCCACCTATTTATGTGACTAGGTTTTGAACCCTAGTCAAAACTGATTTCACTTTCTAGTTTTCTTTGATCCTCTTGATAATTTGTCAACACTCATCATAAAATCCCTCCATAAATGCATCTCCTCTCTACTAGCATTTGAAAATATTATTCTTGCAAAATATCACTTTTCCTCCATCCAAAAATAATTACTTCTCTATCTCATTTTTCTTGCTTAATAATGCATATGATTGGTAGCTATGTTATTTCATGCACTTTTTCTTCTCATCAAGTATCTTATAATTTCCTACTGTGTTCTCCTATTCCCATAGGATCCTATGGACCCAAAAACCCTGGTGGTTCATCTTCAAATTTTCAAAACCTTGTCTCAAATAGTTTAGTGCAAATATTCACTTTTCAAATTTTGTGATCTTGCCTAACATCAAATAAATTCTTTCAAATTTACAATATGGTTAATCTCACCAAACCCCACCCATCTAACCCATCTATGCATGCCTTGATTGAAGCAATATGGGACTAACCCAAAATTCAACATTTTGCATCATGCATGCATTCATCATCATATCTATACCTCACTAATTCAAAATTAGTTGAAACTTCACCAAACCACCTTTGCGGATCTCTCCAGCACCTTGACACCCTCTGGTCGAATTCCACTGTAGAAGCACCCTCATCTCTTTGTCCCCTAGTGTTTGGAAGGAGAAGGAGAGGAGAAAGGTCAAAAATTTGCCCATCCATTAAATAAGGTGCTGCGGCCTCACCCTCTGATCCTAGCTGACCAGGACATCCAATAGGACCCTCTCACCCTCCCCACCGTCCTCCTTGCCCAACCAGGACACCACCCTAGCCCCCACATGCTACAAACCGTCATACACCCCAACCTCTCTTTATATACTGCCTCAGCCCACACTAGCCTCTCCCTACCGTCCCATTTCACTCCCATAACACCACCTTACCCTCTTAGAGCACCAGGAACCGCCCCAAGATCTACAGCAAAGGAGGAGGAGAGGAAAACCTAGTTTTCGATCTGCGAAGAAGGAGGGCGAAATGGCATCGATTCAGAACCTCTCTGCACTCCCTTTCTGTTTGTAGGAACTCTGCTAACCCGTAGCTACCTAACCCACCCTTCTTATTGACCCAGAGACGCCGGTTCATCGCCTCCCTGCATCACCGATGGAAGCCTCCTCATCGCCGACACGCAGATCTGCATCCCGGTGTCAAACTCGACCGTGCCGCCCCTCGTTCAGCTCACCGGAGTGCGCCGCTTCGCCCCGTCTGGTCCTCGTTGCCAGGGAGGGCCCCTAGGTGAGCAGTTGCCCTTCACTGGCCCCGCTAGGGTTTGCTCAGGTGAGCCCCGCGACGGCAGGTAGAAGACAACCTGGGGCCATCGATCTAAACTTGATCTGACGGCCCAGGGAGCTCGATACCGATTCGGCCTCCCCAAAGGCTGACCGACAGGCCCCGATCGTCAGGCGGTTTGAACCGCCGGCTCCCGCGCGTGTCCTCGCCAGTTGGGCCGGCCCGGCTCTGGCCTGCGTCGGCCGGGCAGATCAGGCCCGTTTCGTTTTTTTTAAGAAAATCTGTTTAATTCTTTTTCCTCTGACCTGCAACTTGTAAAATCCACCAAAAATCGAATATGTCTCCGTTTGACCTGATTCAAATTTCTGTGAACTCCTTAGATTATTATCTAGCCAGTGGCACTAGTTGCATGTCATTATAAATCATGTAGAATTACTTGAATTAAATCTTGTTAAACAAGCACCCTTTTAGTCAAAATTGCAAATCTTGAGTTCTATATATTAAAATGCCTTATTTCCAATTTCCAGAGGTGCTCTTAGGTGTTTACTTGCATGAAAAACTAAGTTTGGTATTTTAGGACATATATATATGCAGTGGTATTTAATTTGGAAAATAGTTTAATTAGTAAAGTTTAATTTCTCACTTGCAGTAGGACAGGAATTTATGAGTGAATCCAATTTCTAGAAGTAGCTTAGTGTTATATCTTGCTTGACTCACTGGTTTTGCTATTTTAGGACATTTATTCTTGCAGTAGTAATTAAAATGGCATTGTGTGTATTTACTCTTAGGAAAATTACCACTGGCAGTAGAAAGGGAATTTTGTGTTGAATCCAACTTTGTTGGATTATGCTTTGGAAGAGCTTTCTAGAGCACTTCACCTCATATTTTTCTGAGTTCAGAGAATATTTGAGGAATATTTTGGTGCTCTAGTGCTATTCCCTTTGTTTTAATTCATAGGAAATCAACCCTAATTTGTTTTTCAGTAAATCCAACTTTGTTGACTTCTTAAGATTGTTGTCAACCTGCAAGTCTGATAAATTTGCTGTTTGATTCATTAAGTGCTTGCATGCTTGAATTGGTTGCTAAGTAGCTGTGATCACATCAAATAGAAAACCCTAGTTCTAATAGGGATACATTGTTGATTAAGAAGCTTTAAAAACATTGATTGTTTTTTAAACATATTTGTTTCTGATACTCTATGCTGGTGTGGTATGAGTGCTGAAATGCTTGTGAGTTGTGTATGCATGTATGCTTATTGTGTGCTTTTATTTTTCCGGCGTTAGAATCGAACGAGGAGTGTACCGAGGAGGGGAAATCTTTGAGTATCAAGAAGAAGAAGACCAGGGACAAGCTAATCAAGGCAAGCCATTTAACTTGATGCATATCTAAACTCCTAATTACACAATTGCATGTCTCCTTCTGTTTTATTAAAATGCATGTTTTCTTATTGCTATAGCTCTGGTAGCAATTATGTTGTTGGCTCAAGCTCCACAAGCCAAAGTGCTATCATCCTTCGTAATGACCCCTTTGAACACCTACTCATTACCCTTGTAGTAGTGGCTTGTTGATTAGCAGCAAGGCCTTTGGGAAACTTCTAGTGGAGCCAAAAACTCTAGGATGGGAACACTCAAAGAAAGTTTCGAAAATGTTTTTGAAAACCTTGGGGTAGTATCTACTCCACTGAGATGTTTTCAAAAATGGTTTTGAACAAAGGTGGTTGATCATGGAGAAAAGGGAGTGGTGGTTTTAAAAGGAAAGACATTGGTGATTATGTACTCACCCGGGACAATTAATCCGTGCAACCACGATTACCCTGGTATGGGATGGGGCTTAGCTTGTAGTTTGTTTATTTTAGTACGGCAGTCTCATAACTATATAAGGGTACGTGGTACCCCGGAATCTGGCTTGTCGCAAGTGGTGGGCAACAGTGTAGCAGGCCCGCCAATAGGCTACCCGCCCGGAAGACACTATGGGTCTCCTGACGTGGCACTGGAGTTACGCTCGAATGTGGAGGTAGACTGCCAGGGTGTGCTGGGGAGATACATACTCCATAGGGTAGATTCCCGTACTAAGGTAGATAAGCGAAAGGCTTTGATCGGGTGCTTGTCATGGCATATGATGATATGCGGGGAAGATGCCCACACGATGTGTATCCGGATGATTATGGGTAAAGTGTACAACCTCTGCAGAGTGTAAATCTATTCGAATAGCCAAGTCCTCGGTCATGGACGGTTGAACTGGCTGTTGCCTAACCCAATGTCAAGTTTTGGTTTTACAAAAATGTTTTTGGAAAAGTGGAGAAAGGTGTCAGACGAAGTACTCGGAGGGTACTGCCGTGGCACGGATATGGTTCGGAGTACTTATAGGGTACTGCCGAGGGAGTGGAGATGGTCATGTGCGATTGACCTGGTTTTATAAAGGAGCGTGGTCATGTTTGATTGACCATCGACTCTCTCTTGAAAAGCAAACGAGTTTCCCCCTTTCCTAGAGATTTCAATAAAAAGGTTTCCAAATGTTTTCTTTAATAAGGATATAGAAATGTCGTAAGACATGCTATATTGACATGAGAAATTGACTAGATAGGGTAAACTAGACTAGAGCCTTTCTCCTTGCTACAGCCAAAATGCATACTATTCTCTCCCCTTTAGATGGTTTGCGAGTACAATTCAAATGTACTCATGGCTTTGTCCCTGGCTATTAACTTGGTCAGAACTGGAGGAAGACTTCAATGAAGATGGTGATGGGTATGTCGACGCCGGTGCGAACTAGGAACGTCTCCCAGTCAGTTGCCTGTAGGGTAGTAGGCATGACGTGGGTCATCAATGCTGCTTGGTATCCGCTGCTTATTTGTAGACTTGCCCTGCGTGGCAATATCATACTTGGTCATGTGACCAATTGTAAGTATATTATTCGGTACTGTAATGGATGATGTAATTCTGTTATCAACTCGGATATGTGGATTCACGACACACTGATCATGGGATCGTGAATTGTATGCATATCGGGTATTTCGGTTGGGTAATCCGGACAACCCCACAGATGGACCGATGCCACTACTCTGCGAAGACTACGTCCACGGAAGAATAGAGTCTACAGCTATCCTCCCTCCTTGGCCGTGTGTGGCAACCCCTTCCCCAAGAAGATAAGGGGAAGGAGGACCTGGGCGCTATAAGAGGAGGGGGAGGCAACCCCTTAGAGGGGATCAAATCTTTATCTTCTTCAGGCTGCTAGCTGGGCACGCAGGTTCTTCAACCTCTAGCTAGCTAGAGCTTTGTAACCAAGACCTTGTACTCCTCGCGAGGTGTCATGTTGCAATACAAGAAGGCAGGAAGTAGGGGTTTTACCTCACCATGAGGGCCCTGAACCTGGGTAAAGCTCGGCGTCTCTCTCTGCAGTGTGTAGTGCGTTCGACGACTCGAGGCTTCCATCACCGTGTTTCATTGCGATCCAAGATCTCCCACGTTCAGCCCCCTGAGTTCGAATCTTTGGGTCCGTCGCATGGTACCCCGTGTTCTTGTGACATGAAATCCATCGACATAAATGCATGGAGGCCTATGTCAAGTGAAATGTCCTAAATAGGTCTCCTCTACAAAATTGGATTCAATCCAATTGGGTCTCTGGATGTCAAGATATGGATTTATTAGTGAAAAGGACACATTATGCAAGATTAAATGTCAGAAATAATCTAGAAATTAATTTGGGAAACCACTTGGTCTGCATGGTGTAAAACAAGTTCCAGAACCTTTATAAAATTAGATCTACCGATTTTCAAGCATTTTATATTTTATTTGGGATTTATTTCAAACAGTAGATTAGCAGATCTATCGGAAAATGATATGGGCAGCACCATGCCAGGCTGACCCATTTCCTACACTGCAGCACGCGAGGGAGGCCGAAGCGGTACCCTGTCATCGATCAACCGATAAAGGGCACATAGGCGGCCATGTCGATGCTTTGTTGCCGATGACGAAAATCAGGAGGCGCTGGGTGTCCAAACAGAGGAGCGGCGACCGAGCTCGCCGCTGGGAGCTAGGAAGCACGTGAGCATGCGCTGACTGCACCAGGAGGCTTGGGAGGGTGTCACCGACCTTCTAAGGACATGCGAGCATGCTGGGGATGGCCAGAGCATGGGGCTCAATGGAGGTCCGGGATGGGGGAAGGGGATTGAAGATGACTCCGATGGTGTCAACGTTCCTGGAATAGATTGAGGCATGGGTGAGCTTTAGGAGACAGAGTAAAAGCTCAAGGAGGAGAAAGAGGACCGAGGGGAGGTCTGAAGCTCGCCCTCACCCTGAGGATGGCCACGATGGTGCCATTGGTCGGAGCGGAGGAGAGGGAGGGCCAGAGGCACTCATGTTTCACAGGGGGTACATTGAGGTGGAGGAGAGGGGTGTGCGCATGCGCACAGGCTTGTGGGACATGCTTATATGGGATATCTGCGGGTACACGGTGGGCGGCATCCACGGTGGGCATGGAGCAGAGCAGCGATGTTGGTTGGGAGAACTGGGCAGTGCATGAGACAAAAAGGGGATGCCAAGGTGTGGAGGCATGCTAGACAAGGCAGGGGAGGTGGTCTTGTCCTGGGCTCGCTCGGGCGGTAGGGTTCCTAGTGCCCGCTCGCCAGGTGTTCGACGCCGGTCAGCATCTTAGAGCGCGAGCGAGTGTGGATGACAGGGAGAGCACAAGGATGAACAAGCGGTGTGGTGTGACTAGGCTCACTCAGGGGAGTCTGATGGCACGGTGTCTCGGTCAGAGGTGGTCTTTTTAAATTTTGAGCACGCCATCAGCAACCTAGGGTACAAGAGAGAGTGAGGAAGGCTTGTCTAGGCTCTAGGGTTTTCAGAGATGTAAAAGAGGTGTGGAATCCTGCTACTCATCCTGGTGCTGGCTAGATAGAGAAGAGGGAGAGGCTGCAGCAAAGATTTTGCCAAATCTTGCCATTGAAGGGGGGCTCGGTCTCCCTCTTCCAAGCACAACCAGACAAGGGCTATTGTAGCTTGCATGCAGGTTGAATTGAGTGAGGTTAGAGTGCTGTTGATGGCAATGTCAGTGGTTTGGTGTGGTTCCCGAAAGGGTTTGGGGGAAAAACAAAGTAAAAAAAGAGATATAAGGGTATGTGTTGATCTCTTTAAAATTTTAAGTGCGTTGCAAATATTCACAAGTGCATGTGTTGATAGGTGAGATGGTGTTGAAAATATGACATATTAATTCAGGTTTTAATGGAGGTGGTTTTGATCACCTTCTATGAGTACCCATTTTTGAGAGAAATTCATTTGAACTAGCCTTAAAAAAATATTTGAAAAAATGTAAGATAATATTCTGAGTTCATAAAACTCTACTTGCATAATAATGCATAGTAGGCTTTTCCTTGAATTCATAATATGAAAGAAAAAAATCAGAGATAGCATAGTTACCCTTCCCATGAATGTTGCCTAATAAGAACATATAATAAGAAGATATGTGTATAGGAATTATATTTTGAGGTTAAAAGGATGATAACAAACATGAATGACATTTCCCATGTTATTTGGGAAGAGCTGGAGTTATGAAGAGAGTTAGTGGTGAGTCTTGACAAGTGACCAAGAAGAGTAAGGGAAAATAAAAAGGGTGAAAACAGTTTGACTATGGCTCAATACAAGGTCACATAAATGTGTGGCATGCTGCAAGTTGCACCAGCAAATGCATAGATAGCTAGGGGAGATCAAAAGGAGGAGGAATGGGTCATGGGATGGTCTCTAATCAATTAATTTCGAAATTTGAAAGTATTAGCAAAAATGCATCTGATAACAGTCAAATGGTAAGTGATTTGATTAGCCTCAGAAACACAACTGAAAAAAATTAGAAGATGACTTCAATTGACAGAGTGGTAATTGAGAGAATGAAATACCACATGACAAGGATGGAATCTAATAAGGTGCATTGCCATGGGTAGAAGATATGAAGTTCAGACAGGTCTCTGAAGATTGAATCTGTTAACAAAAGTGAAGATAGGGACAAGTTTGGAATTTGTTTAGCTTTGCATTTTAACTTGCCTCCTTGATAACTATTGACTTCTCTTGGATGCTATTGGAAAAATAAACTTCTACAAGCATAGTAAGGACTAAAGGAAGTTTCTTCAAGCAAAGAAATCATGCACACGAAAGGAAGTCAAACAAAGTCAAATGCTGTCAAACCTATGCAAACTCATCACACATAGTCAAACATTAGTACCTAATCTAGCATAACTAGAACAAGGGCAGAACAAGTGCTCAATAATGATCATGCCATAGTGAAGTTGAAAACGATTTCAAATAAAGGAGTAAAGCTTTTGTAAATACTTGCAAAAACTATTGGAGACACAAACATCTCCTCCATCAAGTTTTCTAAAAGGTGTTTGAAAACCACTTGACAAAGGTTTATAAATTAGTAGTTTTATAAAGCAGTGGGACCACAACACTATGTCCCTGTAGTTTCATAAATTCTCACTTTTGGGTAAAGCTTTTGTTTTAAAATAGGTCTTGGCTCCTGTTTTGCAAAATTAAAATATTTTGAAATAAAGGAGGTGCCAAGATATTTTATTTTTAGAAAAAATCCATTAACCCAGAAGATGGCCTAGTCACTAGAGCACAAAGATTGAATTGGTACACAAACTCATCCATCAAACAACACTCTTGCAAACAAGATTTACACAATAATCCATGCAAACATATAGGAAACACTATTTTATTTATTTATCTGCAAAAAGTTTTTGTTGCCCCTCATTTTTGGCTTACTTAACTCTGCTTAAACAGGGTTACAAAATTTGGGGTGTTACAGTTTTCTCCTTTGATGCTTTATTTGGGTTGACTTGGCGCATGCTTACACCATGTTTGACTACCAATAAGTCTCATCTATCCTCAATGGTCATTTGGTTTTTGACTTATGGTACCACTTTATGCTTTGGTTAATAATATTTTGTCGCTGTGCATGATTATGGCTGTTATTGCTCTCTTACTCGGTCGCTCCCAGTCTTTTGCTAGCATTCATCTGTACTAAGTATGAGCTCTACTTGTGCATCCAACTACCAAAAGCCATGTTTTTCCAAAGAGTCCGCTATAAATTCATATGCGTGGTATTTGTAAGCCATTCCAAGTAAATTTTCATGTGCTACCTTTCAAAAAAACCTTCATAATACTTCTCATTTTGTGACACTGTTTTCAGCTCATGGGGACATAGTGGTCAGATGTGCTATCTTCCATATTGTTTTATTCCAAAAAAGAAAAAAAAGACAATCCTCCATGGTATGTGAAAGTTGGTGGGCAGCCGATGGACTCGGTTAGCCATGGTTTGAGAAAAGGAAAAGTGGGGAGGAGTGCCAAGCTTTATAAAAGAGCACAAAATTGCCAATCTCTCTCAAAAACTTGCTTGCTATGGAAAGAACCCCATTGCCAATCGTTGACAAAGAGCAACCACCTCTCAAAACAAATTTTATCTCTGTTTTACAAATGAAAAGCTCTAGCACATGTTTAATAACTGCTTCCCTCTGCGAAGGGCCTTTCTATTACTTTTATGTTGAGTCTTCACCTTCTACCTTTATGCACCATCTAAGAGAGCATAGATGTCATTCTGATTATAATGTGCATAGTCTCAAAATTTATTATTGATTGATTCATGATTATGGTTTTGCTTGCTCTTGAATTATTTGTATCTAGTCACCCTCTTAAACTTGAAGGTGTCCTATGCATTTATGTTTTGCTAATCCATGAGGGACAAGCTGAAAACCACTTTGCTATGTTTTTCTATATGCTCGAAACACACACTTGACTTTCAATGCATTATTACTCATGATCTTTTGTTTGTGATACTTTTCATGTTATAACATGGTTGCTAAGATTTTGTTGTCAAGATTATGTCTTTTATGCCCATGTTTAGAGTACTTTGATCTCAGCACTCAATACTTTACAACGTTGATCAAGACTGTGTTGGTGCATGTCACCTCAGAAATTATTGTTTTGTTATCACTTACCTACTCGAGGACGAGCAGGAGTTAAGCTTGGGGATGCTTGATATGTCCCAAATGTATCTATAATTTTTGATGCTCCATGCTTGTTTATACACCATTTTATTTGTGGTTTGTTACACTTTGTGGCATTTTTATGCATTTTTCTGGAACTAACCTATTAACGAGATGCCATACTGCCAGTTCCCTATTTTCTACTATTGTCGTGTTTCAGAAAAGCTACACAGAAAATATTCTCGGAATTGGACGAAACAACAGCCGAAGTTCTTATTTTTCCCAACATGAGACGGAGTCCAAAGCAGAGATGGAGGGGGGCCAAGGTCAGGCACACCCTAGGGCGGCGTGGCCTAGCCCTGGCCCGTGCCACTAGGGGTGTGGCCACCTAGCCCACATTCTGACACCGCCCCTCTGCCTATATATTCTCCTCGACAAGAAAAACCCTAAGGGCCGATCACTTTTTCTAGAAACATATCGCGAGCCACCGTCGTTGTCAACCCAAGATTGAGAGGGTCCAGAAGCTCTTCCCGGCACCCTGTCGGAGAGGGGAATCACCACCGGAGGCGTTCTTCATCACCATGCCTTCCTCCAGAGTGATGCATAAGTATTCTACCTTGGACTACGGGTCCATAGCAGTAGCTAGATGGTTGTCTTCTCCTCCATGTGCTTCATGTTTAGATCTTGTGAGCTGCCTATCATGATCAATATCATTGTTATGTAATTCTACATGTTGTGTTTGTTGGGATCTGATGAATATTGAGTACTTTGTCAAGTTGATTATTGATTTATCATGTGTATGTTGTTTATGTTCTTGCATGCTTTCCGTTGCTGGTAGATATCTTGGCCGAGTAGATGCTAGTAACTCCAAGAGGGATTATTTATGCTTGATAGTGGGTTCATGCCTCTAGTAATCTGGGAGAGTGACAACAACTTCTAAGGTTGTAGATGTGCTACTGCTACTAGGAAGAAAACTACAATCTTGTGTTCAAGGACATTCGTATTCTTTACATTACACACTTTGCTTAATGCAATTATCTGTTGTTTGCAACTTAATACTCAACGAGTGCTCGGACGACACCTCGAGAGTGGATTTTTAGTCATAGATGCAGTTGGATTAGGTCTATGTATAATGTTGTAATGCCAAAGTGAATCTCATAGTGATCCTCATGACATTTGTATTATGTCTTTATTCTATCAATTGCCCAACTATAATTTGTTTACTCAGCATATTATTTATCTTATGGAGAGACACCTCTAGTGAACTATGGACCCCGGTCCATTCTTTTACATTGCTATTACCATTTACTATTTACTCATTTTATTTACATTCTCGCAAGCGACTATATTTTACCACATGATATGTTTAATCCTTTGTTTATAGCAAATCGGTGAGATTGACAACCTCACATGTAAGTTGGGGCAATGTACTTGGTTGTGTTGTGTGCAGGCTCCACGTTGCTGCTGGTGCAAAGCTACACCCCAGATAATGTGCCATATATAAATTGTCTTGAGCTGATGCCAAGCCAGTGAGAATCAACCTTCAAAAGTTGGTTCTTTCTCCTAATGGTTCGATAAACCTTGGTTTCATACTAAGGGAAGACTTGATGTTTTGCTCATCATACCTTCCTCTTGGGGTTCCCAACTGGGCGGTCATCCACCTGCCATCAATATCTTAGCTGATCTTTAGCATCCTAAGGATCTCCCTGATTCTTTCAAACCAACATGCTAGGATCATATGGTGTAGGAGAAGATTTGTAGATGCCATACCCAAAACGACTCAAGATCTTTTACACATGAAGCAGTGTTATCCCACCATCATCATCTTTCAGTAGCTTAATGTTCAAGATCACATCAGCCACTCCTAGATCTTTCATCTCAAAGCAACGAGATAGAAAGTCTTGACCTCCTTGATGACTTCAAGATCGGTCCCAAATATCAGAATATCATCAACATACAAACATAGGATGAATCCCTCGCCCCCACCATGGCTGATAGTACACACACTTGTCAGCCTTGTTTACAACAAAGCCTACACCAGTTAAAGTTCTCTCAAACTTTTCATGCCACTACTTAGTGCTTGCTTAAGACCATACAAAGACTTCAGCAACTTGCACACATTTCCTTCTTGACCATCTACCACAAATCCATCCGGCTATTGATACATCTCAAATGTATCTATAATTTTTGATGCTCCATGCTTATTTATACACCATTAGCTTTGTGTTTTGATTACACTTCACAGCATTTTTATGCATTTTCTAGAACTAACCTATTAACAAGATCCATAGTGCCAGTTCTATTTTCTGATGTTTTTGTGTTTCAGAAAAGTTACACGGAAATATTCTCAAATTGAACAAAACAAAGCCAAAGTTCCTAATTACCTGACACGAAGATGGAGTCCAAAGGAGAGCTGGAGGCGAGCCAGGGGCTGGCCACACCATGCCATGGCACGGGCTACCCCCCCCCCCGGCCATGCCGGGCTATGGTGTGGGCCCCTGTTCCACCTCCTGACATCGCCCTTCGCCTCCTATATATTCTCTTCAACGAGAAAACCCTAATGACCAGATCAATTTTCCATGAAAAGTTCTGTAGCTGCCGTTGTCGTCGACCCGAGATTGGGAGGGTCCACAAGCTCTTCCCAGCACCCAGCCAGAGAGGGGAATCACCACCAGAGGCCTTCTTCATCGCCATGATTGCCTCCGGAGCGATGAGTGAGTAGTCTACCTTGGACTATGGGTCCATAGCAGTAGCTAGATGGTTGTCTTCTCCTCCATGTGCTTCATGTTTAGATCTTGTGAGCTGCCTATCATGATCAAGATCAACGTTATGTAATTCTACATGTTGTGTTTGCTGGGATCTGATGAATATTGAGTACTATGTCAAGTTGATTTGTGAATTATCATCCCTATGTTGTTTATGATCTTGCATGCTCTCCGTTTCTAGTAGATATCTTGGCCGAGTAGATGCTAGTAACTCCAAGAGGGAGTATTTATGCTCGATAGTGGGTTCATGCCTCTAGTAATCTGGGAGAGTGACAATAACTTCTAAGGTTGTAGATGTTTGTTGCTACTAAGGAGAAAACAACAATCTTGTGTTCAATGACATTTGTATTGTTTACATTACACATTTGCTTAAGCAATAATTTGAATTGATCCACCCTTTAGGGTTTTCTCATCGAGGAGAATATATAGGCGGAGGGGCGGCATCAGGAAGTGGACCAGGTGGTCACACCCCCTAGTGGCGCGGGCTAGGGGCTGGCCGTGTCGCCCTAGGGTGTGGCTGGTCCCTGGCCCCACTCCGTCTCTTCTTTGGACTCCGTCTCATGTCAGGAAAAATAGGAACTTTGGCTTTTGTTTCATCCAATTCTGAGAAAATTTCCTGTGTGTAGCTTTTCTGAAACACAAAAATAGCAGAAAATAGGTAACTGGCACTATGGCATCTCATTAATAGGTCAGTTCTAGAAAATGCATAAAACACCATGAAGTGTAACAAACCACAAGCAAATGGTGTATAAACAAGCATGGAGCAATCAATAATTATAGATACGTTTGGGACGTATCAAGCATCCCCAAGCTGAACTCCTGCTCGTCCTCGAGTAGGTAAGTGATAACAAAACAATAATGTTTGAGGTGACATGCACCAACACAATCTTGATCAACATTGTAAAGCATTGA